>JAKCPB010001490.1:0-340642 GCA_021442155.1 Cymbidium sinense | reverse complement strand
ATATACCCAATAATGTTATAAGCAAGGCTTCAACAGCCATGATTTACTTATTTGGAGAATAATTTTATAGATATACATAAATAAAACCATATGTGAGTTTATTTTATAGCATTTCTTTTTATTTATTGCTTGTTTGTAAATAATATGTATTGAAAAGTTGATAATTTTGTTTTAAAGTATTTATTATCAAAGCAAAATCATTCAAAATTAACTATGATTTTTATCACTTCTAATCACATAATAGTTCTTATAAATTTATAAATTTATTTTTTTAAATTTAATTTTAACTTCATGCATAAGCCTTTGGACTATTTAAGTTCAAGTTTGTTTGATCGATATCAATAATATTTAGTTAAGTTTAATATATATATATATATATATATATATATATATATATATATATATATATATATATATATATATATATATGAAAATTCAGAAATAAAATGAAATAATTAATTGAGCTTCAAAAGTCACAATAAATCACACAAGAACCCAAAACTATAAATAGCTTCTCTATTCAAGAATTAGAGAGGAATAATAAAATAAAAGGTATAATTATGTTAAATATTTTGAGTGTAATTTAAACTTTATTGAAAATCTTATTCTTATACTAGACAAAGAGGATAGAAGGTAATTGATTGTGATGTATTATTTTTCCTTATATTATAATGTAATATTTTAGGTTGGTTGTTATGATTTATTTTTTTCATAGACTAAATGTTAGGATGTTATTTATTAGAACTATTTTTTTTTTGAAAAGGTTATACTTAAAGGGGCACTATAATAATTTTAAAATTGACAATCTTATTCGTAGGACCTTATTTGATTAATTCCCTAAACATGGTTGATTAGTATAAGTAAGCTTGGCATCTACTTGTGCTAAGTCTAAATATATGTGATATAACTACTTATATGTATGTTTCTACAACTGACCTCCATTTTATGAAATTTAATTTGGTTTAATTTTAAATTTTCAAATGTCATTGACACTAGAACTAGGTTAGGACATGGGATTTATGATGAGCGGGCTAAAAAAGTAAAGACTTGGGAGGCCCTATGATGCTTGAAATGACAATACCATGGCAGAAGAAACATTGATGTTTAATGTATAAGACCAAAGTTCGACTATCCTTTTTTTTCATCCGGGTGTATAATGGAACTTGATCACATTGGGCTATCATATATTAATTTAATTATTTGATACAATGCATACTTTATATTGTTCACTAGAATTACATGCTTTTACAAGCTTTCTTTCTATGATGATGTTTAATGTATGTAGCCTAGATTTTAATTAGGCTCTCATAAAAAAAAATTATACCTAATTAAAATTAATAAACTCATTAGTTAAATTAAAATAACTCATAAGTAATCACATTTGAAACCCTTAGGATTAATGAAGTAGAATTGACAAGAAATCCCAAAATTTGCATAATCAAAATGCATATTATTCTATTTCTTTGTAAAGGCCCTTCACTAATTACTCAAAATAGAGCATCTGCCTAGTGAGGATGGCCGCCTTTTCTTAGGAAAGATTACCTTCTAATTTGATTTGTCCTATAATCATTTCTAATATAATATATATGTAGGCATAAGTTCATACCCAAATCTCTAAAATAAACTTGGTGTCTAATAAAATATGAGAAATTATAAAATTGATGTATTAATTAAGAACATTTCATACGGACAAGATCCCGGATTAAGGAGTGAGTTTATGTTCCTGGATTCCTTTCTAGATTAATAACAACTCAACTATCTTGCATCTTATAAGATTGGTCATATAGTTTTAAAGCGTGGTGTTAGTTGGCAATCCATCAAAGCATATTATAAGTCTAGAAGAGTCGATATAGGTTCATATTACCTCGTGAAAATAAATTTAATTTTGTTTTACATTAGACTAAGTCGAGCTTCTAGTTTGTCCTAGAAGCAACTTTAATTTTAAGATATGAGGTGACTTATTTTTTCTTGTTAAGGGTGTAAGTCCTTATCTTCAAGCCTCTCCATAGTCTAATGTTATTGGAATATAAGTTTTAAATTTCTAATAAAATATTAACTCAAAATAAAATAAATCCCTACTTTAAAGCTCAATCATAGAATAGATTGAAGTGTTTATTAGGCTTTTTAGTATCTAAGTGCTTCCTACTTATCTTCCTCTAAAATTTGATAAGAATTATTCCTAATTGAGCCATCCCACTTGACTTCCAAGTTAAATAAACTTGACTTAAACTTTGAAATTAATAGATATAATAGATAACTACATTAATCAAGAATTTTCTTAAAGATCACATTATTTATAATGTAATTAAATGAAGGACTTGCTCATATAGGGAACATGCAACCAAGTTTATTTTCATCCATGTAGGACAGTGAAAAAATCTCTGGTATATGTAGACCCATCATCATTTGAAATCCTTATTATGTCATTGAATCTATTTTAGGTGATATTTCTACCTTTTGAGGTGCTATATCACTTTTTAATGTTATATTAAATTACTCAAATAAGAACCTCAAAAGTAATTTTTTTAGACGAGAGGCTTCAATTGCAATCAATTGATTAAGAAATATAAAACAACCCTTTGGAAAGATTTTAAATTCATTATTGAACCTTAGGATTGTAATATTAAAATTTTGTAATGTAGAATAATTCCATCATATTTAATTTGTTATTTATTTATTTTTCACTTTTTGAAATTTGCTAGTATTTATCATAATTCAAATAATTAGAATATGATGTCCATAGTTACAAATTTTTATGACCATTTGATGTATGAAAATACATCTAATTTTGTGCTTATAATTGAAGGGTGCATAAATGAGACAAGCCTAATTTACCAAGATTATGAAATTTTGTAATCATTAAAATGCTAAGTTGACTAAATAACATTCAAGGATTAAGTGAGATTGATCAACGTAAAAACCATCTAATAGGGTGTCTTGATTTGCAACTTTCATACATTGTTAATATCCATTTTAAACTTTTTAGCTAATATTTTTAGTTATTAATCTTGTATGCTTAAGATAATTCTCACAAATGCATATTCATGCTTGATTCCAAATTTTCATTATAATGATAAACATTATTCCAAATTTTCACATTATCATTGATATTTTGCATTATTATATTTTTGAATAATTTTTTTTGTGCATATATATATATATATATATATATATATATATATATATATATATATATATATATATATATATATATATGCTCTATCTCTCTCTCTCTCTCTTTCTCTCTCTCTCACTTTATGTATCAGAGATGTCATAGCCCTTTTGAGTGCTATGTTTTCAGCCAGCCCCACCATTATCTTCCAAAAAAAGAAACTATCTATTTTCTCGGACCACAACTATCTAAAAGGTGAAAAGCGAAACCTCGACAAAATTAAGCTCTGTTGAGTAATTAAAAGTCCTCATCATATGAGATCATTCAAATAGCACTTGATTCTCTAGAAATATGATGACAATGTATATAATTTATAATATAATGAATGCATTTCATCACTTCTTTCAAATTTTCCCATCATCAAGACTGCTATGGGGAGAGGGAAGATAGAGATAAAGAGGATTGAGAACACCGCCAGGCAAGTGACCTTCTCCAAGAGGAGTGGAGGGCTTCTGAGAAAGGCTAATGAGCTCACTATTCTCACTGATGCACATATCGGCCTCATTATTTTCTCTGCTAGTGGAAAGCTATCACAATAGTAAGCATGAGGTTTGTGATCATCCATTCTATCTACTTCTCGAGATATAGGACAAGATTTTTATATTTATTTTGTTATGTTTGAATTTTGGTTTATATAATTTTAATTTATTTTGTTATGAAATTTTTGATCAAAGATGTTAGCAAATTCCAAAGGCTCTTATGATTTTTAACACAAAGGAACATGTTTTTAACTTTTAATATCAAATTTATTTCCTCTCCTTTCTTCTCTCTCTCTCTCTCTCTCTCTCTCTCTCTCTTTCTTTATTTTAATGACTTGATTGTAGTTCTCTTTGTTGATTAGGATTATGTTAGTTTTGATTTTTTTTCAAATATTGCTTTCTATTTAATTAGAAGAATGCCATTAGTCTAAGAATCATGTAAATAAATAAATTTTAGTGCACCAAAAAAAGAGTGCAAAATTAGAATTTTTGCTTTTAAACAGTAGATCATTATGGAAATTAACTAAAATATTTTCTTTTGATTTTCTGGTTAGTCTAAAACATTAATTTCTTTTCAAGTTATTAAACAAATAAAAAGCTAAGTTAAGCTTTAGTGAAGTTATAAATTTATGAACATGAGTAGCAACCTGATTGAAGAGTTGAATAAGATTCTAACTAATAAAATAGGAATAAGAATTGATAATTTGAATGCATTATTTGTATATCTACATAGTTTCTATAATGTTTTGACAAGAGCAAATTAATTAGCAAATTATGAAATTAATAATGTTAATAATTATATTATTATTATTATTATTAACATGAATAATATGTTAATAATAGTAATAATAATAAATAATAATAATAATAATAAGATAGTGATAATTAGCATTTGATCATTAGATAAAGTAAATTAGTTGGTTTAGGATAGATAACACATTTTAAAAATAGATGAGTTTTTTCTCGGTATCATTGATTTTTTTGATGTTTGCATTAATCATTTAATCACATCTTATATTATTTAATTTGCTTAAGAAAAAAAATTGTATATTAGCTCAAGTTTTTGTTATTTCTATTCTTAAAATATTGCTAGAGTTTGTAGTATCCAAATCAAAATTCATCTTCTATTGACATTTGTCAACTATAATTTATGTTCACTTAGCACATTTTTTAATTCATCTCCCTTATTCACTCCTTTGAATGACCAAAAGCTAACAATTGAAATAAAATAAACAAATAAAATAATTAATCAATTGATGACTATTTGTTGTTTTAAGTTTAGCACATTTCACTATGATAATGATGATAATATTATTATAAGAGAAATTCATTCTCTCATGTAATTTCCATTTCACTTTTTTTAACCTTTCTTGTACACATTAAAACTCTAATTGTGGCACCCTCTCTTTAAGTAATAAAAATTTAGGTCTACCTTTGTATTGTCTCTACATAAGTCATTTCTTTATGGAATATTTATTAAGCTTCACAAGAAATTTATCTCTTTCTCCTAATGTATGTATGTCTTCCACCTTTTTTGTTATCAAATGATATATATGCAACTAGCTAAACATATTTATGCTTAAATTCAATAAAAATTAATGAAGCCTAATTAATATTCTAGTATTGGGATCCGTTATCAATCATCATCATATATATCAAAATGTAATCATATAAGAATAATGTTAACTCAAATGTTACCCTAGTTATATTTTTCATTGTAGGAACTCACTAAATTAATCTAAATTTATCCAAAAAAAAATTTACATGCAACATATATACATATATATAATGTTGACATGACATACATTTAAACTATTTTTTAATAGCATCAACTCCTCCATCAACAGCTTGAGAACCTCCACCGACAAGTAAAAACAAAATTCTCTTATATAATGGATCAACTTCATTAATCTATTGATCAAAATCCTAACCTATTACATGCATGTCTTGTCAAATAGGAAAACAAATTAGAAGATCATAATAACTATTTATATAGAGCTATAAGCTCATAACAAGTCAACATACTTGTGAATTTGATCCATCAATTTTTTTAATGAATTTATTAAGCTTATTATACTACTTTGATTTTTTTTAAGATAATGTTTGAGCAACAGAAGGTGATGGAAATTGATGATAGAGGATCACAAGTTAAGGGAGATGGGTCTTCTTGAGCCCATTGGTCAATATCTCGATGATTCTAGAAGCTTGCTTTAGTTGGGCACAAAAATCCATCAATTTCATTTGCAACCTGCCCATCTTAATCTACAAGATGCTGAACTCCGTGGCTCAGGACTCCATCTCTGGTAACTATTCACTCAATTTTACTTAATGACTTGTTTTTAAAGACTTGTTTTCTAAGGTGCATAAATATTGATAAATAAAATGTATATGTTGTCTTATTACTTTTACATGTGAAAACTAGCTGATCTTAGTTGGAATTGAATATTCTAACACATACACAAATATTAGTGAAATAGAGATCCAAGAAATATCTATGAGACCTTTCACATAAATTTTTTTAGTAATAATAATTCCTCATAGAATTTCTATAAGGAACTCCTCAATGGTTTTTTATCCAAATTTTTATATGATATACTAGCTAGCTATTTAGTTTTTGCTAATAGTTGTCAAAGAATTAGCAATTTTGATGATTCAATTTTTATAAATTTTTTCTTAAAATTATTTGTCATAATTGCATGCATAATCCAAGTGAATTTTTTTTTTTTACATTCGGACATGCGTTCTTAAATGTTATTTTATTTCTTTTTATGTTGTAGAGTCACAACTTGAAGGAAGAAGATATGGAAGCTCCTTAGAAGCAACCCATGGGAGCAACAAAGATCCTTATGTGTGTGTGTATCCAATACTTAGATATTATATAAGATATAATGATATAAGAAATTTGTATTATTAATGGTGTGTGAATGAAATGATATTTTTAAGTGTTACAAAAGTATATTATGTGCTAAAAGATTGATGATTGCATTACTTCTACTTGATTGAGATTAATCATTCATAACCTTTTGAGCATAGGAACCAAATAAATATTATTTATATTTTATCCATCCAAAATTCAACATGGAATCAACACATAATAAGATTATTATGCAATATTTATGATTTTTGTTGTTGGTAATATATATATATATATATATATATATATATATATATATATATATATATATATATATATATATATATATATATATATTGTATTCAATTATTCTAGAAATTAACATCCTATTTCCCTTTTTTTTCTTTTAAAGGGTTATATTCATGTGTTTTGCTTATCATACACCATCATGTTTTAGAATTATTAATATATTATTTACTCAACAATTTATTAGAATGTTCATATGCTAAAAATTGGAGAATAATTATAATTTATTAATTATTTTATTACAAAATTAAGCTTTAAAATTTATTATCTTAGATAATTTTAAGTAAATATTTGAGCTCTAGTATATTTGAAGTTAAGCTTCTTAAAATAATTTTAAATTAGAGTCTTAATGCTTGCAAACCAGCATAAAAAAAGATAGAACCCCTTAAAGTTATGATCATAGGGGATTGAACCTCGTTGTCTTTTTTCCAAAGCGTTTATTGGCATTATGTGATTTGGGAAGCAATCGCTATCCTCTTCACCATATAAGTCCCTTAACTCTTAAATTTAATTTCAATAAGAGTCATTTGTATTGATGTGAATTCCTTTCAACATTATTCCCCTTATTAGCATCATTGTTATCATTCTAATGAGGCTCATGCCTTGTTAACAATCCTCATATTGTGACACCACCTGTACTTTTGTCATGCAGTATAGGTATAAAAATTCTAGGAATTAATTTTCTTCTAACCACATGTTTTTAACACATCAAACTAACCCCTTAAATGTTTCTCCCTTGCCACATATTCAACCATTATGTCTTGTCATAGATGATCATTCTTTGGTTTCTCCTCAATTGCAACCTTTAGTTCTTCATCATAAGGTTATATATGTCATATCTCCTTCACATTGTACTCCTACAATCAAAACTAATCATTTATATCAACTTTCCTCGTTCTTTATTATGAAACATAGCATTTTTTACTCGCTTTTTTCCTCTTAAGATCAATTCAACCATAGCCTCTCATCTAGACTATTCATGGCTTGAGTTCTATGGACATTTTTTTATAGCTTGAGAAGAAAATCTTGTTGGATCTAAAAATTCTTAACTACATTTTAAAAAAATGTAATATTATCAAATCCCTTCATTTTGTATCAATTATCATGTTTATGATAGTTTATTCGATGAATGCTTTCAACTTAAGCCCCTTTTGAATAACTTAGTTAAAGATCTACATGTAAAATCCAAATTACTACCTTTCTAATATTGAGTTCGCATAGGGGGAGTCAGGTCAGCTTTCATTCCACCATTGAGTCTATTCAATCATGGAGTTTGACCAACATTCCAGCTTTTTCTTGAGTTGCTTTGGCTAGAAGTCTATAAGTTTTTTCTGAGACTGATACACCTAGGTTCAAATGATAATCTCAACACTATAAATGAAAAACACAAAAACCTAATATCATTCCCAATAATCTTAGTGGGCACTTACTAGTATTAGTCTCAAAAAACTTTATATCACACCGCTCAAATGCCCTTCTGTTTATACCCTTCTCCATGCCCTTGGGATGGTTAATTTAATAATTCATTTAGAAAGCATCTTAGCTCTCTTAACCTAGCCATCATTTACTCTAGTCCACTTAATTTATTAATTTTCCCTTCCATTCTAACCATAAGGAAAACTAAAGAAAAAAAATGTGACGCATCAATATTTATGAAAAGGCCTTAATATGCCCTTTGCCACTCCATCATAGTCAAAGCATTTACTTCAACAACAAAGACAAATCATGACCTCTAAACCACTATTTAGTCATCCCAGTGATCTTCGCACATTATTTTTTCTCTTAAATTTATTTGTCATGCTCTTATGCTCATGTTTTTTCCTCTAATGACCACCCCTTTAATAAGGTTGAAATAAACTAAACCATCAACATCCCCGACTCCATGTTACCAAAGCCATCATCACATGATTCACTCATATGCATATGATTCAACCGAAATAAGGTGACCATAAATTAAGTCAAAGACAAAAAGGGCTAAGAGAGGAGGAGGAAGAAATTCTTTTATATATTTAAGAGTCTTTTTTTTTCTCATCTCTAAAGTTTCATTGTAATTCATTTATAAAAGTGTGAGCTCCAAAAATTTTGCCACCGACCTCTCAAAAAATTTTAAATTGATTATTGAATTGAAATTGAAGAGAGTATGATTTGAATGTGTCGGTGTAATTTTCAGAAGGCAGATGGAATAGTAGATAAGACACTACCCAGAGATTTTGTCCTCGTTTGGTGAGGACTTTAGATTTGGTTCTAGGTTTCCTATAGGCACAAGCCCCCATAGTTAATTACCCATCCTAGTAAGTGAGAGAGAACTTTCAATTATGGCTAGTCATTAGATCACAAAATGCGTAGCGTAGTACCAACATGTAGAGTTTTTAGAATTTAAGATATGAAATTCATCATTTTAGCTTAAACTGGATGGTTGGGGGAATGATGATGTGCTTGATCTAGATCCCATGGTTCCATCATCGGCAATCGCGGTCCCTAGTCTACTTAGTCATGAGGAGGTAGTCGATCCAACCTGATAGAAGGATCCTCATCGAACACATGAGTTACATCATCCAAGAAATCCTTTGACCTAGAGTGGTGTTTATCTAAGGAGATAATCTTAAGTCCACCTTAGAGGTTGCCCCATCAAGTATACCCTATGATTCACAACTCAAAGGGCAGAGCCATTGGGAAGCATACGGGCTATGGTTGTGATCGTAATATAATGGAGCCGAATTGGCCAAACCACCTGATCAAAGGACTGGTCAATTTACTTCATCTATTGGCCAAGCCGCTTAGAGGACACGCCACCTACCGGTGAGATTGATTGAGAGTGAACATAGCATAGAACATTTGATTTGACATTGGCTGAGCTAGAGTTTTCTTAATTGGTCACCCCATAATAGTTGTGGAAGGTGGATAGATTGACTTTTGATTTAAGTTTTTAATGTTAGAATTCCATTTAAACAATTTTAGATTGATATTTCATTTGAGTTGAAAAATTGATTAATTCAAATGTATTTAAGAGATTTAGATCTCAACTGCTTTTTATGCCAGAAGATTAGATCTGTCACCGACAAGGGATATTTCCTAATTTGAAGCTCTTATTATAAGCTTTTAGATTTTGTTAACCCGGACCTAATCCTAAGACTAAACCAGGAAACAACTTAATTTGATTTGAAAATTTAATTAATTTGAATATATTTAAGAGCTTTAGATCCTATCAACTTTGTTTTGCTGCTAATAGAGGATTAGATTTACTATCACCTGATAGAATCAATTTCTCAGATATTTCACTGATTTGAACTCTTATTACAAATTTTTAGGTTTTTTTGACTTGGAACCAGTCCTAAGACTAAACGAGAAGCAAATCAGATCATCTCAAACACTTGAATTTAGGCATTCAAAGCATGTGAGGCCCATGCAGTGTATATTAATTTTAGAAATTTTATGTAGGTTTTAGGTTTTATTAACCCACCCATCTAAGACTAAATGAAGCAACACAAAGATCCTCAAACACTTGAATTTTTGCATTCAACATAGTGTCGGGCCCACGCGGGTGTATTGTAATTTCAGATAATTTATTGTTTGAATTATTAGATTAATTTCAGGTTTTTCATTTAATTCCAACTTTAGTCTGTGCAGCCTTTTTAGACATTAAAATTTGTACTTAAAATCTCTATGAGCACATGCAATTGTTTATAGCTTAGCTAATTTTATCTAATTAATGAAATCATTGATTTTGAAAATCATAATTAGGATGAAATTCCTTAATTTTGATTAAAGAAAGCGATGATTTTTTGTAGAATTGATTTAGTATCTTTACAAAGAGTTCTGTGTGGCAAAGAAGGCATTATGAATTGATCTAATATCTTATTAGATTTTTTAGATTAATATTTAATATATTCCATTTAATTTGCCCTTTTGGACATTAAAACTTACACTGAAATCTCTATGTCGAGCACATGTGTATTTATAACTTAGATAATTTCACCTAATCAATGATTTCATTGATTTAGTATCCTTCTCGCTTGTATAAAAGAGTTATAGATCCGGTGGCGAAGACATTTTGATTTAGATTATAGTTTAACAACCTCACTTAGTTTACTAGTTGAGTTTTGTAATTTTCCTAACTTGATTATGTTCAATTTACATCAATTTTGATAAGTCGATGTTTGTTGCTTTTACCTTACTCATGCTTATTAGTTAGCATATTAATCACCTTCATATTTGTATAAGAATTATTAAACCCATTTTGGATTCATCCTGAGATTTTGATTTTATTGCAAGTTTGTTATTAGTTTAGCATTAGTCTCCCCTCAATTCTAATTAAAGCTTGCTTAATTTTGAGGAATTTACAAGAAAAGGGATCCCACTTTACCGCTTAAATTTAAGTCATAGAGAATTACAATTAGAGCTTGTGAGTTTAATATTAGCCTTCCCCAAATTTTACTTGCATTTGAAATGAGCATTCCATTTTTAAAAAAAAATTGCTTTAAAGGCTTCCCCTTTTTTTATTTAGTATCGCCTTTCCTCATTTGTACAAAGAGTTATAGATCGGCGAAGAAGACATTTTGATTTAGATTATAGTTTAACACCACGGCACTTAGTTTACTAGTTGAGTTTTGTAATTTTCTAACTTGATTATGTTCAATTTACATCAATTTTGATAAGTTATGCATTGTTTTGTTGCTTTTGCCTTACTCATTCTTATTAGTTAGCATATTAATCACCTTCACATTTATATAAGAATTATTAAACCAATTTTGGATTCATCCTGAGATTTTGATTTTATTGCAAGTTTGTTATTAGTTTAGCATTAGTCCCCTCAATTCCAATTAAAGCTTGCTTAATTTTGAATTTAAAGAAAAGGGAACCCACTTTACCGCTTCAATTTAAGTCATAGAGAATTACAATTAGAGTTTGTGAGTTTAATATTAGCCTTCCCCAAATTTTACTTGCATTTGAAATGAGCATTCCATTTTTTTAAAAAAATTGCTTTAATGGCTTCCCCTTTTTTATTTAGTATCGCCTTCTGTCTGCTTGTACAAAGAATTGTAGATCCAGTGGTGAAGAAGACATTTTGATTTAGATTATAGTTTAACACCTCGGCACTTAGTTTACTTGAGTTTTTGTAATTTTCCTAATTTGATTATGTTCAATTTATATCACTTTTGATAAGTTATGCCGATTTCAGTGTTTATTGCTTTAGCCCTACTCATGCTTATTAGTTAGCATATTAATCACCTTCACATTTGTATAAGAATTATTAAACCCATTTTGGATTCATCCTGAGATTTTGATTTTATTGCAAGTTTGTTATTAGTTTAGCATTATTCCCCCCTCAATTCCAATTAAAGCTTGCTTAATTTTGAGGAATTTACAAGAAAAGGGAACCCACTTTACCGCTTCAATTTAAGTCATAGAGAATTACAATTAGAGTTTGTGAGTTTAATATTAGCCTTCCCCAAATTTTACTTGCATTTGAAATGAGCATTCCATTTTTTTAAAAAAATTGCTTTAAAGGCTTCCCCTTTTTTGTTTGATGTTTTTAGTTTAAAATTAGCTATTGGTTTCCCTACTTAGCATTCTTAAGTCAGTTCATTTCACACTCTCATTTTTCCTAAGTTAAAAACATATTTAATTATCAATATGTTCTCCTGCATCATGCCTCGGTAATGTGACCTGGTATTTTGAGCTTGAGAATTCTTACAATATATGCAATATATATTTATTCCCCACTTCCTTTTTTTTTGAAGTCTAGAAATTAGATAAAATTTTGGTAGCATTTCGTCTAGGGGAGTGACATCTAACAGGTGTTTGGCTTACTCGGTACCCCCTCTTGAGCGGTGTCTTGCGACACCATAGCCTGCTTTTCATCTCGTCTTGCCCTCTTGAGCACAATGAGGTTTTCAAACCTGCAAAGAAACATAAGCATACAATGTATATCCATTCACAGATTCCACGACTTATTTTGCGACACCTGTTTCGACAAAGGAATGATGTTAGGTTGCCATTGGGAATGCAAGGCAAGGAGTGCAACGCCAAAAACTGAAACAAGAATTCACCTCTTGATGATGTTCTTCCTCCGATTTACGCAAAGCAAAAGTGGGACGGGAAATGGTGAGGAATGCGATGCCAGAAATCGAAAGAAGAATTCGCCTCTTGACGATGTTCTTCCCCTGATTTTTGACGACGTGAAAGTGGGATGGGAAAAAGGTGAGGAATGCGACACCAGAAATCAAAGGAAGAATTTTCCTCTTAATGATGTTCTTCCCCCGATTTGCGGCAAAGCAAAAAGTGAAAGGGTTATGGGGAGTGCGACGCCAAAAATTGAAGGAAGAATTCACCTCTTGACGATGTTCTTACCCGGTGAAGAAAAGCAAGTGATGGCATGATCGAAGGTTTAGCAACGGGCGAAATAATGGGCAAATGGGGCTGGGAAATTTGGATGTTGGTGGCTGGGAAATGCAGGGATAATGGGGGAATGTGCGGAGCGTGCCTTGCGTAAGGAATGACAGCCAAACCGAATGGGCGAGGAAGGCGAGCCTGGGGCCGCCACGCGGGGTGGAGGGGGCGCGCGGGCCGAACGGAGCAGTCAGGTGGCCGAGCGCGGCGTGCTGCAAGGTGGCAGCGGAGGGTCACCACCGGCGGGTCGGTCACGGTAACGACAAAGACGGGTTAGGATGGGAAAAGTGCACAGATGGCCACACAGCTTGATTTGGTGGATCTGGATGCCCACTTTATGGGCCGCGGTAAGCAGGCCGACGCATAAGTGTCCGGAAGGCTTGCATGGAATGATGGCAACATGGTTAGTACTGATGAAAGTGCACGGGCCAGATGGGCTCTGGGATGCACAGACTGGTCATGGAGATGCTGAGGCGAAGGAAAAAATTTAGAAAAAAAGGAGGATAATCACCTTGTGTGTGAGAGGGAGAATGTAGTAGAGAGAGAAATGAGTGGGAGAGAATGAGGAGGGAATCAAGGAGGAATAATTGCGGGAGTGGTTTTTTTTTAGTTTTTTTATTTCTTTTAGAAAAAAAATGGGGAAACGTTGCGAGGGGCAATTTGGGAATTTTTTTTATAAATTTTGAATTTATTAAATGATTTAAATGTGTATTTCATGTTGGTAAATGCACATAGTCAATATATATTGATTGAAGGTAATTCCATTATCCTGAATGCAATGACACAATCCGTTTCACGATCGGAGGCCGTTTGGTTTAAGTTTGCCAAATTGAGTCAATTTCAGCTCAAAATGCGCGTCACCACTTTTGACCGCTCAATTTTCATGTAGACTCATCCGAATTGAGTGTGAATAATCATATTTGATAGATTTTAGTATTTTGAAGCCAATGGCACGATCAATTTTGTGAACAAAGGTCATTTGATTCTTATCGCCTCGACTTAGATATGCGTGTTGATGACTTGAGCACTTAATCGGTTGCTCATCAAGTCATGTAATATTTATATCTTGACTAATTTTGATGTTTTAAACATGATGGCAAAGTCCGTTCATCGATCGGAGGTCATTTGAGTTGATTTTGACAACGTCTAGTGCATTTCAGCCTTGATTTGCATGTTGTCACTTCAAATCACTCGATATTTGCATGGACTATTCCGAATTGAGTGCAGATAGTCTCATTTGATATATTTTGACATTTCAAAGCTAACGACATAATAAATTTCATGAACAGAGGTTATTAGGTCCATTGTTGCTTCAACTTTGATATGTGGCGACACATTGATAGCTCGACTAATCAATTGATCATTAGATTTTTCAATATCTATATTCTAATCAATTTCAATGTTCTAAACGACAAGAAGTCCATCGATTGGAGGTCATTTCAACCATTTTCAATGACATCCAGTGCATTTTGAGCCTCAATTTGAGCACTATCACCTCCGAAGTCTGTCGAATTTGACTTGTGGGCTTGTCTTGACATATGGAACATATGTGGAGGTCAACAAATGCCCCCCAAAAAATATGATTCACGCATAGAGTGAGTCATGTTTGTTGAAAATTGGTTGACCATTTGGGTTGGCCACAGAACTTGGATCATTTCGGCTTCGATTGCGAAGCTTTGATAGGATTTTTCAGATGTCTTTATTCGTGATATGCTACATAACGGGATTGACCGAATCGCTTGTCGAGATAGATAAGAGTTCTTACACCATCTACTGTCTACTTCAATGGCTTTACTGAAGATCTCTTTCTTTTATGTCATTGTAGATTTGATTTTCCTTAAACCCTAGCTTTGTGCTTGGTTGGATTTGATGGAGGAATTGGTCTGCTTATTTTGATGAAGGACTCCACTAGGGAATCAATTTACTTGTGCTTGAATGAATTTGAAATTCCTTCTATCCTAGCTTTGAGCTTGACAGACTTGATAAAAGACTGACCTGATTTGTCTCTATTGACTTGTCAGGAAGTGTATGCACTCCATGAACCCCGTGCTACTTTGATGATTCATTGAAGGGTACATAGATGGCCCACCTTATATAGGGTCAATGTTGAGTTATTAGTCTAGCAACGTCAGCTTTAACAGACTGAATAACCACAAAATTCCTTTAGTTCGGCCGTCGGCTTTGTTTGAACTATGGAATTGCTTCCTTGGTCCTATGCTTTCTGCTTTGATGGACTTGATGAGGAGATAGGCTTTGATCTGAGCTTGATCATTTGAGAATAGACTGAAATATCTGCGGGTAATATGAAGATTGAGAGGTAGCCAATTGAGGTTCCTACCTTGATCTATCGATCAAGAGATCTCTTGGATCACGGTTGCTTGTAATCACTAAGCTGGATCGGTTTGAGATTGAAAAGCTATCATCATTGGACGATGAGTAGGGCTCTTTCACCGTTTTTTTTCTGCCTTATTGAGTCGAGAACGCCGAACTCGCCATATTTGGGCAGTTCAACCTTTAGAACCTACTCGAGTCTTCGACTTAAGTTGTAATGGATTGGTGTTTTATCATCAAACTAATGAATGTGGGCTCTTTCACTGCAGCCTTTTTTGCAGCTTATTGAGTGAGGAGAGCGTCAGCAACTCGGCCATTCATGGGCTTGTTGAGTCTGACCTTTAGAACCTATTTGTGTCCTAGACTTTAGGATGTAGAGATTGATGTTTCTCCAACTTAATTGATTGAAGCTTCCGAAATTGAGAGTGCTTTTGACTTGATCTCCAAAATTTGGAAAATCTGATAGATAAATTTCTTAACATTTAGGGTTGTCCTTTCATGAAAATAGATTTTTTTCGCAAGACTATGCAACTTAACAATAACAATTATATATTGGGATTGCATAGATGTCAACTGAATAAGAATATATTTGAGGATCTCATCTTATGGCATGATGTCAACTCAAATAAACTTAATATAAACTAAAAAAATGTCAGGGAAATTCTGAAGCACATTTGGAAGAATTTTCAAGATGTAAATATACAAGTAAATCCATATTTGAATTGATGTACTCTAAAGGATATTTTAACATACAACATTGATTTCATCTATATATAAAAATTTAAAAATGCCCCTATGTAACAGGGAAATTGTCACAGAGAAGTTCTTCATATGGAGTATGTTTATTTAGGGATCTCGGCATGAAGCACGATGTCAACCTAAATAGATATACTAAAAAAATATCCCTTATCTTGCAGGGGGATTTCTATTGTACCTCAAGAATGTGGTCATCAAGTATAGTACTTTTTCAAGTATCGACCATTAATTGGCAGCATTGGTCTTTGACCCTTTAGGTTAATGAGTTGGTATGCCCCTCCTTGATACACTTTTTCAATGACAAAAGGGCCTTCCCAATTAGGCTCAAATTTTCCACCAAACTTTCGATTGGGAATAATTGGTCTTCTCAGCACCAGGACCAATTCTCCTTTTTGGAATGTTCAAGGCGCTCCTTATGGTCAAAAGCCCTAGACATCTTTGCTCGATAGACTTCCAGATTTTGATGAGCTTATAATCTAACTTCATTAAGCGCATCGAGTTCCCCCATTCTTAGATGAGCATTTTGATCTTTAGTTAGATTGTATTGGATGGCTCAAAGTGAAGGCAACTCAACTTCAAGCAAAGAATTCTGAATACCAATGAATAGGAGTGGCTTTAGTCTTGTAGGTAGTTTGATACACCCATAATGCCTCTACTAGCTTGGTATGCCATTCTCTTTTATTTTTAGTAAGAATCTTCCTGAGCAGCTTGACTAATGTCTTGTTGAAAGCCTCTACCAAACCATTTTCTCTTGGATTGTATATTGAAGAGTATCACCAATCAATTTTGTGTCAATCAACAAATCTATAAATCTTTGCACTTTTAAAGGCTGTGCCGTTATCAAAAATTATTCGGCGTGACACTCCAAATCTATAGACTACATTGTGTGTGAAGAAGTTAATCACTCGGTCAGCAGTAACTTCTTTAAATAGGGTAGCCTCAGCCCACTTAAAGAAATAGTCATTCGGGATGGATGTCCAACTGAGACGGATTGATTGGTCCAATTTCATCTGTATCCCAACATTCGAATGACCAGGATGCCATTGTTGGGTGTAATGGATTTGGAGGTTGATGGATGAGATCCCCATGTCCTTGACACTCATGACACTTCTTAGCTTGATTAATACAGTCTCTCACCATATATAGCCAATAATAACCCATCCTTTTGATCTTTACTGCCATCTTAGGACCTAATTAATGTGCACCACAAAGTACTTCATGAACTTCAACCATCACTTTGCTAGCTTCATCTACACCTAGGCATCATAACCACATTTGTTCAAAGGATCTACGATATAAAGTGTTGTTGATGAAAGCATAGCGTAACATTATCTTCTCAATTTGAGCTATTATTGATTTATTATTTGATAATTTACCTTCTTTAAAGTAATCAATGAAGGGTTGCCTCCAATCACATGATACTTCTAGAAAGGCTTCACACCGCTCAAGCAATGTCATTTTTAGCTCTTCTTGGTACAACTTCTTGTTGATTTTGGGAAGTATGAGGAGCAACCTGAGTCGCATCCTGCTGGCTCAGATTTGGTAACCCCTCTACATGTGGGGATTAATTCTTTATTGGCTTTAAGACTCATCGAGTAAATATGTCGATCATGACATAATCACCATTCATACTTGTAATTTCCTTAGCTAATTTTGCCAAGCAATTGACTTTGCTATTTTCAGATCGAGAGACTCGAGTTAATGTGATATTTGGAATCTGCTTCATAAGCTTGAGAACTCGCTTGTGATAGAAAGCTAACTCAAGCTTGTTAATTCTATAGATACTAAGTACTTGATTTATAATAAGCTGAGAATCACCAAAAATGTGCAGGTTTTGAATACCTATGAAAATAGCATCTTCCAGACCTGCCAATGCTTCATATATTCATTATTAGTTCTTGACTTCGATCAATCCATATGATCGTCATTATCCCTCCTTCTAGTGTGTTATGAAGACGATGCCTAATTCTTGCTCTTGAAAAATTTAGATGTTGGACTTGTTTGATCGATGAGGCTCCATCAAAGTATATTTTCTAAATTTGTGATTTTTCTTTTCATGAATGAACATAATTTGCTCATCGAGCAAATCGCCATTAAGAGAAGAGTTTGCGATAGGATGTGAACTAAAAACTGCTAAGACTTGTCTCTTCACTTTCTACAACGTATGTGATATCAAATTGAAAGCAATACACCATCTGCTAAGCGACCTATCAATACTAGTCTTGTCATCAAGTACTTCAGCGGATCGATCCTTGAGATGAGGGTAATCTTGTGAGATAACATATAGTGGTGAAGCTTTTGGACTGCAAAGATCAGTGCCAAGCAGTGCTTCTCTATCGAGAGTGATATAATAAAGAGCATTCTCTTTATTTTCTTCATTGTGTTGTGCCAACAATGTCCTGAGAGACTCTTTTAGCACAGTTGTGTATAGAATGAGGGGCATCCCAAGAATAGGCGTTGCCAAGATTAGTAGATTTAACAAGTAGCTTTTAATGCTATTGAAGGCTTATTGACACTCCTTGTCCCACTTGAATGGAGCGTCCTTCATTAACCTTGCAAATGGTTGACAACATCCTAACAGATTTGATATAAATCGATGGATGAATGAGAGCTATCCTTGTAAAGAATGAAGTTGACATAAACTCTTTGGTGGAGGCATCTCCACAATTGCCTTGATTTTAGCAAGATCTATTTCAATACCTCTGTGATGTAAAATGTACCTGAGAAATTTTCTAGAGGATACCTCGAATGCACATTTTAAAATATTCATCTTGAGATCATATTTTTTGATTCTCTCTAATACAATTCTCAAGTCTTCAAAGTGGTTTTCATGATTTAAGCTTTTCACCACCAAATCGTCAACATAACATTCCACCTTTTGATGAATCAATTCATCAAAAAATACACGCCATGGCTCTTTGGTGTAGCTCAGCATTTTTCAAGCCAAAGGGCATGACCGTAGCAATATATGCAAATAGGTGTTCGAATGATGTATGTTTTTCATCTGCCATTTTGATTTGGTTGTATCTTGATGATCCATCCATAAATGAGAACATGTCATAGTTGGAAGTGTTATCCACTAGTAGTTCTAATATTGGAAGCAGAAAGTCATCTTTTGGGAACACCTTATTTAGGTCCTGGAAGTCAATGCAAAGATGGATTTGGCCATTCTTTTTCTTAACTGGAACAATGTTAGCTATCCAATCTGCATATTTCTCCTATTGAATGAAGCCTACTCCAATTAGTTTTTTAGTTTTTGCAATTACCTGTTCTTCAATCTCCAATCTCATTTAGGAGCTTGTTTAATAGGCATCACATCTAGTTTAATAGCTAGTTTGTGAATACATCGGGGATAAGACATTTTAGAATATGTCCGTAAAGCGCCCCAATTCAAAGTAGAATTTTTAGCTCTTCAACTTTCTCATCAGGTAGAAGGGCACTGATGAAAGTTGGATGGGAATCATCCTCATCTCCTAGGTTGACTTCTTTAAGTTCATCCATAGTAGCTATTTAACCACCCTCTTCAAGTTCTTCAGGTGCAAGCTTGGCTTCTACTTCTTCATCATTTTTAAGAAGAGTTTCATGGGAATCACCTTCTTCAACACTATGAGTCTCGATCTCAGCTTCTATTATTTTATAACAGGCTCTATCTTGATGAGATTTGCAGATGAACCCAAGATCTTTAGTGGTAAACTTATCACTTCTTCGTGATGCTTGAGGACTTCTTTCGCTCCACATCTTGTTAAAGATTTGAGTCCTATGTTTAGTAGTTTCAATATGAACTCCAAGCTTATGCATCATTCTTCGCAACTTCTGCGGATAGTATATTGACATTCTTGTTGACACTACCTCATCATAATTTTCATGTTGAGCAGACAGTTCAAAATCTTGAGGCTGAGACTCTTCAGATTTATAAAATAGAGTTCATGTTCCATCACTCTCAATCAACGGTGGCATATAAAATGTTATCAATTCTTCAATATTATGAACCTCGTGGACTGATTTCTTTAAAGCACTGCTGAGGGATGGGTATAATTTTGAGTGAGTCATCTGACTTTGCCAAGTGAGCTATCCTCCTTGATGCATCCATCTGAACTTTATTTCCATAAGTAGATTCAAAATCATAGTCTGAATAAGAATCACTTATTTCATACTCTACTTTTCTTGAGAGCTTATAAGTTCCCTTAGGTTTGACAGGATTATCTTCTTCTTCTCCTGTGCCACTTCCCAAATAAGGAACTATTTTTTTGACTCAGGTACATAATCAAGCGCTTTAGGGAGCATCAGTGTTGCCTTCTTTCCTCCTCTTTGCTTTTGCTCTTTCACTTTGTGAACTTACTTTTTAGTTCCTGAAGTGGATTCTACTGCTTCAAGAGGCTCTGTTAGCTTAGGCTCTTTGAGGATGAAGTACTTTGCATCTTCATAGATCTTTTCTTCATTGATGGAGAATGGTTATAGATTACTAGGAATTTTGAATTCTTCTCCATCATTCAGATACTTCATATAATGATGCATAGTTGATGGGACCATGCCATACTCATGCACCCAAGAGAGCTCTAAATGATGTATCGATCGACATGAAACTTAGCTTCTATATATAAATCCTTAAACTTGAGTGGAGAATAAAAGAACCCAAAGTTTTTGCCCCTTTTATTGAATCCATGAACCATCAATTTATCTCTCCCAAGATGTTGGATATCAGTGATAATCCAATTAATACCTTTAGACTCAGATTGATAGAAGAACCCGATCAATCAACAATGATCGAGATGCCATCACTCTCTGCAGTAACATAAAGAGGATGGTTGTGATCTACCATTCTCAACATAAGATCCTATTTAGAAAATGTGATTACTGGGAGATCTTGTGTTTGCAATACTTTGATCATGCATTTCTCAACAAAGTAAGCTTCATAACTCTCCGAATCTTTGAGAGCTTGTATCAAAGTTTCTCAGAGGTCTTTTGACATTAAGAGAGCCTCGTATGCACTCCAGTGTGGATCTTTCTCAGATGTAAAAGAATATTATAATCTCTTTTCTCGTTTGATTTAGGCTTTATTTTAGGATTTTTGGGAATAATATCTTCGTCGACTTCAATTTGTTTGCCTTTATCTTTATTTGTATTTTCCTTCTTTGATGAAGGTGGTAAGACCTTACCACTTTGCAACAACTTGAATAACTTTATCTCACTCAGATTCTTCTGAAGAGGTAGTTTCTTCAAATTTTCCTATTATTTTGGAAGATTGGCCAAAAGGTTAGACTCATTTTTCAACATCATACATTTCATACGTGATGATATTGATGAGTTTGACTTCTCTCTCGAAAACATAGATCTTCATCTAACTTATTATCTTGTTGGGTCATTAAACAAAATTCTAACACTAGCTCCTCGGCTCTTCTTGCTTTCTTGATAAAATTTTGATGGGTTGGTCGAGTTTATCCCTACCTTATCTTGGAGTAACCAATGTTGAAGAATATCTAACATCACACGATTTTTGGCATGTCGGACAAGACTCACCATTATCTTCTTCATCCGATTCAAATATGAAGTTTAGGCATGAAGTCCGTAAGCCTAAATGGTCTTGTCTGGTGATACTCCTTTAGATTGTTAATAATCTTTTGATTTGTAGTTCTCTTTTTGATCTTCTTTTTCTTAGCCAGCTTCTTTGATTTGTTAGGCTTGCATTTAGTAGACTGCTTCTCATGCTGTGATGAAGTAGCCTTATCAGAGAAGCCCAAATACTTGGTTTAGGCATATCTCTTAAGTCCAATATAGGTTCAAGTGGTGATTTTCACTTAACACTAGGGACGTATTTTAGCTGCTTCAGCATCTTCACGATCTTTTTGGAAACTACTGTTTGCCATTCTTCAGTATGAACTGATTTCTCCTTCTATTTGTTGTTGCTGGATGTTGCGGAAGAGGACGTAATCATCCTTGTAGATTCTCTTTTAGGGTTGACTAGAATACTATCGGATAGTGTAGATTCACCTCGCCGATATTTTCTTTCTAGCCAATCTTTGAAGTCATAATAATCTTCGATAGGGTGACTGATCATTCGATGATAAGGGCAGTAATTTGGATTACTAAGTTGATCAGCTTCTTCAAGCCTTTTAATTTCTGGTAACTGTAAACTGGCTTTGATTGCTTGCCGAAATAATTTAGCCACACCGTCCCTTCTGAAGGAATATTCTTTGTTCATCTTTTTTTCTCATCTTTGAAGTTTCATTGTAATTCATTTATAAAAGTGCGGGCTCCAAAAATTCACCACCGACCGCTCAACAATTTTTAAATTGATTATTGAATTAAAATTGAAGAGAGTATGATTTGAATGTGTTGGTGTAATTTTTAGAAGGTAGATGGAATAGTAGATAAGACCTACTAGATTTTGTCTTGGTGAGGACTTTAGATGTTCCAAGTTTCCTAAAAAGCCCCTATAGTTAATTACCCCTCCCAGTGAGAGAGAACTTTCGATTAAGGCTAGTCATTAGATCGCAAAAAACGTGTAGTAGCAGCACAAAGAGTTATTAGAATTTAAGATATGAAATTCATCATTTTAGCTTAAATCGGATGGTTGGGGGAATGATGATTTGCCCGATCTAGATCCCATGGGCCATCATCCCGATCAGTCTACTTAGTAGAGGAGGTAGGATCCAACGATGAAGAAGGATCCTCATCGCACACACATGGGTTACATCATCAAGAAATCCTATCACTGGAGTGGTGTTTGTCTAAAGAGACAATCTTAAGTCTACCTTACCTGACAGAGGGCTTTTCCCTATCAAGTATACCTATGATTCACAACTCAAATGGCAGAGCCATTGGGGAGCATACGTGCTACGGTCGTGATCGAAATATAATGAAGCCATACTAGCCAAACCACCCGATCAGAGGACTCTGATCGTAACTGCTTCATCTATGGAGCCTATTGGCCAAGCCACAGTTAGAGGGCATAGGCCACATCCTTACTAGCGTGAGATTGATTGAGAGTGAACATAGCAGAACACTTGATTTGACATTATCTCCTTTGTGAGCTAGAGTTTTCTTAATTTGTCACCCCCAAAAAATAGTTGCGGAAGGTGGATAGATTGAGTTTTTATTTAAGTTTTTAATGACAGAATTCCATTTAAGCAATTTTAGATTGATATTTGATTTGAGTTGAAAATTTGATTAATTTGAACGTGTTTAAGAGCTTTAGATCCTATCAACTTTGTTTAGCAATGTAGGATTAGATCTATGTCATGATAGAATCGCCAAGATATTTCACTGATTTGAAGCTCTTATTATAAGCTTTTAGGTTTTGTTAACCCGGACCCAGTCCTAAGACTAAACTGGGAAGCAAATTAATTTGATTTGAAAATTTGATTAATTTGAATATATTTAAGAGCTTTAGATCCTGTCAACTGTTTAGCTGGTAACAGAGGATTAGATTTACTATCACCTAACAGAATTAGTTTCTTAGATATTCACTTATTTGAACTCTTATTATAGGTTTTTACATTTTGTTTACCCGGGCCCACTCCTAATAATAAATTGGGAAGCAAAAAAACAAAATCCTCAAACACTTGAATTTAGGCATTCAACATATTATTGGGCCCATGTATATTAATTTTAGGTAATTTTATGTAGGTTTTAGGTTTTGTTAACAACTACCCCTAAGACTAAACTGGAAGCAACCTTTAACATTCTCGACACTTGAATTTGATTCAACATACGAGGCCCATGTGTGTATTGTAAGTAATTTTATGTTTGAATTATTAGATTGATTTCAAGTTTTTCATTTAATTCCAACTTTGTTTTTTTAGACATTAAAATTTGTACTTGAAATCTCTATGTCCGAGGAGATGCAAGTGTTTATAGTTTAGCTAATTTCATCTAATTAATGAAATCATTGATTTTAAAATCATAATTAGGATGAAATTCCTTAATTTTGATTAAAGGTAGCCTATGATTTTTATAGAATTGATTTAGTATTTCATGCCTTGTACAAAGAGGATCCAATGGAGAAGAAGGCATTGTGAATTGATCTAATATCTTATTAGATTTTTGATTAATATTTAATATATTCCAATTTAGCTACCTTTGACATTAAAATTTACACTTGAAATCTCTATGTGAGCACGCAGTGTATTTATAGCTTAGATAATTTCACCTAATTAATGATTTTGTTGATTTAGTATGGCCTTCATCTTGTACAAAAGAGTTGTAGATCGATGAAGGGCATTTTGATTTAGATTATAATTTAACACACTACTGGCACTTAGTTTACTTGTTGAGTTTTTGTAATTTTCTTAACTTGATTATGCTCAATTTACATCAATTTTGATAAGTTATGCCGATTTCAGCATTTGTTGCTTTTTCCCTACTCATGCTTATTAGCTAGCATAGTAATCACCTCCACATTGTATAAGAATTATTAAACTCATTTTGGATTCATCTTGAGATTTTGAGTTTATTGCAAGTTTGTTATGAGTTTAGCATTAGTCCCCCCTCAATTCCAAATAAAGCTTGCTTAATTTTGAGAAATTTACAAGAAAAGGGAACTTGCTTTACCACTTCAATTTAAGTCATAGAGAATTGCAATTAGAGTTTGTGAGTTTAATATTAGCCTTCCCCAAATTTTACTTGCATTTTAAATGAGCATTCCATTTTAAAAAAAAATTGCTTTAAAGGCTTCCCCTTTTTTCTTTGATGTTTTTTGTTTAAAATTAACTATCGGTTTCCCTACTTAGCATTCTTAAGTTAATTCATTTCACTCTCCCATTTTTCCTAAGTCAAAAGATTTGACGCAATTTTAGCAGCCTCTTGGCGTCATCCCCAGATGGGGCATCGAGGGTGTTTTAGCTCCTGACGCCCTCTTGAGTAGTGAGTGGTGTCTTGGGACATGTAATTTTTTCATCTCATCATGCCCCTCTAATGACATACCTTGAGTGAAAGAAGACACATGCAATATATATTCAATTCTCCTTTTTTTCTAAGTTTAGAATTTAGACAAAATTTTGGCAGCCTCCCGGCGTCATCCCCGTGTGGGGGGCTGCATCGGGGGTGTTTTGGCTTCCTTGGTATGCCCTCTTGAGCATAGCGAGTGTGTCTTGCAACATCACAGCCGAGTTTTCATCTCATGCATTCTTGAGCATAACAAAGTCTTCAGACCTGAAAGAATACATACAATGCAATATATATTTATTCCCCACTTCCTTTTTTTTGAAGTCTAGAAATTACACAAAATTTTGGCAGCATTTCATCTAGGGGAGCGACATCTAACGGGTGTTTGGCTTACTCAGCATGCCCTCTTGATCGTAGCAAGCAATGTCTTGCAACACCACAGCCTACTTTTCATCTCGTCGCGCCCTCTTGAGCACAACGAGGTCTTCAAACCTGCAAAGAAACACAAGCATACAATATATATCCATTCACATATACCACATGTTTTGACTTATTTCGGCATGTTGTAGTGCTCGGGAAAGGAACGAGGTTGGGTTGTGATTGGGAATGCAAGGCAAGGAGTGCGATGCCAGAAACCGAAAGAAGAATTCTCCTCTTGATGATGTTCTTCCGATTTGCAGCTAAGCGAAAGTGGGATGGGAAAAAGGTGAGGAATGCAATGCCGAAAATCATAAGAAGAATTCTCCTCTTGACGATGTTCTTCCCTCGATTTGTGATGAAGTGGTGGGATTAAAAAAGGTAAGAATGTGTCACCAAAATCAAAGGAAGAATTTCTTGATGATGTTCTTCCCGATTTGAAAGCAAAAGTGGAAGGGTTATGGGAGTGCCGAACGAAGGAAGAATTTCTTAACAATGTTCTTCCCCCGATTGCAAGAAAAAATGGGATGGCTAAAGTGAGGGGTGCGACACCGAAAACTAAAAGAAGAATTTACCTCTTGACGATGTTCTTCCCATGTGGCAAAATGACAAAATTTGAATGGCTGGGTCATGGAAGGTTTGCGTTAGAACGGCCAAAAAGTGGTGGTAGGGAAAGTCGGATGTTGGTGCTTCAAAAAAAGGAATGTAAGGCTAATAGTGATGGGCCTGGGAGAAATGAGATCTGGTTGGGCTGGTCATGACATGGAGGTCGACCGCAGGCGTCACCGCTGCGGTGGAATGGGTACAGAAGGTGTCACGTAATCGTGGGTCGGCAGACGAGGGAGCTGGAAAGCGGAGCCCAGAGGATGGTTACACAAGTCGGTCGCTGGTCGGCGGCTGATGAAAAGTCTCGGCCTACTGGATGGGTCCTGATTTGATCTGAGACTTTGTGATCCATAAAGCTGAAGCGAGTCGGAAGCGGCGTCCATGGATGAACGCAGCAACACGCTGGTGCAAAGGATAAAGATGCTGCCTATGGCTTTGGGATGGACCGGAGGGGGAGATGCTGCAGAGGCGGAGGAAAAATTCAGAAAAAAGGAGGAGAATTACCTTGTGTTCAGAGAGGGAGAATGCAATAGAGAGAGAAATGAGTGGGAGAGAATGAGGAGAGAATCAGGGAGGAATAATGGGGGGAGTGGTTTTTTTCAATTTTTTATTTTTTTTCAGAAAACTGAAAATAGGGGAATGGTTGTTGTGTGAGGGGCAATTTGGGAATTTTTTTATATAAATTTTGAATTTACTAAATGGTTTAAATGTGGATTTCATGTAAATAATGAGTCAATATATATATTGATTTAGGTAATTCCATTATTCAACACAATCGCTGCTTTCATGATCGAGGCGTTTGGTTCAAGTAGGCGCCAAATTGAGTCAATTTCAGCTCGAAATGTGCATCACCACTTTTGACAGCTCAATTTTCGTGCAGACTTATCTGAATTGAGTACAAATAATCTTATTTGATATATTTTAGTGTTTTGAATCCAATGGCATGATCAATTTCATGAACGGAGGTCGTTTCATTCTTGGTGCCTCGATTGTGCGCGTGTATATATTTATATCCTAACTTCTCAGCACTTAATCGAGCTTATCAAGTCATGTAATATTTATATCTTGACCAATTTCAATTTTTGAATGCGATGGCAAAGTTTGTTCATTTATCGGAGGTCATTTGAGTTGATTTCGACGACATCCGTGCGTCGGCATGTTGTCACTTCAAATCAATTGATATTAGCATAGACTCGTCTGAATTGAGAGGAGGTAGTCTCATTTGGTATATTTCAATATTTTGAAACTAACGGTGCAATCAATTTCATGAACAGAGGTCATTTCATACTCATCGTAGCTTCCCAACTTTGATATGCTTGTCGACACATTGATAACTCGAGCGCTTAATCGATTGATCATTAGATTTTGCAATATCTATATTCTAATCAATTTTAATGTTTTGAATGTGACGATGAAGTCCGTTAGTCGATCGGAGGTCATTTCGACCATTTTCAATGACATTCAGTGTATTTTGAGCCTCAATTTGCGCACTGTCACCTCCGAAGTCCGTCGAATTTGACTTGTGGCATGTCTTGACTTATGACACATATGTGGAGGTCAACAAAAAGCATTTTCTCTTCCTCTCTATCAAAGGGGTTGCAACATTTACTTTCTCTTTTTTTAAATCTAACCTTATATTACCTTACCATTAAATCAAGAGTTAAGTAAACATTTTATAGCGATATAATGGACATAGGTTAGTTAACCAACTACTCTAAAGAAAAATTGATTGTTATTCCTTCTCCCCCTTTTTTCATCTTTCCTAGTCTTCATTTTCCTCCTTATAAAGTAATCCTTTGGCCCAATGTATTTCCCTTCTATTTAATTGAACCTTCGACAAGTGTCTTCTCCCTTGCTACCTTGTTTCAATAAGTTATCACATTCAATAACAAAAACATGATTATAATGACATAGTTTTTGGGAGATTTGAAGTTTTTCATAAATATCATTAAACTTTTGTGCCACATGATAAATATAATAAAATTTTCAAGCCTTTACGAAGCATTTGTGATTTCTTAATGGTTAATGAAGTTTATACAAGCAAAAAAAAACATTTTTCATCATAAATAAAATTCCATGAGACTGCGTTTTGTTCCATATTAAAAATAACTTCATATTTTGATTAATACTAAAATTTTGAGGGATTTTAAAAGTAGAAAGTTTAACCATGGTTTAAAGAGAACTTAGGATAATTTAGCCATCCAAGATAAATATGTTAGAGAATGGACTACATGAGGTGTTTTGGTTCCCACAAATTGAGCTTACTCCACTTAAGATCGGTAAATGGATTGTTAACTTGGCACTTATATGTTAAATGAGCCGCCAAAATAGTTCACATGTTAATAATAAAATAAAAGTGCAATGATAGTAAACAAACTCAATCACTTTGTCAATATTATCAATATGACCACTTGAGAATTAAGTGAATATTTGATCCACATAAAAAACTCTTGTGCTATTTTTCTTTGGTATAATCTTTAGTTTGGTGGTTGTGTTCATGATCATTTTGTCTAAAAAATTATGTGTCATTTTCTATGTTTCATTCATGAAGCTTTCATGTAGTGCAACATCATTCAGAGTTTTTAGAGCTCCACTAAGCCATTATAAAAAGTATGCACTTCCACCCATATAAGTAGCTCAGTATGTGGCATTTTTATAATATTTTTTATTTTACTTGTTACATAAAATGCATAAGTAAGAGCACACAATCACACATAATAAAGTGATTATATAAAAATAATTTTTAGATATAGTTTGTTAAATTTGACCATATATTCAGCCGAAAACCAAGAGCCCCATCTCACAATTTCTTGTTTTTTTTCCTTCGGCTACCTTTAGCTCCCCCTTCCACCAACATGACTCCACCACCCGAGCCCGCCGCCGGCACTGTGAGACTGCAATTTCATAGTTTCTTGTCCACTGATATAGGTATTTTTAGTCCAAACTACAAAATTTTTGTTAGATCTCATTGTATATGATTTTATTTTGTATGATGAGCTTATATAGGTTTATTTTTAGGGTAGATTGAGATTATAGTACCTTTGTTTTATTAGATTTGTGTATTTTGTGAATGTATATGAGATTTAGGGGTTTATGTTAGGGTTTTTATTATCATTTAGAGGTTATAATTATTCTTAATGAATATGTAAGTTTAGTTATGAAGAAATATTGATATGGGGTTTGCAAAATAATTTTGTGAATGCACATATGAGATTTAGGGTTTATGTTAAGATTTTTTATTTTTAGAGGCTATAATTATTCTTATTGAATATGTAAGTTTAGTTGTGAAGAAATATTGATATGAGATTTGCAAAATAAATTTATTGACTTTGTAAAATAATTCCAAGTCAAATGCGAGAGTGTACATTCTCTTGAATTGAATTTTTTCTTTAACGAGGTGAGATAAGAGATTCTTGGTGTTGTGCTATTAGTTAAAAATGAGTTTAGGTACTGTCTGCATAGTTCTATATTATGCTGGTAAACTCAATGTAAGAGACAATTTTATTCTAACTTATATCAGTGGAAAAAATCATCCAATCTAGATCCCACGGTGGATTAACTTCATGGAGTTGCATAAGTGAATTATGAGGTCGTTGAAGTTAGGTCCAACAAAGTTCTATGTTAGTCTTATAGGTCATTTTCCTATTGGTGTTGGATTTATTGAAACTCACATTATTGATGATGAAGTCTGTGAGTTTGTAATCAAAGTAGCATGTGTGCAGCCTATTATAATTTATGTTCAAGTTGAGGAACTATCAAATGAAGAAAGAGAGATGGAAAATATTGAGGAGTATCAGAGAGTTCCAATTAGTACAGAGTACATCATACCAGCTTCTCAACTAAGTACTCAAGTAGAAGCATACGGGTCTGCACCAACAAAAAATTCTTATTCTGCCGAGACAAGTTCTAGTTTTATGGGTGACCCTAAAGGTGATCACATAAATTCACTATCTTTTGGAAATGATGGATATGAAACTATGCCTACTGCAACAAGTAGTGATGCTGATGACGAGGATGATAGTGATGCATATTAGTCTTACTTTAAGGGCCATAGATCCATCTTTCAAGGTCAGAGACTTAATTAGGGACTACTCAGTTAGAACAAGTCATACTGAAGAGCACTTGTTATCTAATAATGAGTACATGCATCAAATAATAACTAGAGAATAGGATGAGGAGCTTATATTTGATGGGTGGTCATATCAATTAACTTTTGAATAAGAAAATTGCATTTCATATGAACCGCTAGAATGTATGTACTTTCATGATAAAAAGATGCGTTTGTTGTTCAAGGTTGGGCTAACAAAAACAATGTTGAATATGTGATATATGCTTCAAATAAATTAAAGTTCACTGTATTGTGTAACCAAAATGCTCACTCAACTACACATTGTATGTGGCGCTTACATGCAAGCTCAAGTAAGAGATTGGGTGGTGCATGGAGGATTGACAGTATTGGCTCACCTCATATCTGTAGTCATTCAGTGCTCAATGTTGGACACAGACAATGTACATCATAGTTTATCAGTTATTTCATTCAACTTACAGTTAGTCCTCAACTAGATTTAAAGTCCAAAGAAATTATAGGCCATATCTAGTCCAAATTTAATATAAGAGTGTCTTATATAAAGATCTGGGATGCACGTTGAAAGATAGTGAAGGTAATATTTGGCAGTTGGGAGGAATGTTATTGATCCTTTAAGAAATTCATGGGTGTTGTATGTTCAACTATGCCATAATCAGTATATCGAGTGCACTCGATAAAATCAAACATATTCCAACAACTGTTCTGGTCATTCGAGCCTTCAATTACATGTTGGCAATACTTTTGCCTAATTTTATGTCTTGATGGGACTTTTCTCCTAGGTAAGTATAGGGGGGCTCTACTTAGTGCAGTTAGAATTGATGCCAATAATGATTTATTTCCAATAGCATTTACAGTAGTGGAATCAAAATGTATTGAGTCATGGGTTTGATTTCTACGGACATTCTACGACTTATTCCCACTAATCTCTACAAGAGGTGATATGTGCCTCATATCAGTGCACGTAGTATTTATTTGTGGGTGTAGGAAAATATTATCATGGGTGACATCACTTTTGCCTCGACATTTGAGGGAGAATTTCAAATAACTTGGAGTAATATATGCTGACTTCATTGCTACAAAATATATGTTGTAGGTAATACTGATGAAATTCACATTTTCAAAAGGTATATGACTGATATCAATAACATCAAGCAAGAGGCCTACGATTGGCTTGTTTCAAAGGATGTGCAACAGTGGTCTCTAACCCATGATGATGGCGATTGATATGGCATAATGATCATAAATGTTGCTTAATGCTTTAATGATGTACTTAAGCAGTAGCACGTGACTTGCCAATTCATTGATCACTGCAATATACTATAATATTGTATCCCTGTTCATGAAACTTGAATCACTAACAACTCTAGCCAACGACTCCAAATTTTTTTCACATGCTAAGAATATGAGTAATGAACGTGAGCCAAGGAGATTTCTAAAATGCAATAAGCACTAATGAGTACTAAGTGTTTGATAGATCCAGTAGAACCTTCAAGGTTGAGCTGTTACAAAATCATGTTTGTATGTGTACATGTAGACAACCATAATCTTATCACCTCTCTTCATGTAATTTTAACAATTTTGAGTCATGCAAGACACCTGCCTATACACTTTAGAGTATTATAGTAACACCTAGAGAGAATTCCATGTCATCCTTAATTGTGATGAGTGGAATACATCATCACTAGTAGCTCCAGGATCTTCGATTCTTTACTATGGTGAGCATGAGAGCATACTCTTTGTTATTGGTTGCTTATGACACATTTGAGGTTCACTTGTTGTATCTACCATTATTAGAGGATGTTGATACATTTAGGGAGTTCTAGTTGAGACCAATTGTGCTTTCTCATTTGCACAGGGAGCTACATGAGACGATGAAGCCAAAATGCAGGAATATGGCTGGATGTCTACATTTACTGCAGGTATGGGCATGAGAGCACATTCATGTTGGTAGACCTACATTGCATATATCATTCCCTATAGATATAGATGGTCTGAGTGTGGGATGTTAGTGGAATGAAGGGTATGTCAGAGATGATACCACCCACATCGCTACAAGATGAATTAGATGGGTGCATTGCAAAGTCGGCACATTGCATAAACTTGTTTGTTGAATCCACTATTATAATTACACAGACCTAATATTTCTTTTAAACTATGCACATTATTTGGGAGCCATATGGACATCATATCCATGCTGTCACGGATATATATACTTACAGGGTGATGAGATATGGCTGGCTAGAGTACTATTGATGAGTTGAAAATGAGTTGAGTGGTACCTGCCCGATCGTGTGCTCAAGCAGTTCGGCCTTCCACCTATGACTGATATAGCGATGGTAGATTCTTCCTTCATGCGGGTGGATGGTCAAGGAAAAGTAGATATGTATTGGATCAATTACCACCAAATATACATTACGTAGTGGGAGAGCAGACGTGATTTAATTATGGTGGTAGATTCATCTCAACAGGACGATATTGGGCTAAACTCTACATGTTGAAGGCACCAATGATTCCCCCAAACACTTATTACTCTCGAGCACCTGTTGACCTCACTTTTGGAGTGAGTTCTCAACTTTCTCATCATAGATCTAGGACTCTTATAGACACTAAGAGCTCCTTAGTCTTAAGACACTTCTAGTGATTAGGTGAACACTTAACCTAAGCTTAGAGGCTTAAAAGAGTTAGCCATAGGAATAGGTTATGCCTTTGGGATTTAGGAAGACTTTCCTACCCTATAGCCTTAAACCCAATCCGTCCTTCCCACTTCTAAACCAAACCTTAAATTCAAATCCAAAATCATAAATCAATTTCAAATCAAATGATTGAAACCCATGATCAAATTCAAATTCTAAAACCCTTCCTAAGCCCATTGATTTTATCTTGTGGACTTAGCCTTAACCAAATTCAAATCAACCCCAATTGATTTTTTTTTCAAATATCTATTCAATCTCAAATCAAATTCAAAATCAAATCCAACTCAAGTGACTAGAACCCAAAATCAAATTCAAATTTCAATCCTTCCTAAGTCATATGAACTACCTTCATATGCTTATAAAACCCCTTTAAACCAAATCAAACATGATTGATTTCTTCATAAATCAATCATTCATTCATTTATATTCACAAATATAAATGAAATACAAATTCAAACCATTCAAATCAAATCAAACTAAATCAAACCAAATCAAGATCTTTCTTAAGCCATATGGACTTACCTCCTGTAGCAATTGATGGAAGAACAACAATTTAAATTAGATAAACAATATTAATTGGTATTAAACTGAACACTATCATTATGAGTAAAAACCATTATATCACGTCACCTAATTGATATTTAATATTGAAATACTAATATATATATATATATATATATATCTATATATATATATATATATATATATATATATATATATATATATATATCATATGCTTGTGATTATTGATTGATCGAATATTAAACATCACATGAATGCATAGTGATAAAAAATAATAATTATGTCATCTATGAATCTCACATTCACATAAGGTATTTATGATTTTATATAAACTCTATTAAATAATATGGCATAGTATATAAATATTCACTGTAAAATATATTATATTTTATATGATTTAGTGGATAATCCCATCTAATAGTCATATCATGTATGTAAAATATGTTTAAAGATTTTTATATGATAGCTAATTATCCATTAATTGTGCATACTAGGAGAATTATGAGGGGTTGATTAATCCACAATTGCTTTAAAATTGATGATTATTTTCACAAAAAAACATCCAATTTTATTGAAATAATGGTGCCATCTTTAATGCTAGTGTTATGTAAATGAAAGGATTTGCCACCCACAAATATTATTATATTTTAGCTATGAAAAGTTCATTAGTAAAATGAGTAATATGCGAAACATTTGACATGATGGTTGGGAGATTCCCACTCTTTGTCCGAACTTCGAGAGTTATAGCACAAGTGCATGCATTTGCTTTAATTGGTTCAAAATAAAAAAAAGAGTAACAAAAAAGTAGTAGTTGTAGTCAAATTAATTAAGAAATAAAGAAAGAAAATTAAGTGTGTTTAAATGTATAACTGTGATGAATATGGGGAAAAATATACAACCAAGAATGGAAAAATAAAGCCTTTTTAGGTTCTCTAATGTCGTTGGGAGCCAACTACAATGCTGAGCACCACTCATTTGCTGCCACCACCTCCACTCACAACCCCAAAAATAATGTGCATTACATTTGTTCTATCAAATAAAAAAAAACTCTTGTATTTGTAGAGTTTTCAACCATGAGAATTCCCATCAGAAACAAATCCTACTGAAAAGTTATTGGTAATTTCACTGGCAATTTCTAACGAAAAAATCTATGAGAAATTCCGTCAGTAATAACTAGTTTTTCTTATAGTGATATGATAACTTAGTTTAAGAAGAAGATTATTTTTATGAGCTAAGCTAGTACAATTACATACATCATAATTATGTGGCTCTTTCCTCAAACTTAATCGCTAACATTTACTAAAGGAGCTTAATTAGAGGATCAATTTGCAACTCATTTTTATAGACATATTTTAGCTTTCTAATTTTTAGAAAGTGATTAGGACTAGAATATATTAATAGTCTCTTAATTCATTGTCTATTTATAATCTCTTGAATTTATTTATCTAAATAGAATAAAATATAACTAAAATTTTATTCGCTTGATATTTTTACATGAAATGTCCATCTTTCATTATACTAATGAAATTTATTTTATATACATGGCATTTTTTCCTTCCTTCTATGACCCTTATTTTTTTCTAAAATCAATTAGAAAATAGGCATGGTGAATTCTATCAATGTATGACTTTATATTTTACACATTAGAAAGAAAAAAAAATATTAAAGCACTTATCAAATTAGTATGTCTTTAATAATATCATAAATATTATTCTATTAAGCATTAAAAATTATGATTGATGATATTCCGTGATCTCCTATTAAATCCTAATATACATATTAGAATTTATTAGCAAAAAATAGGACAACATCAATCTAATTTTTTAATGAGTTATAGCAGGATTTTATTTATGTTGTTAAAATTTGTCGTTAAATCCTCCAAAAAGCACATGTTTAGACAATAAGAAATTGGAACACTAGGTTATAACCTTAGTTGCAAAATCAAACTTAAAATGATGATATAAGATTCAAAATAAAGTTTGAATAAGGTTTGATAAGGCCCTTTTTATATATTTTAATCTACTATGAATAAAATTTGAACCTAAATATTTGGTTCAAATAATTCAAACTAGGTCTTACCAATAAAAAAAATGAGGTTTAAAATAAAAGTTCAAATTTAGTTTGAGCTAAAATGTTATTACTCAAATCTAAGATTTAAACATTAAATTCAAACATGAGCTTTGATTGATGTAAGCTTGTTCATCTCCATATATGCTACATGAGTCGAGTAAAGCCTATAAGCCAAATCTGAAGAACTTCGGATGTAATAGAGTGCAAATCGGGCTGAAATGCACTGGACTTTATTGAAGTCAATCGAAATGACCTCCGATTGACAAACAAACTTTGACATCATGTTCAAAACATTGAAATTGGTTAGAATATAAATATTGCATAATCCAACGATCAATCAAGCGATCGAGCTATCAATGCGCATCGAGTTGAATGCGATGACCCTCAAACGATCTCTGTTCATGAAATTGATTGTGTCATTAGCTTCAAAATATCGAAATTTATTAAATGAGACTATCTGCAATCGATTCAGATGAATCTATGTGAAGATCATGATCGAAAGTGATAATACACATTTTGAACTAAAATTGACCCAATTTGACGCCGACTTGAATCAAATAAACTCCGATCGTGAAACGGATTGTGCCGTTGAATCCATAACGTCAAATTTACCTCAAATTGACACCCGTATTATGTGAGTTTGATTTTGAGGTTCGCTCAAATCTCTCCAAAAATAAAGGAAAATCATATGTTTATTTTAATCCGATTGGACACAATTTTAACAATTAATTTACCTAAAATCAATTAAAATTTTCAGATATGATATGAAGTTAATAAAATTTAATTCCTTCCAAAATAATCAATAATTTTGGATTTCAGATTTCAAAATCCTGCTAACTATTGGATAAAAAAAAAGAAAATTAATTTATATATAATTAAGGGCTTTAATCTCTATTTTCTCCCACTTCATTTTTCCTCAACCACTCAATGACGGTTTTAACAACCGTTCCCTCCCTTTCTCCAACAAGCCACAAAGAAAACCACTCCGACGATTCTCAAAATGGAATTTTATCCATTTTTCCAAAAGCGAATCCCTTCCTCCTTGATTTTTTCCCTGCATCCCCTTCTCCTAAAATCAAAGGGGCTACATGTCTAAGATGTAATGCTATGAGGACTTCTCCATATAAGATCTTATTATTAATCATTCTCTCCTTGGGAAGAGCTTCAAGGAAACACGGGTGGGAAATGGCCGCCTTGCGAAGAACGATCAATTCTATTCCATGGGTCTCAAAAGAGTGCTGATGCTGAACAATGCATACAAGAAGCTTGCTCGAGATGGCATCCCGATTGCTCTATTGGAACATGAAGTTTGTCAAGCAAAGAAAAGTTCCAAGAAATCCAAGAAGCTTTTTCCATTCTATCTAACTCTAATAAGAGATTCCTATACAACGTGGGAGTTTATGAAAGCAATGATGACGATAATGGAATGGGAGACTTTTCTACACGAGATGGTTCAAATGATGAGCCAGACGAAGCTCAATGAGAAAGGACAGGATAGCTTCGAGGATCTACAGAAGATGTTCATGGATATGTTTGAGGCTAACCTTAATCTCAGTGGATTAGCAAGCGCCCCCAAAAGATGTGGTCATTGCTTGCTCGGTACTGGGTATTGCAACGGCCATGCAAGATAAAGGGAAAACCATCCACCCGCAAAAGAAGCAAGAGTTCGACGGCTCTGATTTCTACTTTGAGGTTTGAAGGTCTGCCATGCTCATCGTGATGTGAGAGATGAAAATTGGCGAGGTTTCAAAACACGACCATCACTCATCAAGACATGACGGGTAGCCCAAAAACTATTAAATTTGACACTCTATGCAAATAGCCAAAATTTTGATTGAAATTTGGACTTAAAAAAAAGGAGAATAATACTTGCATATATATATATATATATATATATATATTCTTTTATGGAGGTGACTGAAGACCTCGTTATGCTCATCAGAGCATAACAGGATTGAAATTCGGTCGAGGTGCTTCAAAACACCAACCATCACGCTCATTTGGGCATGACGGGTAGGCCAAAATAGTTCCGATGTAGCCCCCTATGCGGGAATGACGTCGGAATACTGCCGAAGTACTGCCTAAATTTCATCAAATTTTTAGGACTTAACAAAAAAAATGATTAACATTGTGTTAAATATAAAATATAAAGTAATAAAGAAATGAATTGGAAATTAAATATAAATAAACTTAAAATAAATTTGAAAGAGACTTGAGTACAAATAAAATTGAAAATCATATTTCAATTAAGAAAATAGGGATAAAACTCGAGTGAATCTATAAAACCTGAAATAAATTTGAATTCTTTTGATATGCATGAACCGAAACTCACAAGAAACTTAAGATAAATTTGAAGTTCAGTTACTAAATAAATATAAAACTTGATCTGGAGTTGAGGATAAATTCATATTGGATCTGATGTCTTTCTATGTGAATAAATCATATTTAATATCAAACGAAGTAAAGATCTCAATTGAATATTAAATGACAAATAATTTGTGGTAAGTCTAAATATCCAATTTCAAATTGAGAACAAAGGTGCGCAAGTAATTTGGTAGCTTTTCATAAGCACAAAATCAATTAGGCAACTCATGATCATTCATGAATGTAGTATTTTAAAGGATCATTTAGATTTTATGCTTAAAGTTGGGTTTGAAGCACAAGAGATTGGTTGAGTGCTACTTTCAAGCTAAAGTGAAAATCCTAAAAAATTCATAAGAGGTTTTCACTATAACCAAATGTCATATTAGCAAGTACATGCAAGACTCCTTAATGAATAATTGGCTTGTATTCAAAAGAAGCTTGAATTCAAAAAAAACTTTCTTAAAGTGTGCATAATAAGCTATCTGTGTAAGAACAAAAAGTTGAATATGACAAGTCGATAAATATTTAAAAGCTTGTTAAATGACTACAAGCTAAATAATCATTGATACTTGAAGAATGCAATGAATAAATTAAATGGAAGCAAGGATACAATATTTTGAATGCTAATGTAAATCTAATTTTGCTCCAAAAAATGCCTTCTAATGCCATCGGATCTACAACTCTTTGTACAAGCAGACAGAATGTGATACTAAATTAAATTTTACAAAAATTATTGGGATTCCATCATTCAAAAATTAATGAATTTCATTCTAATTATGATTTTGAAAAATCAATGATTTCATTAATTATATGAAATTATCTAAGTTATAAACAACTGCATGTACTCAAACATGAAAATTTAGAGTGCAAATGTTAATGTTAGAAAAGGCTGCACAGGCTAAGTTGGAATTAAAAGAAAATATGAAATTAGTCTCATGATTTAGAAATAAAATTATCTAAATTGTTAAATACCCGCATGGGCCCCAACACTACACTGAATGCTTAAACTTAGTGTCTGAGGATGCTGCACAGGTTGCTTCCTGGTTTGGTCTTAGGACCTGGTATAGGTTAACAAAACCTAAAAATCCAATAATAATATTATAAGAATTTCAACTTAGTAATATATCTGAGAAGCTAATTCTTACATATGATAATAGATCTGATCCTCTGTTATTAGACTAATAGAGTTGATAAGATCTGAAATAATAGATTAATGATCAAGCAAATTCATCCACCCCGATGATGGCTATGTTGAATGAAGATTTCAACTGGAGGGAATACTTCCATCAAAATGTGATTCTAATTTTAAATCAATTTAACTCAAATTAAATGTCAATCTAAATGCAAAATCTAACATGTCATTAAGTGTTAAATGCTTAGATGAAAATTAATCTATAAAAACATAAATTTAACTCAATTCACATTCCACAACCGTTTGTTAAAGGTGACAAATTAAGAAAACTTGAGCTGACAAAGAAGACAATGTTAAATTAAGTATTCTACTATATTCACTCTTAATTAATCTCATACTAGTAAGAATGTGGCCCATGTCCTCTGACTGTGTGGCTTGGCCAGTAGGCTCCACATATGATGCATTTATGACCGAGTCCTGACGGGTGAGCGCTAAATGTCACCATTATTACGATCATGACTATAACCTGTATGTTCCCCAATGGCTCTGCCCTTTGAGATGTGAATCATAAGGTGCACCTGATAGGAAAAAAACCTTCTGTCAACTAAGGTGAACTTAAACTTGTCTCCTTAGACAAACACCACCCTAGGTCTATAAGGTTCCCTTGATCGACACAACCCATGACTGTTGACAAAGATCATTAGATCAAGTTTGGTCAACTATCTCCTCTGACTAAGCAGATTAGGGACCACGATAGCCTAAGATGATGGAACCATGGGATCTAGATTGGGTGCATCATCATTCCCCCAACCATCCAGTTTAAGTTAAAATGATGAATTTCATATATCTAAAATTTAAACTCCACATGGTGCTACTATACTACTCATTTAGCAATCTAATGACTAGCCTTAATCAAAGTTCTCTCGATTGAGAGGGTAATTAACTAGGTGCTTGCACTTATAGGAAACCTAGAACCAGATCTAAAGTCCTCACCAAACAAGGGCAAAATCTCTGGGTAGTGTCTTATTTACTATTCCATCTACCTTTTGAAATCTCATCGACACATCAAATTATACTCTCTTCAATTGTCGAGAGGTCAGTGGGGAACTTTTGGAGCCCACAAATTTTTGGTGACTCCACTGGGGACAGGATTCTCTTTCCATCTTTGGCTAGTCATATACATGTTATAGTCGTAACAAAATATTTGAAAATTCAAAAAAAAAAGAATGTATCTATAGAGCACTCCTTTCATTGTTCACCTAGGATGTGGTATAAACATCTACTTAGCTAACACATTCATCAACACAAGAGATGTTGGAGCTACTATTCAATTTGGTAGCATGGATTTTCCAAAAAATTATTGCTGCAACTCCTGAAGTACCCACCCATGGTGCACTCATCTAAGGTCATGCCGGAAGGCCTGAGTTTACTAAAGCTCCTATTTTTCTTGCTCTCCAACCAATTCAACAACCAATCACTGTAAGGAGTTCTCCTGATAAAGAACTTTAGTTTTTGAAAGATTGGGTCATTCTGAGGTGCTAGTTATGAAAAGAACCATCACTGGCAGAAAGTTTCAATCATGCTTGTGAATGGGACCACTCAGTTGAACCTTTCATACTAGGAAGGCATAATGCTGAAGCCTCCTCTTTTGAAAGAAAATTGAGTAGAAGACAAAGGAGAAGAAATGTCAAATTACGTGCTAATACTACTCAATCGAGCCATGTGACCGGACTTGATACGAGTGTTCCCTACTCACAACAAATTTGAAAATCTCAAGTTAGTGAAAGGAACAGCTCTACTAGTGATATCACATAATCATTATGGGAGCAACGACACCAAGCTATAACCCCATAAAGGAGGCATCCCAAGACTCTGTCCTCCATAGTGCACATGGTGTTGAAAGTTTCCAAGGAGAATAGTCTTATTAAGGAAAAGTATCAATGCCTAATTATCAGAGAAATTGAAAAGCTTTACCAAAGGCTACTCTCAATGGGTAATGTTCAAGACCATTCTAAGAAATTCCTACACAGTGAGCATCGGGCATGACACCTACTGCATGATGTGGAATATGCTATCAAAAGGTCCCAAGAAAGAAAATAAATATGGAGGTCAAGCCTCGAGAAGAAGTAGCAACACAAAAGATTTTTCATCTTGAAGCAACCTAACCCAGAGACAGCAGAGAAAGAGAAATGCTAAACTGCGTTCACAATAGCTAATGTTCAAGTAGAAAATTATACAATCATCTATGGAATTAGAAGCGAGTGTTCTAACCCATAACATATTTGATAGCCTGAGATGGGTAAAGTGGAACAGCTCTACTAGTCAAATCAAAGTCCTTACGGACCCAACAATGTTAGGTTCCAACTTCTAGTGAGAAAACTTGAAATCAGATATGCAAGAGTGCATCGGGTCCTCAAAGTTGCTAAGAATAAATGATTGGTGAAAAGAAAATATCAAGGTCCTATCATCAGGGAGGCTAGGGTTGCTCCTTCAAGGAGACCTCCTATGACACCAGAAGATGTCTACTAATTCAAGTCCCACACGGTGAGCATCGAGGCATGACACTTGGACCATAGGTCCAAGAATCTTCCATCAAAGGTCGACAAATAGGAAGCAAATTTGGAGGCCAAAATCTCAAGTGAAATTGAGAAGACAACGCATGACATTTAGACGCATCTCACAAACTCCACTCTTATGCACTAGTATTTGGAGTCAAGCGGTCTTTCCACTTGAAGTCAAACTACCATAACTTGAGTAGCCATCCAACATGATCTTACCAAGATGAGATTGTCGTAATATGGGGAAAAGCTTGATGATGAAGTTAAGCTTCAAGCTCAACAAAATTTAGAAGTCTCGAGAGAGGATGTCCAAAGATTTCGATCATACTGGTGAATCCATTGAACTTTTCAAGAAGGGGAATTGGTCATGGGAGAAGACTAATCTTCATTTACATGTGTAACAGAAATTCTCTTGTAATACAAGAATGCATTTCTAAAATAAAGAAAACATTCCCCGATTACATAGGGGGCATTTTTAAAATTATAGTAAAATATTAGGCTTTCCCTTATAAGACACGGGGGCCTTCTTGTTTATATATTCAGGTTGACTTCGCACTTCATGCCAAGATCTCTAAATAAATATACATAATTAAGAGGAAAGGGAGGTAATCTTTGATGATATATGATAAAAATTTCTTTTAAAAGCACCATGAAAATCCCCTATTACACAGGGGGCATTTTTAGATTTTTGAAATCAATATTATATGTTAAACTCTCTTAAGAGTAAATATATCAACTCAAATATCGATGTATTTGTTTAATCTTAGAATTTTTTCAATTATCTTTTAGAATACCCCATGCAATTCAAGGGGCCTCCTTTTGTATTTGTGGTCACATTGCGCCTAAGGCCAAGATCCCATATACGTATTCAAATTATGTATTTAAAGTTTACAAGTCTCAAGTTCTACTGACCAAAAAGAGAAATTTTCAAGTGTGTAAACTACAAAAATCAAGTTGGAAACACATCTTTCATCCATACATCAAATCTAGGGCTTGAGTGGGTGCATAAGGTCGGACTCAACATCCAAATCTCAGTCCACCAACTTGGTAAGTTTAATGGCTCTGGAGATCATCCCTAATGGTCGTAAGGTCATTTTTCAAAATCTAATAAAATGATCCTCACTCAAGAAGGCACTAAGCTGAGTTTGGTATTAATATCAAATGAGAAAGGTCAACTCCTTCAACAAGTTTGTTAAAGTAGAAAGCAAAGACCTAAGGAAACTCTTCTTCAGTAAGTCTAACCAAGTAGAAAGAAAAGGATTGAAGAAGTCATCCCAATGTTCATACAAATTCAAAGGCTGAACTAATGGAGTCATGTCATCAATATGTCATTACGTGCAAAGCGTAGGACTAATGATTCTTTGCCATTGACCCAACACAAGCTCTAAGGGCTAGGTCACCGATAGACATTCTTCTATAAGCCCATGAAAGCAGAAATCTAGGGTAGAATGTAATTTTTTATCACTCGACAAGTCTTCAAGACAATTCAGGACTTTCCTCAATTAAATTCATTAAGGCATGAAGCCATGATAAATGAAAATACAAATATGAATCCTCGATATGAAGTCTTAAATAAGTCTGTCAAAGCACATGCACAAGACCGAAGATGTTCTCATCTCACAAGCAAGTCATCAACTCCATTAAGCCCACCAAGACATAAAGCTAGGAGGAAAGTATAAATTTCAATTTTTGAAGTTGAATCTTCAACAATCTAGCACAAATCATAAGACTAATGATATTCCAAAATTCTCTCAACAGTTACTATAAAGCCCCCGATGTCAGATAGGGGGCATTTTATATATTTATCTAAGTCGACATCGTGCTTCAAGCTAAGATCCTCAGATAAATATACATGATGATTAGAATGAGCGATGTTTATTTATATTGAAGAAGTTCAAACTTAATAATACATTTCTGAACTAATTTGCAATCCTCTTGTTAGATAGAAGCCCTTTTATGATCAAGGTTGTTCAATCCTCTTCTGTGAAATAGGGGGCCTTCTCATATATATTCAAATTGACATCGCGATTTATGCAGAGATCCCTGAGTATATCAATAATTATTATTATTGAAGTTGCAATCTCTTACAAGGAACAAAAAGAATGTATTTCTATGCATGAAAAGACATCCTAAATATTAAAAGTTTATATCCCAGATTTGCCAAATTCTAGAGATCAAGTCAGAAAAACTCTCAATTTCGGAAGCTTCAATCAACTGAGTTGGAAAAATATCAACCTTTACATCTTCAAGTCTAAGACACATATGGGTTCTTAAGGTCAAACTCAACAAGCCCACAAATGACCGAGTTGCTGACACTCTCCTCACTAAACAAGGCTAAGAAAAGGCCGCAGTGAAAGTGCCCCCGTTCATTAGTCTGATAATAAAATCACCAACCCATCACAGCTTAAGTCAAAGACTTGAGTAAGTTCTAAATGTCAAAATCAACAAGCCTATAAATGGATGAGTTGCTAATGCTGACCTCACTCAACAAGCTATAAGAAAAGGTCACAGTGAAAGAACCCCTGCTCGTCAGTCTAATGATGATAGCTATTCAATCTCAAACCAGATCCAAGTTAATGACTGCAAGTAATCAAAATCTAAGAGATCTTTCTACCTGGTCGATAGACCAAGACAATCTGAGAAAACTCTCAATTTAGAGCTATATCAAATCAATCTTTATATTTTCTGCAAGGTGATATCCCAATCTTTTTCAAATGATCTGATCAAGCACAAAGCACGGATCAAAGACAATCTCTTCATCAAGTTGTCAAATTAGAAAACACTGGATCGAGGAAGCAATTTCATAGTTCATACAAAGCTGATGGTTGAACTAAAAGAATTATGTGGTTATTAAGTCTGTCAAAGCACACATGACATCATGCTAATGACAAATCCTATCCAAGCTTCATAAGCTATTGCAATTGAAGCTGAAGTGGTCCAAGTTTTGTGGCTAGCCTAAAAGGTCAACCAATTTTCTATAAATATGACTCACTTCATGCATGAATCACATTTGTTGGGGGCATTTGTTGACCTCCATATATGCTACATGAGTCAAGTTAAGCCTATAAGCCAAATATGAAGAACTTCAAATGTAATAGCGCATAAATCAGAGCTGAAATGCACTGGACTTCATTGAAGTCAGTTGAATGACCTCGATCGATGAACATACATCAACATCACATTCAAAACATAAAATTTGTCAGATATAAATATTGCACTATCTAACGATCAACTGATCAAGCGATCAAGCTATCTATGTGCTGACACGTATATCGGAGTTAAGAGGTTATGATGATGCCCAAATGACATCTATTCATGAAATTGATTATGTTGTTAGCTTTGAAACATCAAAATCTATTAAATGGGACTTTCCGATCAATTGAATTTATGCAAACATTGGCGTAAGTGATAATACACATTTTGAGCTTAAATTGACCCAATTCGATGCTGACTTGAATCAAACAGCCTCCAATCGTGAAACGGACTGTGCCATTGAATCTGGAATGTCAATTTTACCTAGAATTGACACCCATCTTATGTGAGTTTAATTTCAATAAGGTTCTGCACAAATCTCAATGCAATCGAGTTGCATAAAAATAAAGGAAAATCATGTGTTTATTTTAATATGATTGAACACAATTTTAACTATTGATTTATCCTAAAATTAATTAAAAATTTTCAGAGATATGATATGAAGTTAATTAAAGTTAATTCCTTTTAAAATAATCAATAATTTTGGATTTCAGATTTCAAAATCCTACTAACTATTGGGTAAAGAAAATTAAATTAAATAATTTATAATTAAGGGCTTTAATCCCTATTTTCTCCCACTTCTTCATTTTTCCTCAACCAGTCTCTATCGGTTTTCACAACTGTTCCCTTCATTTCTCCAACAATCTGCAAAGAAAACCACTCCCACAATCCTCAAAATGAAAAATAAAAAAATGGAATCTCAGGCTTTTGTCCATTTTTGGCAAAACTGAAGCCCTTCCTCCTTGATTTTTTTCTCTCTGCTTCTAGCATCCCCTTCTACAAAAATCATAGAGGTTATGCATCTAAGATGCAAGGCTATGTCGTGAGAACTTCTCCATACAAGATCTTATTATTAATCATTCTCTCTATAGTAGGAAAGCTTCAAGGGAAACTTATTGGCGTGAAATGGCCGCCTTCGATGAGAAGAATGGTGAATTCTATTCCATGTCGGGTCTCAAAAAAGAGTGCTCTGACACTGAACTCTGAAATGCATACAAGAAGCTTGCTCTGAGATGGCATTCTAATTGGTGCTCTATGACTGGAACATCCGAGTTTGTTAAGGAAGCAAAAGAAAAGTTCCAAGCAATCTAAGAAGCTTATTCCATTCTATCTGACTCTAATGAGAGATTACTATACAGCGTGAGAGTTTATGAAAGTGATGATAATGATAATGGAATAGGAGACTTTTTCAGATGAGATGGTTCAAATGATGAGCCAGATGAAGCTCAATGAGAAAGGACATGATAGCTTTGAGGATCTATAGAAGTTGTTCATGGATATGTTTGAGGCTGACCTTAATCTCAATGGATTAGCATAGCATGGTTCATAGATGGCTTCTTCCTCAAGTAATGGGTATTGCAATGCCAATACAACCAAATGTGACCAGTGGAAAATGTGGCTCGCTCACCTCCACCGACAAGGTGGCAAGAGTTTGTGGCGGCTTCAGTTCCTTTGGGGTTTGAAGGCCTCGTCATGCTCATTAGGGTGTGACGAGATAAAAATTGGCTGATGTGTTTCAAAACATCTACTGTCACACTCATCATGGCATGATGGGTAGGCCCAAAAAATTGTTAGATGTGACACCCCTATGCCAAAATACTGCTAAAATTTTGACTAAAATTTTGACTTAGAAAAAAAGGAAGAAGAATATTTGCATATATATTTCCTTTTATACAGGTGACTGAAAATCACATAATGCTCATCAGGGTGTAATGACATTGAAATTCGGCTGAGGTGCTTCAAAACACCAACCATCACACACATTAGGGCATGACGGGTAGGCCAAAATAGTTCTGATGTAGCGCCCTATGTAGGGATAACATCAGAATACTGCCGAAGTCTTTGAAATTTCAACAAATTTTTGGGACTTAACAAAAAGTAGATTTAACATTATGTTAAGTATAAAATATAAAGTCCTAAAGAAATGAATTGGAAACTAAATATAAATAAACTTAAAATGAAATTAAAAGAGACTTGAGTACAAATAAAATTGAAAATTATATTTCAAATAAGAAAACAAGGATAAAACTTAAGTGAACCTATAAAACTTGAAATAAATTTGAATTCCTTTGATATACATGAACCAAAACTCAAAATAAACTTAAGATAAATTTGAAGTCCAGTTATTAAATAAATATGAAACTTGATCTAGGGTTGAGGATAAATTCATATTGGATCTGAAGTATTTTTATGTGAACAAATCATATTTAATATCAAATGAAATAAAGATCTCAATTGAATGTTAAATGAAAAATGATTGGTGGTAAGTCTAAATATCCAATTTCAAATTAAGAACAAAGGTGCACAAGTAATTTGGTAGTTTTCTCACAAGCACAAATTCAATTAGGCAACTCATGATCATTCATGAATGTAGCATTTTAAAGGATCATTTGGATCTTGCACTTAAAGTTAGGTTTGAAGCATACAAGATTGGTTGAGTGCTGCTTCTAAGCTAAAGTGAAAATCAAATAAAATTCATAAGAAGTTTTTGCTATAACCAAATGATATATTAGAAAGTACAGACAAGACTCCTTAATGAATAATTGACTTATATTCAAAAGAAACTTGAATTCAAATAAACTTGCTTAAAGTGTGCATAATAAGCTATATGTGTAAAAAAAAGTTGAATATGATGAGTCGATAAATATTTAAAAGCTTGTTAAATGACTTTAAACTAAATAATCATTGATACTTGAAGAATGCAATGAATAAATTAAATACAAGCAAGGATACAATATTTTGAATGCAAATGTAAATCTAATTTTGCTCCATAAAATACCTTCTAATGCCACTAGATCTGTAACTCTTTGCACAAGTAGACAGAAGGCAATACTAAATTAAATTCTATAAAAATTATAGGGCTTCCTTCAATCAAAAATTAAGGAATTTCATTCTAATTATGATTTTCAAATATCATTGAATTCATTAATTAGATGAAATTATCTAAGTTATAAGCACATGTATGTGCACATACATGGAAATTTAAAGTGCAAATGTTAATGCCTGAAAAGGTTGCGCAAGCTAAGTTGGAATTAAATGAAAATATGAAATTAATCTCATGATTTAGAAAAAAAATTGTCTGAATCATTAAATACCCACGTGGGCGACACTACACTGAATGCTTAAACTTAGTGTCTAAGGATGTTGCGTGCATTGCTTCCTGGTTTGGTCTTAGGACTAGGTCCGGGTTAGCAAAACCTAAAATCCAATAATAATATTATAAGAATTTAAACTTAGTAAAATATTTGAGAAGCTAATTCTATCATATGAAAGCAGATCTAATCCTCTATTATTAAACTAAAAGAGTTGACAGGATCTGAAATAATAAATTAAATGATCAAGAAAATTTGTTCACCCCGATAATGGCTATGTTGAATGAAGATTTTAACTGAGGGGATACTTTTATCAAAATATGATTCTAATTTCAAATCAAATTAACTCAAATTAAATGTCAATCTAAATGCAAAATCTAACATGTCATTATGTGTTAACTGCTTAAGTGAAATTCAATTTGTAAAAAGTTAAATCTAACTCAATTCACCTTTCGTAACTGTTTGTTAAAGGTGATAAATTAAGAAAACTCGAGCTCACTAAAAGTCAATGTCAAATCAAGTGTTATATTATGTTCACTCTCAATCAATCTCATGCCAGTAAGAATGTGGCCCATGTCCTCTGACTACATGGCTTGGCCAGTAGGCTCCACATATGATGCAATTACGACCAGAGTCCTCTGATTCGGTGGATGCCACTAAATGGCACCATTATATTATGATCACGATTGTAGCTCATATGTTCCCCAATGGCTCTGCCTATTGAGATGTGAATCATAGGGTACACCTGACAGGGTAAAAAGTCTTATGTCAGCTAAGATGGACTTAAACTTGTCTCATTAGACAAACTCCACCCCAGGTCTACAAGGTTCCCTTGAATAACGCAATCCATGGCTGCTGAAAAGGACCCTTTAGTCAGGTTGGGTCGACTACCTCCTTTGATTAAGTAGACTAGTGACCACGATAGCCCGGGATGAAGGAACCATGAGATCTAGATCAGGCGCATAATCGTTCCCCCCAACCATTCGGTTTAAGTTAAAATGATGAATTTCATAAATCTAAATTTTATAACTCTACATGATGATACTATACGCTACACATTTAGCAATCTAATGACTAGCCTTAATTGAAAGTTCTCTCTCAACATTGAGAGGGGTAATTAACTATAGGTGCTTGAACATATAGGAAACCTGGAACTAGATCTAAAGTCCTCAACAAATGAGGGAAAATCTCTGGGTAATGTATTATCTACTATTTTGTCTGCCTTTTGAAAATCTCATTGACACATCAAATCATACTCTCTTCAATTATTGAGAGTTCGGTGGTGAATTTTTGGAGCCCACAAAGCCCCACTATAGGAAATATGTTTAGACGTCGACTCTAACATAGGAATTTGGTACGAACAAAGTTTAAGTTATGTTTGCACTTGGGTTACATCCCTAAATCTTATTTGAAATGTGCACTAACTTTATTCAAATTTTTCTTTGATTCTTTTCTTAATATCTTATATGGAATTAAATCATTTAAATTATTTTGATATATATACACAGACTAACTCATCATTTTTGTGGAGAGAAATTCACCTAACTTATATAGAACTTGTGGTTCTCCAAGGCCCAAACTCATTAACTTTGTATTGGTGTATGTATATATTTTTAATTTAATAATAGTTTATGCTTCATATATTATCATTGATATAGTTGTCAAGATTATGAAATGTTAAAATCATAAGCCATTAGTTATTTATTCATTAATTTTTCTATATGTAAGAAAAATTTTCACTCATGGCATCCAAGTAATTGGCATATAAATTATTATTAAATATTTTAAATATTAGTATGTGATATTAATCTTATGCAATTTTTATATGAATGAATATGATTTGAATAATGTTTGAAAATGATTTGAAAATAAATAATATGAGGTTTGAAAACCATTGTCAATACTTACTCATGATTTGTGAGATATATATATAAGTTGAGGTTAATTAACCAATCTAAAAGTTAATCAAGTCAATCCAAATTATGATTTTTTTAGTTGAGTTCAAAGCAGATTGTTATGCTGGATTAGTTTTTAACACCCCTATGTGTTTATGTGTGTATGACTAATCAAAGAGATATGTGTAAATTCAATAACATATGAATTTTCACAATGGGTGATGTTGATGTACTCCAATCATTTATTTATCACCATATTTTAAAATTATAGACAAATATAAATTATCTAGCTTAAATCTATTGGATTTATTAGAATTATTATATTAATATATTAGTATTTTCACATATATTTAACATTTATTAAGATTTACAATGTTTATTAATGTAATTATTCTTGGTTGATATTCCCTTATATTGTACTTTCCTTATTGTCTATTATCTTATCTTAATATAGAAAATAGAATATATATCATCATTATGGGAGGATGATAGAGTTACTAGAATTATTATATTACCATCTTAATATTATCAAATATATTTGATATTTATTACAAATTTTTAGTATTTATTATAATAATATAAGGGATATTCATATTTATTTTCCTTTTGTAATTGCTCAATTCCCTTATCTTTATGTAGGAATGCTTGTAGTAGAATCAATATTATTCCAAAAAAGATGCAGCCTTGCATGATTTATAACATGGTATCAAAACAAACAAGTCCTTGAACATGGCTGATTTGGTTCAATTCTTCTCTCTTGGATTATATCGACTCATCAATTTTGGATATGGATACTTCTATTACTTTTGCACGCTAAACCTCATCTACTATTTCCATTATTTCTAATGGTCTCAATCTTCCCCCATCATTCACAACTCATCCAAAATTTCTCTCTCCCCCCGCCACCCTCCCTCCATATCATCTTCCTTTTAAAACTTGTATTATTGTATATGTTTTTTTTAATTAATTAATTTATAATTTATTTTAATTAAAACTAGAATTTTATTAAGGAAAGAAAAGATACAAAGATAATAGCCATAAAAGCTAAAAGATCAAGATCCAATACCACCAAATCTAAATTTTTTTGATAGAGTGGAGAATGATGTACATCGATGCCTAAAAGGATTGGATTCAAGTATGAAAGAAATACAAAATACAATAGGATAAATGGAGTTCTTCCGACAAGAAAGATCTTCTTTCCATGAGTTAGTCCCTTTCAATGAAGATTTCCAATTACAACAAAGTCTTGTATATCTCTTGACTTTTAAACATTCTCTTATGGCATCCCAACAAAGAGAATGATTTTGTAATAATAGTTAGCATCCAAGTCTTATGTATGCCTTGATTTTTGGCCAACTCTTCATGGTGTCCTACTATCCCCCTGAGAATATGGGCATTAAAAATTCAATATAGTGAAGAAGCCATTCAGAAAGTAATTTAAGAAAATTGAGTTTAGTATTAGAGTGACATATTTAAATAGAAGGATCATTAAAGTGTGTACACTTCTAGATTTGATCTTGATTAGTTTTGATATAACATTCTGGGTAAATAAATTATAAAGACTAGAAGAAGTAATTTCATCAAGATAACACAACATGTTAAGTGAAAATAAATGAAAATCAAAATTGTCATGCGAACACTAAGAAGTAAACACATGAGAATAAGAATGTTAGCTTTTCTAAAGGTGATCAACCAGCAATTTCATGGGATAACATGAAAAATGCATAAAGGACACAAGAGAACACATTACCCAAATTGAAATATCAAAGGGTTCAGGCTCAATTTTCACAGATATCAGACATTTCAAGTTTAGCATCAATTTAAATCAAGTATTTTCAATAGAAGAGAGAACACAATAATTTGGAAAGTCACCAACTTCAAATAAGAAGGCCATCTAAACCAAAAATTAGTCTCTAGTTACAAATTTTCCTTTCTCAAAAAATGAAATAAAAACATCATTGCCATCCTAACCCATAAGAACACAATATGAGGAGGAACTCCAAAATAGAATGTAGATCGAATGTTGAGTTGTAGTAACAAAGATATACAAATGTATAAACTAAAAACTATTTAGAGCAACTACAATTTCAAAATGTGATGGCATCAATAGTGATCCAACCATCACCAAAAATGAGAAATAAAAGCTTTGAGATCATTTTAAGGGACATGATTAGGAATTGGTGCAAATCAATAGATAAGACCAAAAATATAAAATAGCTCCCAATAGTAAGGTCTAAAGAGAGCAGATTATATTTTAAGTTTCAAATAAAGGAAACTGGGCTTATCCAAATTGACAAGACCATGCAAGTCCTTAGGGATATTATCATGAAAATATTCCATAAAATTACTTATACAACATCCATTTTTAGCTAACCAATCAGCACAAGAGTTACCCTCTCTCTAAATATGAGATATAGTAAAGTTTAGGCTCTTTAATGAGCCTATAATTTTTCTCAAAATATAAAATATTTTAGCATTTTCATCATCATTAGAATGAATAAAATGAAGAATAGACGTGGCATCAATTTCAATCCAGATATTATGAATTTTAAGAGTATGGCAAAGATCAAGAACATAATTTAAAATAGAAAGCTCAGCATAAATAACCGAGGGCATCTAAAGAGGACCTGAGAAAGCAACTATAACATTTCCAAACCAGTCCCTAATAAGACCACCACAACCAATCCTATGATTAAAAATAGAACCATCATTATTGATTTTATATAAATTTTGTTGAGGTTAGGATTTTAGGAGAATGGACAAAGGTATAATCATTGAAAGAAATATCAAATTTCCCAGCTAAGTGCTAATAACCTTTAAAACTTGTATGAATGATAAATTAGCATTAAGAAAGGATTTAATCTTATCATTCACTTTAGTAATAATATGAAGGTGGTTCATAGGTGTGTTATTGTGTTTAGCATCATTACGATCCATCCAAATAAACCAAAGAATACAAAGAAGTAGAATAACACTAATATGCCCCTTGCCACTAGATTTAATAGTAGTAAACCAAATCACCAGAAAATCTTTTATGGAATTAGTTCTCCAAATAATGTTAAGATCAAATAAAACATCAGCAAGCCCAAACATGAATAGAAATTGGTCTCGATAAAAAGACATGATTTATAGTTTCACATGCAAAATAACATTGGCATTTAGAAGTAATAACTATGCATTTCCTTCTGAGCTCATTATCAATAGGGATATAGCCATTTAAAATTCTCCAACATAAGATGGAGATAGAGGTGGGAATGTAAAGGAAAAATATGTGAAGTATCCTATTTTGTTCTAATGTTATGCCAAACTTGTTTACAAGAAAATAGACCATGTAGAGAATGTAAAAAAAAGATCTTTGGCTAGTGGGACAAGCTTGATAATTTCATTAACTAGATCCCTAAGGATCACATTGTTAAGAGCCAAGCTATTCAAACCATTCTGATTAAAAATGGTTGACCTTAGTAGACAAAGAAAAAGTGTTAAAATATGAGTCTAAAGAGCCCAATCAGTCAATTATCTTGCCAAAAGAAAACAAATTCTTTACCAAGGCCCTATTGAATTGATTTCTCTCTTACCCATTTAGCTTTACATAGTCTTCTCCAAATAGGGGAGTCACCTTTTTTTAAAAAATAACAAGATGGATGTTTATTTTGGCAATATTTTTCTCTCATAAATTGTGCCCAAAGACTATGTCCAGTTCTAAAAGCCCGCCAAAGTTTAATAGAGAAAACCTAATAAAGGTCTTTCAAAGATTTACAACCTAGGCTACCTTCCATGAAAGGGTCACAACAATCACTCCAAGTGGCCCAATGGACCTTCTTAGAGTCATTAGTGGACCCCCAAAAAAATTTGTTTAAAAATTTTTCAGTATAATTACACATAAACATATTGTTGATTGTTGGATTGGGATTGAATAAATAGATAAGAAGTGAGCATATAATGCTTTTAATAAGAGTTAACCGACCAATGAAAGAGAGAAGCTTAAATTCCTAGGAAGAAATTCTTTTTTAAATTGATTGACTTAGATCATCAAACAAATAAGATTTCTTTTTGCCTTTATAAAGATGAACCCCCAAGCATTTATGAGGTAGAGACTGGTGTTTAAATCCTATCAAAAATTTTAATTGATTCAATCTATTGTCATATATAGCAGAAGGGACAACGAAAGAACTTTTCTCTTTACTATTAATAAGATCGCTAATTGATTGAAATATATCAAAAAAGTTCTTAATATTTTTAATAGCATGAGTAGCCCCATTCATGAACATTATGAAGTCATCTACAAAACTTAAATGAGATATCATATACCACATGTTTGATATGCCATATGAGGATAGTACATAATTTTATAAAGAAAACTCCAATCTCACCATCTGTAGGGATGCTAGCCATTTAGTGAAGAGATGATAACTTTCTGGTGGAGCTAAGTGTTTTATCACCACAAGCCTCAACAAATCTTCTTTCATTAGGCCTTTGTTCTTAAGCTAAGAACTTTATATATTGGCGTATGTTTCAAAGATATCTCTTGGTGGTGGAACTTGACATGGTTAGTTCTTCCTGAAAATTTATTTAAAATAGCTATTCCTCTTTAACCACTTTAGATTGACAAAGTTGTTATTCATTGACCAAATTTTTGTTGAAAAAAATTCTTATTGGGAGAACTAGCTAGCTTTGGATGTTGAATTTCACATGGATAGTAGGAGTTTCAAGAATTGAGGCCTTCCAAAGATGGCCTCTGATGAATGTACCGTGGGTACTTTAGAGTCTAGCTACGATAGTCGAGAAATTTGCTACCAAATTGGATGGTAGCTAACATTCCAGGTTGATGAAGAATTGTGATGAAGATTATGACCTGTAAGTGAATGGAGTGCTTTGTATATCCATTTCTGCAAAAGTGAAAGATGGGGATTAGTAATTAGCAATTATTATTTCACCCCATACTTTCAAGATGTAGAGGTACTACAGAACCAATGATGATGTAATAAAGATACACTCTACAAAATGATTCATTCTATATAGAGGCTCATATTGAATTTATTACACACTTAAATCATCATTTTTATTTTGAATTTTCAAAAAATTTTATTGCTATATTCATATGACTACCAAAGATGGAAAGAGAATCTATCCCTGAGTCAGAAATCTATGGCTCCCAAAATTCACCACTCTCCCATGAAAAGAGTGTTTAAAAGTGTCGACGTAATTTTCAGAAGGTAGATGGAATAATAGATAAGGCACTACCTAGAGATTTCATTCTCATTTTGTGAAGACTTTAGATCTGGTTCTGTTTCTATAGGTGCATGCCCCTAGTTAATTACCCTCCCAAGTGAGAGAACTGATTAAGGCTAGTCATTAGATCTAAATGTGTAAGAGAAGCCATGTAGAGTTTCGAATTTAAGATATGAAATTCTTCATTATAGTTTAAATCGGATGGTTGGGAAATGATGATGTTCTGATCTAGATCCCATGGTTCCATCCCCGCCACATGGTCCCTAGTCTACTTAGTCAGGTATAATTCAAACTGATAGAAGGATCCTCATCGAACGCATGGGCTACATCCAAGAAATCCTTATAGACCTGGGTGGTGTTTATCTAAGGAGATAATCTTATGTCTACCTTAGCTGACAGAGGGTTATTTTTCCTATCAAGTATACCCTATGATTCATAACTCAAAGGGCAGAGCCATTGGGGAGCATACGGGCTACGGTCGTGATCATAATATAATGGAGCCTGCCAAACCACGAAAGACTACGTAATCTACTTTATTTGTGGAGCCTATTGGCCAAGCCATGCGTGAGGACATGAGCACATCCTTATTCAAGAGATTGATTTAGAGTGAACATAAGAACACATGATTTGACATTGCTCTTTGAGCTAGAGTTTTCTTAATTTCTCACAAAGCATGAAGGTGGATTGATTGAGTTTTTTATTTAAGTTTTTTTAATGATTTAGTTTCATTTATGTAGTTTTAGATTTCTATTTAAAAATTGATTGATTAGAATATGTTTAAGAGTTTTAGATTAACTCGTTTTGGGCTAATGAGATTAGATCTATGTCACCGATTTTGAATAGTTTTTTAGACATTTCACTAATTTTGAAACTCTTATTATAGGTTTTAGGTTTTGTTAACCTGACCCCTAAGACTAAACCGGGAAGCAACTTTTGATTGATATTTGATTTAAGTTGAAAAATTGATTAGAAGAATTAATTAATTTGAATATGTTTAAGAGCTTTAGATCCTGTCAACTCTGTTTGGCTGTTAACAAAGGATTAGATCTACACCATAATCAATTTTTAGACACTTCGATTTGAAACTCTTATTATAGGTTTTAAGTTTTGTTAACTGACCTACCCCTAAGACTAAACTGAGAAGCAACCCGCACTGCATCCTCAGACACTTGAATTTAAGCATTCAACATAGTGATGGGGCACATGCGGGTGTATAGTAATTTTAGGTAATCTTATGTTTGAATTATGAGATTAATTTTGTATTTTTATTTTTTTTATTCCAATTTAATTTGCGCAGCCTTTTTAGACATCAAAATTTGCACTTGCAATCCCTATGTCTGAGCACATGCAGGTATTTATAGCTTAGGTAATTTCATCTACTTAATGAAATCATTGATTTTGAAAATCATAGTTAAGATGAAATTCCTTAATTTTTTGATCAAAAGAAGCCCTATGATTTTTTTAGATTTTGGTTTATTATTGTCTTCTTTCTACTTGTACAAAGGGTTGCAGATCCGATGACAAAGAAGGCATTTTGATTTAGATTATAGTTTAACACATCACTTGCACGTAGTTTACTTGTTGATTTTTTGTAATTCCCCTAATTTGATTAGGTGCAATTTACATCAATTTTGATAAGTTATGCCGATTTCAGTGTTTATTGCTTAACCCCCACTCATGCTTATTGGCTAGCATAGTAATCACCTCCACATTCATATAAGAGTTATTAAACCCAATTTGGATTCATAAATAGATTTTTAGTTTATTGCAAATTTGTTATGAGTTTAGCATTAGTCCCCCCTCAATTCCATTTAAAGCTTGTTTAATTTTGAGGAAATTGCAAGAAAAGAGAACTCACTTCATCACTTTAATTTAAGCCATAGAGAATCACAATTAGAATTTGTGAGTTTAATATTAGCCTCTCCCCAAAGTTTGTGAGTTTAATATTAGCCTCTCCCAAATTTCACTTAGATTTTAAATGAATATTCTATTCTTTCTAAAATTTGCTTTAAAGGCTCCTCCCCTTTTGTCTTGTTTGACACTTTTAGTTTAGAATTAGCTACAGGTTTTCCTACTTAGCATTCTTAAGTCAGCTCATTTTACCCTCCCCTTTTTTTAAGTCAAATGATTTCCACAATTTGACACCTCCATCCCCGTAGGTACATGGGGGTGTTTTAGCTTACTGGTATGCTACTGGCAGTGGTGTCTTCTGACACCACAATCAATTTTCATCTCATCACATCTTGCTGAGCAAGATGAGGTCTTTAAACCTAAAAGAGGACATACAATGCAATGTATATTTCTCCCACCCCCCTTTTTCTGGAAATTAGACAAAGTTTCAGATTTCGCCTAGAACATCTAACAAATGGTGGATTACTGGTACACCTCAAAGCATAGTGGTGTCTTCGCACCACACCTATTTTCATACGTGCGTCCTCCGAGCACAATGAGGTCTTCAAACCTACAAAGAAACAGCATATATATATATATATATATATATATATATATATATATATATATATATATATATATATATATATATATATATATATTCACATTCACAAATACATGTTGACTTATTTTGTGGCTTGGTGAAAGGAAGGGTTGGGTTGCGATTGGGAATGCAAGGCAAGGAGTGCAACACTAAAAATTGAAAGAATAATTCACCTCTTGACGATGTTCTTCCCCTATTTTGCGGTGAAGCGAAGGTAGGAAGGCTAACGTAAGGAATGCGATGTTGAAAATTGGAAGAAGAATTCTCCTCTTGATGATGTTCTTCCCACGATTGCAAAATGAAGGTGATGAATGCGATGTTAGAAATTGAAAGAAGAATTCACCTCTTGATGATGTTCTTCCCCCAATTGCAGTGAAGCAAAAAGTGGAAGGGGCGCATGACGAAAATCGAAAGAAGAATTCACCTCTTGACGATGTTCTTCTCCCGATTCATGGTGAATTGAAAACTAGAAGGGCTAAAGCAAAGGCCAAAAATTGAAAGAAGAATTACCCTCTTGACGATGTTCTTCCCGATTGCGGTGAAGCAAAAATGGTGAAATTTGGATGTGTTGTGAGTTTGCGGGAAGGATTGGAACGGGCCGAGTTTATGGATTTTTGCGGGCTGTAGGAAGGCAACAGGTCGCGCCATGGGCTGAAGCTTTGTCGGGCCATTGGAGGAAGAAGCGGTGAAGGGCCCGTGGGAAGGTGCAACATGGACGGGCCGTGTCACGTGGGATGTTGCTAACAGGAGTTTTCGGTGGAAAGGCATGAATGGTTTCGACAGGAAGGAGGATTGAATGGCATGAGTTCCGGATTGAATATGGGCATGGATTTTTGGTGAAAATGGCGGCGGGCCACTGGCGGTATCATGGGATGTGCAGCGCATCGCAGGACGCACGACGGGCGCGGGTCACGGAAGAGGGTCGCAGCGGGAACGCGGGTCGGCAGCAGCAGAGCCGTGCGTGCAGATCTGAGGATGCACGCGTCAGGGTCAACAGAATGGGTCGGGCAGGGCTTACATTCAGGAGCCACCTCGCACTGGGTGGGTGACGGGTTGGACGGGATCACAGGAACAATGTGAGGGCTGGTTTTGAGACAGGGCATCACGGTTGCACTGCGGAACAGTGCCGGAGGGCCAGTTTTGCGGCCATGGGGGTTGAGCGGTGGAACAGTGCCGATGGAATGGAGAAAATTTTTTGAGGGAGAGAGGAAAAATTCAGAAAAAGGGAAGGAGGATTACCTTTTCTTGGATGTGAGAGGGAAATCAAGAGAGAGAGGAGAGTGGGAGAGAATGGAGGGAGTGCAGAATAGGAGGGAGTAGTTTCTTTTTCAATTTTCATTTTATTTTATTTTATTTTTTTGGCAGTTTTCTTTTTAGAAACTGAAAATAGGGGAAATGGGGGTAATTTAGGAATTTTTTAATTAATTTTAAATTTATTAAATGATTTTAATGTATTTCAGAAATGAACATAGTCAATATATATATATCAATTTAATAATTCCATTGAACACAATGACATATTTGCGAGGCCGTTTGGTTTGAGTCGGTGCCAAATTGAATCAATTTCAGCTCAAAATGCGTGTCGCCACTTTCGACTGCTCAATTTTCATGCAAACTCTTCCGAATTGAGTGTGAACAATTTCATTTGATAGATTTCAGTAATTTGAAGCCAATGGCACAATCAATTTCATGAACAGAGGTCGTTTAGTCATCGTCGTCCGATCTCGATATGTGCAAGCATGTTGACGACTCGAACGCTTAATCAATTGATCATTAAGTCATATAATATTTTTATCCTGACCAATTTCAATGTCAATGATGGAGAAGTCGCTCATCGAGAGGTCATTTGAGTTGATTTTGATGACGCCCCAGATTTCACCTTGATTTGCACGTCACTTCAAATCACTGATATTTGCATGACTCATCCAATTGAGCGATAGTCTCATTTGATAGTTTTAATGTTTTAAAGCTAACGACACAATTTTTTGAACGGAGGTCGCTCGCATATCACAGCCGACTCGATATGCGTGCGACACATCGATAGCTGAGCTTAATCGATTGATCATTAGATTTGGTAATATTTATATTTTGACCAATTTCAATATTTTAAATGCGATGGCAAAGTACATTTATTGATCGGATGTCATTTTGACTATTTTCAGTGACGTCCAGTGCATTTTGAGCCTCAATTTGCGCACTACCACCTCCGAAAGTCCGTTGAATTTGATTTGTGTGCTTATCTTGATTTATGACACATATGTGGAGGTCAACATCCTTATGAAAGAATTTTTAATTAATTATTGAACCCTAGGAATATATTATTAATGATATACAAAGTCGAATGATTCTATCTTATAGAATTTATTATTATTTTTGTTTTTGTTTTTATTTTTGTTGAAATTGGCTCATGTTTAGCAAAATTAAAATGAGTTGAATATGATGTTCATACATAATTTCAAGTAAGAGCTAATTTTAAATGAACAAAAATTCAACTGTGCTAAAGCTGAAAACATAGCAAGCATACATAACTCATTTAATCCCTAATTGTATTATTTTTTATAGGGATCTTTTATCTATCTTATTAAAATATTGTAATAATATGCGTAAAATTAAAGATTTCATATGATTCATAGAAGAAAATTCATGAATTATTAATGTTTATCATTTTAATCAATGATTAATCAATATTAAATTCATCTATTTAAGTATAAATTTTGATATATTTTTTGTCTAAAAATAAAAAACATTCAAATAAAAAATTAAGAATAAAAATTAAAATCAAATGCATTTAAAAAAACTTATAGTCAAAATGAGCGATAATTTAAATTCTAGAATGTCATGATGATATCAATAATATCTTAACCCAAGTCCATATAAACTTAAATCAAGCACATAGATAAAATGTGAAGCAATGTTCCAAAACATGACCTTAAATGTGAAGCAATCCTCCAAAACATGACCTAACATACGGTGGTAGGGGAAAAGTTAGGATCATGACTTTTTCCCACTTCCTCTCTCTTAGGTTCGGTATGAAAATGCTTCTTTAAGAGATTCTTAAAGACCTTCGATTACCTCCCCTTAAATGAATAAGGTTTGTTAAGCTTATCTAAAAGAGTAGACCATATACCCCACGGGTATGTGTGCCGCTATTGATGGTATGGTAGGAGGAGGCGTCGCCCTTGGAGGCTACCGTGAGGCCGATAAGGTTGCCTCTGGTGGTGAAAAGGTGGTGGAAGAATACTGTCGTGGTCTCGAGACTAATCTCTAGCTAGTTGCTTCCCCTTATCTACCGTTGTCACTATTTCTGGCTTCTTCTCATAAACCTTTTGTGGCTTTTCTTTGGGCAACTGGTCTTGAAAAGGCAACTATTTGGCCTCTCTTTGTAGACTAGCCACCTTGTTGATTAGCTTCTCAAATGTTTTGATAGTGAAGCCTTTAAGCAAGAAGGCGACGCCATTTATATTCTTTAAAAGAATCTCAATGGCATGTCGCATAACCATGACTCACATTTCATACTCGTGTTACACCATAGAGAATATAGTAAACAAGGGACTCATTGGTGTTGTTGTGCTACGAGATCAACAAGTAACCCTTTGTTGAGCTCCAGCAAACCTCTTGATAAAGAGTTGCTCCAACTCAGCAAATGTCTTTATTGAACCATTGGGAAGTTCAACATACCAATCAAAAGCTATCTCTGCTAGGCTACTAATGAAGAGGTGGAATAGTAAAGTGTCGCTGCCAGGGACGTTACAACAATTCGCCCTGAACTATGCAATATCCTACCTCGGGTTTCCACTGCCATCAAAGCTCTTAAAGGAAGGTGGCATGAAACCCTTAGGATATTGGATTGCAATAAATTCCTCTGGGTAGGGTCTACCTTTTGGAACTGATGATCCTCCCCGGGCTTGATCCAATGCTTCTTTCACTTACTGCTCAACTATGGATCTGATATTTTTCTCCTGTATGGAGGTACTTTCCACTACCTTCATATACATGTTAGTGCTACCTTGCTCAATGGGAGGTAAGGTCTTGGCTAGCTCCAAGACATGCACTAACTCTAGCTGATTAATGTCAGTTGTAGTAGGATGAACTGCTGGGGCTTATTTTTGAAGTACTGAGACTACTGCTAACAAGTCCTCAAGCTGCCTCGCCATCCTATCTATCTGCTCATCTTTGTGCTTTAACTGATATTGAAGGTGTTGTGGGATTGTGTCTTCGATCAACCTCATCACCTTCCATGGCCGCGCTTCCCCGAGGAGGAATCCCCGTATCCACCATGCACTCCGAAGTCTCCCAACAAATCATCTTCATTAGGATCAAAAGATGATCTTCTCCTCATTTGACCGCCATACCATAATTCCTTCTTCTCTGTAAGATAATGTGTTACTATCTCCTCAAGAGAATGATCAATCTAAATGAGCACAAATGATTTTGGCTGACTGGTATGTTTACTGTCATGTACTTAGAGGCACTGGACCTCACCTGTTGCCGGAGAATCAATCCTGTGAGGACTGTACTCACTAGAAAAGACACACTTCTGACTGTCACTAACTCTGAAAGGGATGACACTCCTAGGAGGTTCTACTATCATCGGTGTAACTGGGCTATCATCTGCTCCCTCGCAGTTGCCACCATCTCTATGTCCTGCTGAACTAGTGGTGTTGGTGAAGGGACGAACACTATGCTTCGGGGCTGCCATTCCCTCCACAACACCACTAGGGCAGAAGGTCGAGCAAGAGAGCTCATCCTCGCCATGGTAGGCAGTGAAGATGGAATAGGATCGCTCGGATGTAGCTAGATCACCAACGGGGTACGCTTCTCCCCGGATATGGCCATCATGGCCTTCGGTGGAACGGAGATGTGACGGAACAGCGATGATGGGGGGGTGTGTGGTGGAGACACCACCGACTCTCGTGATAGGGACCCTCTTCCTATGATGGGTCATCCCCGAATAAAATGCTATGTATGATCGAGTAGCATCGGAAAATCAATAAGAGCAGAGGCCAATTGCCGACCAAACCTCTGTCTCTCTCTAGTGATCTATACTAAAGTACAGGCCTCCTTGGCCCTCTCCTATCATAGGTGTTTCCCCACTGGGGAATGACATATCTAATTCAACTGAGCCCGATTTAACGCCTAAGCTCCACCAAGTCGGAAGATTGATTGGAGGCCGCATATGACCTCCTACTGGGTAAGAGGGATGATGCTAAAACCACTAGTGGAGATGAAGTGAATCCTCTAGCATCCTCTAAAGAGAGGGTGAAATTGGTTCGATGTAACTAGATCGAGTAGGGTACCTCTACAATTGACCACAGTGGCCTCCATCTCCTAGTAATCCCGATATGATACCACTTAATCATGCAATTTTATTTCTCCTCAAGGGCAGATGTGAGTAAGAACTAGACCCAACCTCAAAGGCTGGGGAGGCAATCTCTGGGATCGAGGAGCCTTACCCTTAGAGGGTGCCAAAGAGTGGGTGGTAGCCCTTACTTGGGCAGCACAAGAAACCACAGGGCGCGTAGGCACTGTCACTATCACTGACACTAATGATGCTGATGGGACTACCACTACTTTCCTCTTTAATGAGGGGATGTCAGAATCTGAGGGTAAATCGATTTGGATGACCGGCTACCACCTCCCCACTGATAGTGTGAGGGGAGTGCCTCACAGTGATCTTCACTCCTCAAAATCTTAAAAATGGATAAGGTGGGTATGATCGAGGGAGATTGGCGATCCAAGGCCAAGTCCATGCCATAGGGAAAGTGAACACAAACTTATGAGCTGCCATTTCTAATCAATAAAATTGAAGGATCAACTATATCAGAACTGACCGATGTTGAGAATCTACAATGTAGGAAACAAGCTTGGATCAGATTTCTATTTTTGTTGATTTCTGAATTTGAATTTAAAATTTGAACCCACATCCAACATCTTGGAAATGTTAAGTGGGGTTCAAATGAATTTAGAGAAGATTTTGAAATTTGATTGGAAAGAGGAATTTTTGAATATGAATCCAACTTCAACAAATTTGGGTATGTTGAAAAGTGGATTCAAATATTTTTTGAAAGATGCTTCCATAGGTTCATGTTTTAAATTAGATCTTGATTTGAGGACCCTTTCATTTAGCAAAATTTGGGTATGTTAAAGTAAGGGTCAAATGGTTTTGTTTTTGATTTGGTATTTTGGAATTTACTCACTTAGGAAATTTGGTGTGTTAAGTGAAGTGTTTGAAAATAATTATTTCTTTTATGAATTGTTGTTGATTTTGAAAATTAGAATTCCCACTTAGCAAATTTAAGTATGCTAAGTGAAGAACCTAAGTGTATTTTGTTTTGAAAGATTTTGAAAATAGGATTCTTAGCAAATTTGAGTATGCTAAAAAAAATCTTAAAGTGTTTCATTTGTTTGGATATTTTGATTTTACAAAAGTAGGATCCTTAGAAAATTTGGGTATTCTTAGGAAATCATAATGTGTTTCCTTTTGGTTTAGATTTATTTTTTTGATTGAATACTTTAGCAAATATGGCATGCTAAAGATGAAGTTCCACTTAATTTTGTGAAATGGAGATTTCACTTAGAAATTTGAGTATGCTAAATGAAATTCTAGAATATGTGTTTAAAATTTTTTTATGTTTTGGTTTTATTTTGAAAATGGAGGCTTCACTTTAACAAATTTGGTATGCTAAAGAGTGAAGTTCAAAAAGTGTTTTTTGGAAATTTTGTGAAGTGGAAATTTCATTTAGCAAATTTGAATATGCTAAATGAAATTCCAAAGGAGTTTCAAAAAAATTTTTTTTTTGAATTTTGAAAAGGGGAGACTTCATTTTAGCAAATGGGGTATGCTAGAATTGAAGATCCAAATATATTTTGAAAATTTTGTGGATGGATATTTTACTTAAAATTTGAGCATGCTAAATGAAATTTCCAAAAGTGTGTTTCAAATTTTATTTTTTTGAAAAAGAGGGACTTCATTTTAGCAAATGGGCTATGCTAGAATGAAGTTTCAAATTTATTTTTGAAAATTTTGTCTTTCAAATTTGGAGACTTCACTTAGCCAATTTTAGTGTGCTAAATGAAGTTCCAAATGTGTTTTGATTTTTGAAAATATGATTGTTAAGTTTTGATTTTCAAAAAGATGACTTCCATCTAACAAACTTGGGTATGTAGGAATGGAAGTCAATCTTATTTTCCAAATGTGAAAATTTTGCTTTGTGTGTGATTATTGATTTTTCAAAGAGGGAATCCCAACTTAATCATATATGGAATATGTTTAAGTGGGATTTCCAAATGATGTTATTTTTATTTGGGAATGAAATCTTCATTCAATAAATTTGGGTATATTGAATGAAGATGTTCATATGTGCTTCTAAAAAATTTGGTTTTGTTTGAAAATGAGATTTCCATTCAATAGGTTGGGTATATTGAATGGAATGGTTCATATGTGCTTTTTGAAAATTTTATTTTTGATTTTGTTTGAAGAGGTAATATCCATTCAACACATTTAGATGTATTGAATGGAAAAGCCCATCTTCAAATTTTATGCTTTTAAAAATATGATTATTGGAATTTTATTTTTGTAAAGATGATCTTACATATAACAATCACAAAGATTGTTAGATGAAGATGATTTTAGAAAATTTTATGTAAAATATTTTATTATGTGCATTTTTGAAAGAGTGCTTTTGAAAAGCATGATTTTGATAAGGGTTTATTTTGCCTTTATTATTTTAGAATGAAAATTTCCTTATCATAGAAATGATAAGGAGGAAGTCTTTAAATATTTACTTTTTTATTTAGATCTTTTATTTTTACCCATTGAGAACGGGGTTTTAAGACCAACATGGGTGAGGTCCTAAAACCTAAAGATGTTGGCTAGCTTAACTTAAGAATGAAATAAGCTAAGTGCCAATGAAACAAAAGATAGTCTCAGATTCATACCAAAGTACAAACCCACTATCGATACTTGAAGACAACGATCATTTACCAAAGATGGAGAGAGGAACCATCCCCAGCGGAGTCGCCAAAAAAATCTGTGGTGAAAATTTTTCAATATGAGATTTCTAAAGAATAAGAATATATACTTACATCTCCACTCTATGCAAGCTAAAATGAGGATGGAAATATACATCTCTATGTAGATGTTCTTATTGAGGCTGATCGGGTATGACATTGAGGAGAGGTGTACTATCTCGGACCTAATCACCTCCAAAAGGACTCTAAGGGCAATGGGTCCGCATGTACCAAAGATTCTTCCCCTACTTTACATGGAAAAGTAAAGTAGGGTTTATTTTAAACTGAGTTTGTTAAGTTCCTACAAGCCCCATAGTTAATTACATCTTAAGAATGAGAACCCTTAGGAATACTCGATTAAGGTAATTTATCGTTGTCTCCAAAGATTTCAATAGGTAGGACTATCAATTAGTTTATTTTGGAAGATCAAATGGGATTGATCAAAGAGAGGGAGTTATTATTGAAGCCAATGGAAGATAAGTAGGAGATGCCCACGATGCTAGGAAACCTAACGAGCATCTCAAACTATCCTATGATTGGGCTTTACATTTTTGAAATTGATTTAATTTGTTTGAGTTGAATTTTTCATTAGAAATTTAGGGCTTATGATTCCACAACATAAGATTATGGAAATGCCTAAGAGGCAAGGATTTATGCTTATGGCCCACAAAGGGGAGAAGCAACCTCAAAACCTAAATATAGGGAGCTTCGGCGAGGGCCAAAAGTACAACCTAAATCTAAGGCAAAAAATGGGTATTTGGTTTGCCTCCACAAGAAAGGACAAACCACACCGCTTGACTTACAACACCTGGGTGGCGCCAACTAACTCTCCTATAGTTTTAAATTCATGTAGGTAAGTCACACGCTTTATGCAAGATAGCTAGGCTGTTATTTATTTAGAAAGAGACTAAGTCCTTAAACTCCCTAAAGAGACTAGATCATGTAAGGGCATGCTTCAAATGACCTAAATCTAATGCAATTTAGATTTCATTTTATTTTTATTTTTGGACAATCATTTTGACTCAGGCTAATAGGATTCATATGCCTAATGCATGAGAAATAAGATTATTGGCCAAAATCAGAAGGGAAGAGGTGTGTTTCCACCATGGCTCTCAAAGGTCAAGCCAAGTTTCTCTAGCAAAGGTGAAAGCCCTCCAATCAAGAGTGAAAATAATATGCATTTGTGCATGATGTTATAAAAGAAATACTCATCTAGCAAAAGGGTTGCTAATTCTTTTATCTTGATTTTAGCCTAAGCTTTAGGTGAGGTTATGAGTTCTTTATTTTTAATTTTGAATTATTAAATTTGGTAGAAGATTTATTTTTCTCTAAGAGCCTAATCCACATCTAGCTATACATAAGCAAGGAAGAAACTAAGAAAAGGATGTCACTTTAATGCACAAGCTAAACAAATCATCAATGAATTTATAAATCTAATCGCAAAAGAATAAGAGGCCATTTATGGTCAGCACCATCACATAAACTCAAAAAAATTGGGTATGAGCTCTATCATTATACAACCCGGATTACAATGAATTAAGTACAATCACAAGCAACTCATTGTTATGGGGTCTTCAAGCTTCATTTCTTCATTCTTCTTTTCTTCTTTTCTTCTTCTTTTTCTTCTTTCTTCTTTGGTTTCTTCTTTTGGATGGTTGGAAAGTGGTTGCTAAAGGTTTCACATGGTACATATTGAGATCTTATGACCAATGTTCATCCTAATCCCCATAACAATCATTCTAAAATCCAAATTGCAAAATTACATGAAACGGAAAACAATCTAGCTAACACTTGCAAAATAGAGATTAACTAAGCAAACCACACAAATCCCAAGATGTATATTGGACTTATCACCCCACACATGGGTGACTAAGTCCACCGCCTATTCGATTATTCTTAGGGGTATAAGCACCAGCAAAAGCTTTATATTTTTAATTATCATAGTGCCCTTAAGCACAATGTGTAGAACTAAGATTTCCCTACCATTCATTCTATGCACCTACATCCTAACATCTAGACTAAAACATATAACACAAAATAAAAGCAAACATCAAACCATGCACCATCCTAACCTAAAGCTAGAAGTGGTGACTTAACCTAATGTGTGTGCTTTAGAGGTTTGTGTGGTATGCTTAGCTATGGCTTTAAGTTAGAATTTTCTAAGTATGAAGAATGTTCAACTTAGAGGAGAATTTCATTTAAGTGATTTAATTATTTTGGGTAGATTTTATTTTATGTTTTGATTTGGTTCAAGTGAATCCTATAATTAATTACTAAGTTATAAAGGGAGGGAAAGAGAAGAGGACTTCTCTTTCCTTCCCTAACCTAAGTAATTTCTAAAGTGGATTCATAATTTAGTTTGTTTAGTGAATGTTTTATCATGTGTTTTAATTAATCCTAAGTTTAGATGAACTCTAAACAAACCTATTCAAAAAGAAAGGCATTTTAAGATTAAGTAAAATGAACTAAATTCACAAAATATACATCACTTCATTTCTTTCCCAATATGTATAACATGCATATGAATGAGTCCTAAACATATCTATACATACAAATGGGAATGTTTAGCACACTTTATGATGCATGCTAAGTAATTCATTTAAGAAAATTTGAATGTTTATGATGCATGATTTTCATTAAGTAGCAAAAGGGTTTCTTATCCAATTTTCACATGCACATATGAATGTATGAAAGGCATAAGTGAGTATGATGCCATTGTTAACTAGGGGTGTAAGGTACAAGACCTACTTAGGGCTACTTATAGCCTCGCAACCTTGGGTTTGTCCAGACTAATATACCACTTTCCTTAAATACAAGCATGTGTACAAAAGAAATGAATGGAAAAGAAAGAATGCAAAAGTTTGTGTTGGTTGATTTATTTTTGTTTATGCAATTTATATGTACAAGTATTGGTATCCTTCTTGAGTAATAGCATAGGAATGAATAGGATATGGAATTAGGCAAGTTAGGATCTTTTCAAATGAACTATACACTTTGTCAAATCCTATTCAAAACTATACCAAAAGAGAGGAGAAGGAAAACTATACTAAGCACATCCTTATATTTTACTCACATGCAAGCTTATAAGTAAGATATAAGTAACACACTTTCAATTTTGAAAATAATTTGGATTTAATAGTGATAATAGCCACTCATATTTTATTTTAGCCAACACATGCAATTTGACATAAAGGAAACATTTTCATTTTAAATTTGATTTTTAAAAAGCATGAATGTATGAAACCATATGACACACATATTTAGCATATTGGTAAAGAACTAAAGTAATAAAAGCATGTAAACACATTCACCTTAATTAATTCCTAAAGGCAATCTTATGAAATAAGAAAGCTTGAAGTAAATCAAAGTTTGTTTAATGTGATTTTTATTTGATATTGACTTTGATTTAATTTTGAAAATGTGAAGTGAGTTTGCTGTTCCTAACCCATTCTCACATGTGTTTGATATTTTGTTTAATTTTTTAGGTGATTAGATTCATTTTATATTTTGATTAGGTTAAGGTATGAATTAAGCATGTTAATTACCCCTTACCTACACTACCTTAGCATAATTAATTAAATAATTATGAGCCAATGAGATGACATAAAACCTCACAAGGAATTTAGATTTGCAATGCACCTAGGAAGAAAGGGGCCTAATGCAATTTGGCTCATGATTATTGATTAATTAAGCTAAGGGGTTTAACTTAAGTAATTGCAAAACACCCCTCACACATATGAGTTGAATCTTGATTTCCTTAATTGTACTTAGGCTCTTGAACACATAAGCATCTACCCCAGGAGAATTAATTGAGTTCTAGAAAGTTTTAGAATTTTAAGAAATTAATTAAGAGGGTAATAGTTAATTAACCCTTTAATTAAGAGGGATTAAGGGAGAAAAGGGGTTTAAGGAATAGCTTAGGGAAATGCCCCAAAATTATTCTCTAAACCTCCTATTCACTGAACAAACCTTAATCAACTTCAAGAAAGGATTAAACCACTAATCAAACCATTAATTAACCTTAATTATATTAAGGAATAATTAGAATATGAATTAGAAATTTCCCCAATTAAGCCACCAATAAAACTCAAGAAAAGTAGGGGAGGCAGAAGTCATCCCCCAAACTATACTCGAGATGTTTGGAAATAATTAGTGGATTAATTAAAGGGTAATTAGCAAATTATCATTCCCAATAAAACCCAAAATCAGAGAAAGACACTGTCAAAATCAATTAAAATTAATTTTATAAAATTCTAGATCAAATTATCTATCCAATGCAATTTATTTCATATTTTTCTAATTTTTCTATGTTGAGATATGAATTTTAGAAGTTTAGGTGATTAATTAGAATTAAATAAATCCTTAATTAAATCCTTAATCCCATGGGTGCCACGCATTGGTGGCGGCGTGCTTTACATATGACTCCGATTCACTATTTAAAATGTCATCATGTCATGGCGCTTATGCTTTCTCCCTCGTAATCAGGATCGAGCGGTTGAGATAAAGTTAAGATCAGATGGGATAAAATAAATATATGTGTTTTAATCAGTCCATCCAAAATGGATGGGCGGCTCTTCATGCCATGAGCCATGGAGACCATCCATGTTCTAGGCCTTGATCCGAGCTTGATTGACCTCGGATTGGGATGAAACTCAACCCACACCATCAACATGCATCCTAGATCACATCTAACGGTCAAGAGCCTATGCCATTAACATTTCTTTCACAAAGCTCCACACCACATTGAGTTTAATGATCAAAAAATGGCTAACATCAGAGGTGATCATGCACCGATTCCCTTGGAGAAGCTTCTGGTTGAGAGAAGCTTTTAGTTTGAGGGTTGAGGTTGAGTGGATCTTTCTATGGGTCACCTCCTCTAGCTTGAGCTTAGTTTTGGTCTAGGCACTCCTCCTCACCCTAAGCTTGGGAAAGAGTGCACTACTTGGTCCTCATGAAGCTAAGGAATTAAGTGGAGTTTGAGTGTGGAGAAAGTTGGCAATTCAATGGACCTCCCTATTTTTTGAAAATTGAAGATGCAAATTGAATCTCCCTCAAGCTTAGGATCACTTGCAAATGGCTCCATGACTCCCTCTTTTGGTGATGGCAAGATTCAAATGAATTAGGGGGAGTATATCTCCTCCTTTGGCAATCGGATGATCGAGCATAAGCTTGCCATTTTGATCCCATTGCCTTGATTCAATGGGTTGTTTGAGCTGTTAGGATTGTCCTTGAGTTCATTTTAGGCTAGGGAGTGGGAATATGAACTTCCCATATGCTCCATTTAGGTGTAAGGAAGATTCCCATGTGGTCATTTCCATGCACATGGTTAGTTTGGCCATTGTGCCAAGTTGGACCCAAACCCATTGTGTTGGGCACCACCTCCCTAGTGTTCACTTGACCTATTAGGGAGTATCAAGTAGTTATGAAGAGGATTTGACCAAATTCCAAGTAGAATTGGCCAAAATTTTTCTTGACCTAGGGGTAAAATGATCATTTGGATGATTTTGAATTTGGATATGTTTATATGTTGAGAAAATAGGTTTGGCCAAGTTTCATTGGATTTGGAGTTCATTTGGTATGGTTTGGCTCATGTTGACCCATTTAGGTCAAAATGGGTTAAGTGAAAAACCAAAGGTTGGGTCAAGTTCATATGACCATTTGAAATGTTTTTTTGTGGCTTTGGTTTGATTCAATTTAGTTTAGGTTTGAATTTGGTTCATATGACTTCATTTTGGTCAAATGGGTCAAGTTGACCAATTTGATCCATTTGACCCTATAGGTCATGGGTAGGTTTAAGTTTGGTTAGTCATATGAAATGGATTGGTATCTTTGTTTCCAATCAATTTTGGTTAAGTTTGAATTTGGCTCAATATGACCCTTTAGGTCAAGTTGGGTTCAAGGTTAATTGGGCTAGGTTAGGTCTAGTTGCCCAATTGAGGCTTTGGTCAAGTTCAACAAGTGATTTAGAATGAACTTGACCTATTGGTTTCAATCAATTTGGCTTAGATCAAGTTTTGACACATTTTGACTTTTAGGTCAAGTTGGGTCAACTTGGGTCAAGTGGCTAATTGGGCTAGGTTAGGCTCAAATGTTGACTTGGTCAAGTTCAAACATTGATCATGAATGAACTTAGATCATTAGTTTCAATCAATTTGGCCTATGGTGGATTTTGGCTATATTAGCTTTTCATTTTGGCTAGAGTGATATCACCTTTGATTTTTGATTTGGACCCAATTTGAGTTTTCTGATTATGTTGATCATGATCAAGGAGAAAGATCTCTTGTACTTGTTTCAATCACAATTTAGTTTGAGGATTGAACAATTTATCATTGGGGTAAAGCTTTTTCATGAATTTCTTATGACTTGTTGAAGTGGCTTGAATTTAAAATTTGGGTTTTGTGAGTTTGATTTGAACATGTACTTGATTAAATATAATGGTTTTGTTCAGTTGATATTTTTTTTGATTCAGTTGAATGAGAATGAATTGAATTTGGATTTGGGTTGATTTAATTTTGATTTTGGATTGAGTTGATGTTACTTAATTGAAATTTGGTTTTTTTTACTTGATCTTAACATTTGAGAATCATGAGGAGAAAATTTTCTTGATTTTATGGTTATATTTTTGCTGAAATAGATTATTTGACTTGAAAGAACAACTTAAATGATGATTTAGGTATATTATTGATTTTGGAGTTGATGTATTGATTTGAATATATTTGAGGACATTTATAAATGATGTCAATGAATATAAAATATAATAAAATTCCTTGTTTGAGAAATTTAAAACATTTGAAGAATTTAAGATAAATATTTATTTGGATTGATATATTTTAATTTTAACATGTAACATTGTTTTATTGATTATATTTATTTAGGGATATGTGAAGATGATGTAAAGAAATATATAAAAAATGATATTTGAGAAATTTTGAATGTATTTTTCATGTATAATACTTTTTCAAGTATGACCATTAATTGTGGATTGATCTTTATAGATCAACAGTTGGTATTTATTTGATACTTTCTTAATGATAAGGGCTATGGAAATTTTTTAAAATTTTTACTTAGAATAATTGATTTGCAGAACCAATTCTCCTTTTGTGGAATGTTTGAGGTTTTTGAAAAGCTAGACATCTTTAAGATAAACCTCAAGTGATGAGCTTGGGTTAACTTCATCAAAAAGTTCTCCATTCTCAGGATGAGCATTTTACTTTAGTTAGATATATTGATGGGTTTGAAGTGAAGAAACTCAAGCTTAAGAACTACTTAGGTTCAAATATCAATGGGAGAATTTTTTAGTGATCTTGAGGTGGTTGATATGCATGTTATTAGAGTATGCCATTTTCTCTTATATTTAGTAAAGATTTTGAGAAATGACAATATCTTATTAAAATAGAACTATTTGCTCTTAGATTGTATATTGAAGAGTATTTCATCAATTTTAAGATAGGATCTATATCTTTGATTTTTTTGAAAAGGCCATTATCAAAAATTATTTGATGTGGCACTCTATATAGACCACAATATCATGATGAAGTTGATCACTTTTTAGTAACTTTTTTAAATGGGGTATGACTGAGTAGAAATAGTATTTCTAGGATGAAGCGATGTCCATTTGACAAGGTGGATCAATTGGTGATTACATCTATAACCCAACATTTGAATGGATGTTATTTGGGTGTAGTGGATTTGAGGTTGATGGATTATATTATGTACTTGACATTCATGAGGGAGCATGATTGATACATTCAATAGATGATGGAAAATAGTCCATCCTTTTTTGATCTTTTGCCATCTTGGGACTGATGTGCACCATAGTCCTTCATGAAGACCATCACTTTGGTAGCTTCATCTATGACATGTAGACATTTTTTTCAAAGGATCTCTTAGATTGTTGTTGTGAAAGCATACAACATTATCTTCTCAATTGAATAGGTGATTTATTATTTGGTCACCTTCTTTAAAGTAGAAGGGTTTCTAGTCATGTGACATTCTTATAAAGGCTTTCACTTTTAAATAACATCATCTTATCTTAGTATAATTCTTCTTGTTGATTTTGGGGGTATGAACAATTTGGTCACATTCTGGGTAATTTGATAATATCTTGATTATTAGGACTCTAGAACTCATCGAAAATATGGATCATGATATAATTCATACTTGTCTTTAATTAATTTTTTTTAAGGAAATAAATTTACTATTCATCGAGAGACTTCGAGTTAGTGTGATATTTGGTATCTTCATAAACTCAAGAACTCATTTGTGATAGATAACTCAAATTTATAGATGCCAAGAACTTGGTTTATAATGTAGAATCCAAAATATATAAGTTTTGAATGCCCATGAAATAGCTTCTTCAAGACAGATAATGCTTCACTCGACTTCATTATTAGTTCTTGTCAATCCATTATGATCTCATTATCCTCCTTATGTTATAAAGATGATGTGATCTTCTCTTGCTTGGAAAAATTTAGGTTGGACTTGTTTGATCAATGAGGCTCCATCAATATTTCCCAAATTTGTGATTTTTTTTACTTTCTGAATGAGCATAATTCTCATGGAAAATCATCATTAAGGAAAAGTCAACTTGGGATGTGAATCTTGAGAAAAATCTAAGACTTGTCTTTTTCACATTTTATATGTGATATCAAATTATAAAAGTAGTACTGCTCATCTTACTAAGTGACTTGTCAACACTGGTTTTGTCATGTACTTGATCGATCTGAGAGAATAATCTTGTGAGATAACATATAGTGAAATTGGATCCAAGATCAATGAGGTGCTTCTCTTCGGAAATTATCATTCTCATATTAATCTTGACTTATATAATAAAGAACATTCTCTTTGATTTTTTTTTCATTTGTTATGCCAATAATTGGACTCTTCTAATGTACTGTATAGAATAAGAGCTTAGCTAGATTGGATTTAATTAATTTTAATGCTATTGAAGGCTTCTTGACACTCTTGTCACTTGAGCGAACATCCTTTTTCATCACTTGCAAATGGTTGGCAACATCGATATTTGATATAAATTGATGGATAATCAGCTATTCTTGTAAGAATGAAAAGGCGATAAACTCTTTGGTGGAGGCATCTCAATAAAAAATGATCAATTTCAATTTTCTATGATGTACAATGTATTGAAAATTTCTAGAAGATACCCCAAATGCACATTTTAAAGGATTCATCTTGAGATCATATTTTCTGATTCTTTCCAATACAATTCTCAAGTCTTTGAAGTAATTTTCATGGTTTAAGATCTTCTCCACCAAACTGTCAACATAACATTCTACCTTTTGGTGGATCAACTCATCAAAAATATGTGTCATGGCTCTTTTGGTATGTAGCTCGGTAATTTTCAAACCAAGTGCATCTTGTGTAGCAATAGACACCAATATGTGTTCATGATGTATGTCTTTCATCTTCATGTCATTTGATTTGGTTGTATCCATAATCCATTGAATAAGAACATGTCATAGTTGGATGTGTTTTAGAATTGATATTATTAGCATCTTTGGGCACTTATTTAGTCAGAATTCAATAGAGGAGTTGGCCATTCTTCTTACTAGGACAAATTATCCAATGCATAATTCTCCTCTTGGAAGAAATACTTTTATCAACTTCATAGTTTGCAATTACATTCTTGATCTCAATCTCATTCTAGGAGCTAGCTTAATAGGCATTGCATCACGGTTTAATAGCAAGTTTATGAACTACATCGGGGATAAGATATTTCATTGTCGGCAAAGCAACAATTCATAAAGTAGCACTTTTAACTCTTCAACTTTCTATCAAAAGAGCATGATGGGATCATCCACTCTAGGTTGATTTCTTTGAGTTCATCATAGTAGCTCTTTCTCCACCATCTTCAAGTTCTTCAAGAGCAGGCACAGCTTCAACTTCTTCATTATATGTGAGAAGAATTTCATGGAGATCATCTTCTCGTCCTTATTTTTTGACCTGCTTCATTATATTATAATAAGCTCTTGATAAGATTTGTTGATGAACCTTGGACCTTTAGTGATAAACTTATCACTTCTTCATGCTTGAGGACTTCTTTGGCTCCACATCTTGTTAAATATTTGAGTTTTTATATTTAGGTTTAATATGAATTAGCTTATGCATCATTCATAATTTTTTTTTGGTTAATATATTGGTATTCTTGTTAGCATATGTCAATTTTCATGTTGGCGGTGACCAAATGAGGTTGAGACTCTTTTCAAATTTATAAAATAGTGTTCTGTTCCATTCTCTCACTTTTGGCACATAGAATGTTATCAACTCTTCAATGTTATGAACCTCCAAAGGTAATTTCTTTGAAGTATCTTTGAGGATGGGTATAATTTTGAAGGAGTCTTATGATTCAAGTGAGCTATCTTTCTTAATGTGACCCTCACGAACTCTACTTTCATAAATAGATTCAAATTATAGTCGAATTAGAAACTTATTTCATAATTTTCCTTCTTGAAAGTTTAAAAGTTCTCTTTGGGTTTAATAGGAATATCTTCTTCTTCTTCTTGTGTGTCACTTCCCAAATGAGGATCTTCTTGACTTAGGTGTAAAGTCAAGTTAGGAGAGTCGGCATTTCTTCTTTCTTCCTCTTTTCTTAGCCTTACTTTGTGAAATTTACTTTTAGTTCATGAAGTGGATTATCTGCTTCAAGAGGATGTTAGGCTCTTTAAGGATGAAGTACTTTGCATCTTCATAAATCTTTACTTCATTAATGAGAGAATGGTTGTAGGTTGAGAATTCTAAATTCTTCTCCATCTTGATACTTCATACATTGATGCAGTTGATGGGACCATGCCATACTCATGCAGATGAAAGAGCTCTAAATGATGTGTTATATGATTACATGAAATTTGGCTTATGTATATAAATCTCAAAACTTGAGGAGAATAAAAGAACCGAGTTTTCTATCCTTTTCATTTAAACCATGACCATATCAATCTCTCAAGATGTTGATATCAAGTGATAATCCTCTTAATACTTTTAGACTCATAAGATTGATAGAAGAACCTGGATCAATATTATCAATGTCATCACTATCTTAACATATAGAGGATGGTTGTGATCTACCGTTCCCAACATAAGATCTTCTTGAAAATGTGATTCTTGGGAGATCTTGAGTTTGCAAAATTCAATCATGCATTTTTTGACAAACTAAGTTTCATAACTTTTGATCTTTGAGAGCTTTGTATCAAAGTTTCTGGAGGTCTTTTGACATTAAGAGATCCTCATACCCCTTTCGGTTGTGATCTTTCGATGTGATAGAATATTATAATCTATCTTCTCTTGATTTGGGCTTTATTCTAGGATTTTAGGAATGATATCTTGGTTGACTTCAATTTTTTTCCTTATTCTTTATTTGTATTTCCCTTCTTTTGATGAAGGTGGTAAGACTTTACCACTTCTTAACTAGTTGAATACATTATCTTGCTATTCTTCTAAAGAGGTGGTTTCTTCAAATTTTCTTCTTATTCGGAGGATTGGCCAAAGCTAGACTCATTTTTAACTTCATACATTTCATTGATGATATCGATGAGTCGACTCTTCTCTCCATCAACTTAGATCTTCATCTCTATCATCTTGTTGAGTCATTAAAAAAAAAATTTCGTGTTAACTCCTCAAGCTCTTCTTGCTTTCCTGACATGAATTGTGATGGGTTGGTCGAGTATGTCTAACTACCATTGTCATTTCAGAGTAACTAATGTTGAAGAGAATATGATATCACATAAATGATTCAGCATGTCTCAACTGGACAAGATTCACCATTATCTTCTTCATCCGATTCATTAATGCAAAGTTTAGGCATAAAGGCTGCAAGCCTAAATGGTTATCTTGCTAGTTGGTAATACTCTTTTAAATTATTAATGATCTTTTGAGTTATAGTTCTCTTCTTGAACTTCTTTTTCTTAGTCTTCTTTGATTTATGAGGCATGTTTAGGTGCTCTCATCTTTGTGAAGTAGCCTTCGATGTTCTTTGAGAAGCCCAAATACTTGATTTAGGCATCTCTCTTAAGTCCAATATTGGTTCAAGTGGTGAATTCTACTTAACAGGGGTTTCTTTATTTTCGGTATTTTCACGGTCTTTTTGACAACTATTTCCCATTCTTCAATCAACTAATTTCTTCTTCTTTTTTATCTTTGATGGATGATACGAAATCATCCTTGTAGGCTCCCTATTTGGGTTGACAAGAACACTATCGAATAGTGTAAATTCACCTCGTCGATACTTCCTTTCTAGCTAATCCTTGAAGACATAACAATCTTCAATAGGATGGCTGATCATCTGATGATAGGGACAGTAATTTGGATTACTGACTTGATCATTGCCTTTTAATTTGGTAATTTTAGGCCGCTTTTATTTGTCAAAATAATTTAGTCACACTCTCTTCTAATAATCTTTGTTCATCTTTTCCTTAAGAGATGGCCGCATTCGCTCATCATCTCTTGTTGTTTGTTTTGGATGCTCCCCCACCACTTGGAAAAAGTCTGGTTTATCATTGCCTCCTAATACCAATTTTGGCTGTGGATTAGAATAGACATGCTTCTTTCCCTTATCATCATTGAGATGAGGTAATGCCTGCCATTAATTATGGTATAGGAAGAGGAAACTCATTCTTAAGACATTCCTTGTTTAAGTCCCTAAAATTGATGCAAATGTGAATTTGACCATTCTTCTTCTTAACTGGGATAACGCTAATTAATCAGGTACGATATTTTTCTTCCCTAATGAAACCAGCATCGATCAATTTCTTGACTTCAGAAATGACCTGTTGTTCAATTTTTAATCACATGCATCTAGGAGCTTGCTTAATAGGTGTAACATTAGGGTCTATTGCTAGCTTGTGGACTACAATGTTAGGAGATAATCTAGACATTTCTTCATAACTCCATGCGAAGTAATTTTTAAACTCAGTCAATAGCTTAACTAAGTTATTGGTTTCTTCTTCATTCAATAATAAACTAATGTATGTCAGGTGAGGATTTTCTTCTGTCCTGAGGTTGGTTTCTTTAAGCTGGTCGATTGTTGAATGAATCTCCTCATCAAACTCTAGTGGCGCCTCTTTGACTTAGAGATCATCTGGATCATCTGAAGTTTCTAAACACACATTCTCATAAGAGTTGGGGATGTGTAAGAAGAACCTATCAGAATCCAAATAGTTAGTAATAACTAGGCAATAATCTTCATCATCGATTGGACCCACTATATTGAATCCTAGTCCTGCTCTTGATTATTCTTCCCTACCTATATTGTTCCATAATTTTTTCAAATTATTCAGATCTATGCTTGTACCAATTGTGAGAAACTAAACCTTTCTGTATAAGATTTTGAACATAAGGCGAGTAAAAGTCAAAAGGTAATTCCATTAATTCTTTCAAAGTATCTTCCTTAAGTCCTACATCGAGCTATGGACTTGAGGATGATGAACCCAAAAAAGGACCTCTTTTCCTTCATGTCACTAGATAACTTAGGGACTTCCTTAACTACTAAACATTCAACTCGAGGTGTAAGTAAGGTAAGCTTCCCAACATCGAATGGTTTCACATAAACCGGAATAATACTTTGCTTTTCTTGGAGGCTCTAGCTAGATCAAAACCTAATGGAACCCATCAAAGGGGTTGGGTGGTATACTAATTAAATGGGATTCCAAGTCTATATGTAGGGTACTCCTATAACCTCCCATTGGCTGAAGGCCAACTAGGGGGTCTCCCACCTCTGGAACTACCTCTATTTTTCCTCCTCCTAGTGGAGGTTAAGCCATCCTACCCACATGTCCATATGATGGAATGAATTGTGGGTGAAATGTGATATGCGGATCCACTTCTTCTTCAATTCCCCTTTCTTGGTCACTTGGACTTTTCTTTTTCTTTTCCTTTTCTTTTATCTTTACTTTTTTTCATTTTCTTTTACTTTTACATTTGCATTTGAATTTTGTCCAAGTTCACGAGAAAGGGTGTTCTGAGAAATATAGTAGGTCACATCCTCATATATCTCAACCTCTCTAACTAAAAATGGATTTTCATCCCCACTGACACGGTACTCAATTCCATCTTTTTTGAATTTGATTCACTCATGAAGGGAGGATGGAATGATCTTGTTCTGATGTATCCAAGGCCTACCAAGCAAAGTAATGAATGAAGTATTCAAATCAATGATGTAGAACTTGGCTTCAGTCTTCCAATCACCGATCTCCAATGGTAACACTATAGAACCTAAAGCCCACTGATCATTGAATCCTCTCAACATCATCCTATCTCCTGAGAGTAGAATCGATCTTCAAATAAAGGGTCTTTAGACACTCATAATCTGAATCCATGATGAGAACCCAAGTGGAACCTATCCATGTCGCTATAATGGGGATGGTTGTGCTCCAAGTCCCCCAGTAGAAGGTCTTCATCTATCAAGGTGATCCCTTGGGCTTCTTTTGTATAGTGTGCTTCCTCACTTATAGTGGTCAGCTAAGATAAACATATTTTAGGATCAAAGAGGGCCTTGATTAGTGATTCCCTTATCTCTTTGGATAAGACAAGAGCATCATATATGCTTAGCTTAGATGACAACTTTCTTAGACGAGAAAGGATGTTGTAGTCCACATTCGGCTGGTCTTCCACAAGCATATCCAAGGGTGGAGCATCCTATGGAAGGGCTTCTCGATCTTCAGTACCAATGACTTATTTTCCTCTATCTAGAGGTGCTACTCTAGGAGGTAGAACCTTGCACAGAAGGTTGACTTGAATCTGGAGGTAAGGTGGTGGCAAGTTGCTTGCGCTCACCAACTTCTCCTATGGAACTCTCAGAATTGGATGATTACAAGTCTATCTCAAGAGGTGAACCCATAGTATTCAGAGTTGGAAAATCTAACTCTGAATCAGAAAGAGGAAGATCAAAATTATTATAGTTAATTAGACTTGAAGAGTTATTATTAGGAATAGAAGAAGACAACTCATCAGAAGCGACACATATGTAATTCAAATTACCTTTATTCTTTAATTTCTTGGAAGTATTTGGAGGTACAAAGTAGAAGTCAAGTACAGTGAGTGGAGTAAGGGATTTTATGCCCTTATCTGCTGATACTAGAGTTCTACTAGTAGAAGAAATAGAAGAGCTAGCTGAAATGGAAGAAGTCCGGTGTGGAAAGAACTAAAGGTTGAGTGCGGACATGGTGGCCATGCTAAAGGGCTATCTCGGGTCAACACATGCTACTCCTAGTGGTGCTACTGCTAAGCTCCCACATTCTTAGAGTTGGCACTGAAAACTTGCAAACCTTCCTTGGTGTTGGAGGTTTGAGCTGACTCATGCACCTGCAAGGAAAGCTTCTTGATCTTTTGAATTATTTTTGTAGAGGTTTCAGACAAAAAGATTTCCCAACCTTCTTTGGTTTTGGTAGGATCGCTTGTATCCTCAAGGATTACCCTAATGGAACTGGAAGGTTGTTCCACAAGGTATTCCTTTGGGATAATGATGACCATCTTGAAATTATGTTCCGGTCCTTGAATGTAAAGCAATCCTCCAACATGTGACCTAGCATACGGTTGTAAGGAAAAAAATTTGGATCATGACTTTTGCCTACTTCCTCCGGTCTCTTAGGCTTGGGTAGCTAAAAATTAGATTTCTTTAAGAGATTCTTAAAGATTTTCTTACCTCCTTAAAAGAATAATATTTGTTTAACTTATCTAATAGTGTAACTGGCATAATACTGGTGGTGGTGAGTATATGAGCTCTGGTGGAGGCCATGTGGTGGAGGGTGACAGGAATGGGCGATGGTGGAAAGGAGGTGGGAGGTCTTGGTCTCTTGACCGATCTACCAATGTTTCCCCTTGTCAACTCTACTACTCTAGGTTTCTTCTCATAAACCTTTGGGATTCTACTTTGGCAATCCCAAAAGGCAACAAGTCTCTCCAGACTAGAGCCTTGTTAATTAGTTTCTTAAAAGTCTTTATGGTGAAGCCCTTAAGCATGAAGGCAACCGGGCCATGGATATTCTTCAAGAGAATCTCAATGGCATGCTGTTCAGACAGCTGTGGTTCACACTACATACTCAGGTTATGCCATCGGAGAATATAATCAACAAGTGACTCACTGGAGTGCTATTGGGCTACACCGAGATCGTCTATAGTAACCATTTGTTGAACTCTAGCAAATCTTTTGATGAAGAGTTACTCTAACTTAGCAAATATCCTAACTGAACCATTGGGCGGTTCAGCATACCAATCAAAGGCAATACTCGCTAGGCTACTGATAAAGAGTCTAAAGAGTAAAGCGTTGTTGCCACATGTGTTGTAATAACTGGCCCTGAAGTGAGCTATATGCTGCCTCGGGTTCCCAATGCCATCAAAGCTCTTGAAGGAAGGAGGCACGAAACCCTTGGGATACCGGATAACATCAAACTCCTCTGTGTAAGGTCTACCCTTTAGAACCTATGATCCTCCCAGGGATTGAGCCAAAGCTTCCTTCACCTGCTGCTCAACCATGGATTTCAAATCTTTTTCATGTATGGAGGTACTTTCCATCTTAAAATACCTTTCTTTTTGAATGGGTTTGTTTAGAGTTCATCTAAACTTAGGATTAATTAAAACACCTAATCAAAACATTCATTAAACAAAACTAAAACATGAATCTACTTTATGTTGCTTCTCCCTTTATGGGCCATAAGAATAAATCCTCACCTCTTAGGTATTTCCATAATCTTGTGTTATGGAATCATAAGTCCTAAATTTCTAATAAAAAATGCAACTCAAACAATTAAATCAATTTCAAAAATGTAAAGCTCAATCATAGGATAGTTTGAGATGCTCAGTTTCCTAGCATCGGGTATCTCCTACTTATCTTTCTTTTGGCATAATAACTCTTTGATCAATCCCATTTGATATTCAAAAATGAACTAATTGATTGATAGTCCTTTCCTATCAAAATCTTTAAAGACAATGATCATTTACCTAAATCGAGAGTATTCTTAAGAGATCCCATCCCTTAGGATATAATTAACTAGGGGACTTGCCCCTGTAGAGAACTTAACAAACCCGATTTAAAATAAACCCTGCTTTACTTTTCATGTAAAGGGAAGAATCTGGTACAGATCCAATATGCTTAGGAGTCCTTATTGGGTGATTAAAGGATTGTGACTTGATCTCCAAATATTCCTTGATGACATGCGATCACTGAATAAGCACATCTGCGGATCTGCGTGGCTTCCTAAAAAGATGAATTTTTATATTCTTGCTTTTTACCATAGATGAAGGCGACTATATAGAAATTTTTCACGATAGTCAACCTAACCCAACTTAGCCCAAATTGATCTTAAGGGTCAAATCAACCTAAAACCCAATCAAATTCAAATTGAACTTAACCAAAGCCTATAATATATTGCAAAGGATCAACCAAAAACCATGATTCAATTTGGTCAAAATTGGTCAATCAATTGACCTACATGTTCAAATTAGCTAAAATCTAAATTAATTTCAAATTAAACCAAACCAAATTTTACAATCATTTTTAATTAGCTAATTTAACTTGACTCAACACCTAACCCAACCCAATTTGGTCAAAATGGTCAAATTGGTCAACTTGATTCATGTGACCTATATGAACCCAAATGAGCCATAATTAAATCCAAAGTAAATTGAACTAAACCAATGACACCAATATACTCCAAATAGTGATGTGCACTTGACCCAACCTTTAGTTTGACCCAATTTGACCAATTGGTCAACTTGACCAACTTAACCTAATTTGACCTAAATAGGTCAAGTCAAATAAAATAAACTCCAAACCACCTGAAATTTGGGCTAACCCACTTTTGACCCATTTCAAATCTGTCCAAACCAAACCCATAGCCAAATGACCACTTTACCCTTAGGTCTACAACATCCCATGAGATAAGACATATGCATATTTGATCATTTCCTCTCATTGGCCACTTGACACCCATTCATAGGTCCACCTAGGCACCAAGGACCATGGAGACCCAAGGTGGTGGTTGGGTCGATCATGACTCATAGGGAGGTGAAATCACCTCCCATTCCCATGGAGTTTTCAAACCAAGGGCACCCATGGCAGCCACCTCCCACCCTTCCTCCACTCATGTGAGGCAAAGTGGAATGATTCACTGCCCAAATCGAGCTCTCCATCTCAACCATTGATCCACCAAGCTGAAACCATCACCACCGTCCAAGCTAAAGAAGGAGGGTGTATACCCCCCCTCATTCTCACTCAAACTCACACACTCACACTCGATTCAACCCTAGTAGCCAAGAAATGAGATCTCAGAGCCTCCCCTTGCATTTCTCGAGCTCCTCCATTCTTGGTTTTACTGGAAATCAAATCAAAATAGGGGAGCAAACTAGTGATTCCCATTTCCTCATTTGCAAACCAAATTTTGGACACACCATTCTTGGACCTGGATGAGCCAAAATGAATTGTTTCCCAAGCTTCCCGGTGAATGGAGGGTGGAGTTGGATCAAGACCGATTGCTTACATGTTGTGGGTTGGTCTTCCGAGCAAACTACACCAAATCAAAGCTCGTGCGGCTCAACGGGGCTGCAAGGATTTAAGTAACCCCAAGTTGGTCTTGTACTTTATGCCCCTAGTGTAGAACAATGGCACCGTACTCACTTTAAACTCTTATACATATGTATGTATGATATGACCAAAGAATAAGAATCATAAATCAAATAAATCAAATACAAGTTTTGCATGGGTTTTCCTATTCTTATAGTTGCTTATACATCCATATGTATATAAGAAAAGTTGTATATTAGTTTGGACATCTCGAGGCTGCAAGGCTTTAAGTAGCCATAAGTATGTCTTGCACCTTACATCCCTGGTGTAGAACAATGGCAACGTACTCACTTAAAAGTTTTATACATGTGAATGTGTACTTAGCTAATAGATGAAAAATCCCTTTTCCTGTCAGAAATACATGCATTCTTAATTCAATCAAATGAAAATTTTAAATTTCAAACACACTTCTTTATATTCATCATTTAAGTAAGTAAGACATATATATATATATATATATATATATATATATATATATATATATATATATATATACTATATATATATATATATATATATATATGAAGGGAGAGATAATAAAGATTTAGAACCTCCTTGCCACTAGCTTGATGAGGCAAGGTTCATCCTATATATAATAAAATAAACTCTTTTACAAAATGCCACTTTCTAAAAGCATCTTTCACAAAACTCACATAATCAAATCCCATTTAACAATCCCTGTGATTGCTACATGGAGGTTCTTTTGAGAAGAACATTTTTGAAAATAACCATATTCATTCAACATACTCAAAATTGTTGAATAAGAATTCTACTTTCAAATAAAATTATAGCATAAAATTGAAACTTCACTTAACATATTTCACATGTGTTAGAATTGAAGCTTCCCCCATTTCAAGAACAAATCATGCCATATTTGATTCCCAGTTAACATACCAAATTTCTTAAGTGAGAAACTCTTTTTAAATCAAACACAAATTTGGCTTTCATTTAACATACCCAAGTTGTTAAGTGGGAGTCTCATCTTCAAAGCATACATTTGACTTTCACTTAACACATCCAAGTTGTTAAGTGAGGGTCTCATTTTCAAAACACACATTTGACTTTCACTTAACATATCCAAGTTGTTAAGTGAGGATCTCATTTTCAAAACATAAATTTGACCATCACTTAACATACCAAATTTGTTAAGTGAGAGTCTCATTTTCAAAACACGCAATTGGCTATCACTTAATATACCCAATTTGTTAACTGAGGTCCTCATTGTCAAAACATACATTTAGCTTTCACTTAGCGTACCTAATTTGTTAAATGTGAGTCTCATCTTCAAAGCATATATTTGGTTCTACTTAACATACCAAATTTGTTAAGTTAGAATCACATAATTTTGCCATATTTGATTCTCACATAATATACCAAATTTGTTAAGTGAGAATCCTATTCTCAAATCATATCACTCTTTGATTTTCACCTAACATACCAAATTTTTTAGTAGGAGTCTCATTTTTAAACATATATCAATTACACTTGGCCTTCACTTAACAAACCAAATTTGTTAAGTAGGAGTCCCATTTTCAAAGAAAAGCTAAAGATATCTCACAAAAATAAATTTCAAACACACAATCACAACCTCTTCTTAACATATTCAGATTTACTAAGTAGAGGTTCTTTCAAATCATCAATATTTTCAAACAAGATACACAAAATAAAAATATCTCCAAAAATCTCTCCTCAAATTTATGAACCCCACCCAACCCACCTAAATTGGTTGAGTATGGGTTCTAAAATCAAAATCAAATTGCAAAGACTCTCCTTAATTTCAAAATCTCTTCAATGAACCCCACTTAACATATTTGAATTGTTGAGTGTGGGTTCAAAATTCCAAATCTATATTACTCTCTTGAGATAAGTATTAAAGCAGAAATCTGACTCAAGTTACATTTTAACATATGCAGAGATACAATGCAGACCAGTTAATGCAATTTATTTTCACAGTCAATCCACATGGCCTCTAAGATGTTCATTTTTACCTTTCCATTTGGGATAGATTTGGCCTTGGATCGAACGCCTCAGAGATCGACTCCACCCAACTGGTTTTCTACCAAATATTCAAGGAGTACATGTTACCTGAGGGTGCGACCCCACCAATATGAGATTTAGAATCTACATTGACATGCCCCTCTATTCTAAGCACCTCCTGAAAAGAGGAAGGCCCAAAGTGATTCCTCATTCACACCGCCCATCCATTATCCCTATCATTACCCCTCGGTTGGTCACCCCAAAAGAGGAAGGCTATCTTAGCCGAGATAGTCTCCTCCACTGAGGTGCACTTAGTTCCTCCCACCTTTCATGACTGCGCACTTGTTTGATTTCACGATCGGTGATCCCTATTCGTGATCCATAGAGAGAGAGAGTTCGGAGCATTTAAAGCGAGAGAGAGCTGACATGGTATGCATGCCTCGTTGATGGGATGGACCTCCCATCAGTGGTCGACCATCATCATATAGAGGCCTTTGTTACTAGTGCTACCCACCATAAGTAGAGATTTCCCATTGAGAGGCAATGGGTTCTCTACACCACTCCCTCGCCACCACACCTATATACATATAGCTTAAAGAATCCACCACTCCGCCATCTCGTAAGCCCCACTTGGGATAGACTTTCCCCTCCTCGGTGATCCTGCTGGTGGCCTGATCCATCCATCCCACCAGTGTGGTGAGATTGAGCTCCCTCTTGACCTCCCTGTGGCTCAGGTGGCAACCGGCGTCAGACCACCACCCACCACCATCGAGCGGTGATAGCGAGGAAGGTTGCAATAGTGGACAAGCTTTTGTAGTTCCCATGGCGTAGATCTCCTCAAGGACACCACCTGATGAGTCACTTAGCATTCAAGTGAGCATGATCCTCCGAGTTAGCATCAAAAGGTGGCGAGCATGTTAGATGTATCTCCATCGAGCATAGTCCCTCCATCTGGCGGCATGTGTTTGAAACGTGACACCTTAGATGATATTTTAGCATAGTACTTTGTTGAAAAGAGGGAACTCAGTGGTGGTATTCATTGTTAGAAGAATGAGGGGTAGCCTTTGATCCCAATGAGAATAAAATTTTGAGTGATTCAACCGGTTGATACTATGGGCTCTCTCCACAGAGATTACCATAGTTAGGAAGGTATTATAATTGAAGAATAAGATGCCATCCATTCAACTCAACACCTCCTCCACATGCTTAAGCAAAGAGATGATCACATTGAGAAGATGGAAAGAAAATTGAGGAGTTGAATGCAGTAATTTCAGCATTGCATAATTTAGGTCTGATTTCATAACCTTCTCCCATAGTCGATAGAGCGACACACATACCTGGGATCATCCATGTGATAGTGGTAGCTTGCATAGGAAGGTGGTGGATAGCACCTCCATGTGTGAGAAATATATTAAAAACATGGTGAAACAACAGGTGAGGGATGCGTTAGCACAAGCCTGAGGTGACTCATCTATTCCAAAGGGTAGACCCTACCCGAAGAAATTTGATGTTGTCCAATATCCTAAGGGTTATGTGTCTACTTCCTTCAAAATCTTTGATGGAAACAACAATTACACACCTCGACTATTGCAATGTAGGTAATGCCCTTCTTTTAGATTATAATTAGTAGTGTTGCATTTGATTGGTATGTCAAACTTCCCAATGGTTCGATAAGGATAATTGTTGAGTTAGAGAACCTCTTCATTAAGAGGTTTGATGAGCTCAAAAGGGGTTATAGGCACCTCCAGACCAAGCAAAATCCAAATGAGTCCATTGTTGATTACATTCTCAGGTGAAGAAACTTGAGTATGAAATGTGAACTGCAGTTGTCTGAACAACACGCCATTGAGATTCTCTTGAAAAATATCCATGCCTCGTTCGCTTTCATGCTTAAGGGGTTTACAATCAAAACCTTCGAGAATCTAATCAACAAGGCGGCTAGTCTATAAGAGGAAGCCAGATAGTTGCCTTTCCATGACCAGTTGCCAAGCCCAAACCTTAGAAGGCATTTGAGAAGAAAGCAATTGATAGAGCAAGAGGAAGCAACCAGGGGTTGGGACATGCCTCAAGCTCGACCTCTCCACCACCTCCACTATCATACCACCATCCATAGTGGCCTCCACCGCTGCCTCCTCAACAATATCCTCATAAGTAGCAGTATTCCTACCCACCACCAGGTAGCTATTATTTACCTACTCTTGTTGATAAATTGAATAAACTTTATTCATTCAAGAGAGAGATAGTCATGAAGATATTTAAGAATCTTTAAGAAGCGATTTACGAGAGAGGCTGAGGAAGTGGGCAAGAGTCACGATCCAAACTATTGCCCCTACCACCGCATGTTAGGACTTATCTTAGAAGATTGCTTTACCTTTAAGGACTAGCTTGAGCGTAGCTACAAGTTGGGTGTTATTGTCATCCCTAATGAATACATACTAGAACAACCCTCTAGTTCTGTTAAGGTAATCCTTGGGGATACATGAGATCTTCTTATGATAGAGGAAGGTTGGGATATCTCCATATCCTGAACCTCTAAGAAAATTATTTCTAAGATCAGAAAGTTACCCTTGCAAGTTCTTGAAGCAGCTCAAACATCCAACTCTAAGGAAGGTTTACAAGTTACTAAGGACAACTCAAGGGAGGTAGAAGCTAGAAATGACAACCTCCACTTGCAGATAGTATAGTAGCACCACCGATCGACTTCCACTTGGAGCTATAGTTCCTCCAAAACTCTTCTTAGCGACCATATTATTTGAGTGCCAAATCTCACTCGCTCACTTTACTTGATTTATATTTAGTACGTTCATCCAAATCTAAGAAATTAATGAAAAAGCTGATTCCACTTAGATCTATGTCACATCTGATGATCTTCTTGAGTTTATTCCTTTAGATAGCTTTCCAAGTCTAATTAATAGTAACTCTATTTTTGATCACTCTTCTTCTTCTGATTTAGAAATGGATTATCCATTCCTAAATCACCCGAGTTCACCCATTGAGATTGATTTGGAGTCATCTGACTCTGATGATCCTATAGGAGAAGGTGTAGGTGAACCTGATGAGCATGTAGAACTTTCCAACAAACCATCTCATAAAGTCACTAAAATCAACCTCTGCAGTGGCAAAGTTCTACCTCCTAAGGCAGCACTTTAGGATAAGGGTAAATAAGTCATTGGTTCTAGTGATCAAGAAACCCCTCCACAGGATGCTCCACCTATGGATATGTTTATAAAGGATCAGTCCAGAGTTGACTACAATATCCTCGTTCACCTGAGAAAGTTTCCAGCTAAAATAAGCATATGTGATGCCCTCATCGTATCTAAAGAGATGAGGGAGTCATTGATCAAATCTCTTCTTGACCTAGAAATATGCTTAGCTCAGCTGACCGTTGTTGGAGAGGAGGCATGTTTTTCAAGAGAAGCCTGTGGAGTTACATTCATCGATGAAGACCTTCTTTTGGGGACAATAGAGCACAATCGTCCCCTCTACATCACAGTGGATATGGGTAGATTCAAACTCTCCAGGGTGTTAGTTGATCCGTGCATTAGTGAACATTATGACTCTAAAGACCCATGCCTACTAGAGGATTGACATCTTCAAACTCCAAAGAGATTGGATGATTTTGAGAGGATTCAAGCAAGAGGGCTAGGCTCCTAGAAGAGATAGATGACTGGAAGACAAAATCCAAGTTCTACATAATTGACTCAATTACATCTTTCATTGCTTTGCTCAGTAGGCCTTGGATACATGGGAATAACATGGTTCCATCCTCTTTACATCAGTGCATCAAATTCCAAAGAGGTGGAATCGAGTATTATGTCAAAGGAGACTTGAAGACATTTTCAATTTGAGAGGTTCAGATATATGAGGACGCAACCTACTATCTTCATCCAAATAAAAAAGTTTATTCTCGCAAACTTGGTGAAAGTTCAAACATAAAATTAAAAATAAAATAAAAAGAAGAGAAAGAAAAAAAGAAACAAAAAAGGAAAAGAAACAGAATCAATATAGCAAGCAATACGTAAACTGAAACATATTGAATTTAGATCCATTTGTTCCTCCATACGAACACATGGGTAGGATGACTCAACCCCCACCAGGTAGAGGCAAAGGTAGATCTAGAGGCAGTTCCAGAGGTGGAAGACCTCCTTGCTAGTGGGTAGTCAATAGGAGCTATGTTCCGACTCGCAAGAGTACTCCCTCTATCCACATAAACTTAAAGTCTAGTTTGGAGGATGAGTATCATGTGGTTAGCACGCTGACCAACCCCTCTCAATGGGTCCCTTTGGAGGTGACATTCGAGCCAAACAATGATGAAGACCAAGCCTCCAAGCAAAGCATGAATGTATCTAAGTCACTATTATGTAGAATAGTCAGACAACAGCTGAGAACTTTAGCTTTAACCTCACTTTCTTTCTAGAAAGTTGAAGGTTTAGTAGTTAAGGAGGCCCCCAAGTCATCCACAGATGTCAAGCCAAAGAGATTTTTGTTGGGATCATCATCCTCAAGTCAAGAAGCCGATGTAGAACTTGAGGATGATTCATATAAAGATTTAATACAATTACCTTTTGATTGGTATTCGCCTTATGTTCTTATTTTAGCTAAGAATGGACTAATCCCACATACTTGGTCTAAATATAGGTCAGACTACTTTGAATGGTTATGGGACAACCAAAGCACACATCCTCAATCTAGGACTAGGATTCAATACAGTAGGTGCAGTTGATGATGATAATCATTGCCTAGTCATCACCAATCATTTGGAGTCTTATAGGTTTCTTTCAAATCATGCTAACTCATATGATGAGGTGTGTTTTGAAACTTTAGATGACCCAAATGATCTTGATGTCAAAGATGCACCGCCAGAGTTCAAAGAAGAGAACAGATCAATCATCGACGAGCTCAAAAAAATCAACTTAGGAACCAAAGACAATCCACGTTCGACATACATCGATTCCTTATTGAATGAAGAAGAAACCAATGATTTAGTTAGGCAATTAGTTGAGTTTAAGGACTAATATGCATGGAGTTATAAAGAAATACCTAGTTTATCTCCTGACATAACAGTCCATAAACTAATAATAGATCCTAATGCTAACCCTATCAAGCAAGCTCCTAGAAGCATGCGATTAGACATTGAACGACAGGTCATTTTTGAATTCAAGAAATTGATCGATGCTGACTTTATTAGGTAATAAAAATATCCGACTTGGTTGGTCAGTGTCATCCCAGTTAAGAAAAAGAATGGTCAAATTCACATATTTGTTGATTTTTGGGATCTAAATAAGGCATGTCCGAAGGATAAATTTTTACTTCTTATACTAGAGTTAATGGTGGACATTGCCTCATCTCATGTAGTATTCTCTTTTATGGATGGGTCATCTGACTACAACCAAATCAAGATGGCCCCCGAGGATGAAAGAAACATTACTTTTTGAACCCCAATTAATCTACTATTATAAGGTCATGCCTTTCGCCTTAAAATGTAGGTGCTACATATGACCATGACTTCGGATCTTCAATGAACTCATTCATCATCAAGTTGAATGTTATGTTGATGATCTAGTAGTCAAAAGCAAAGAAAAGGAAGACCATCTCTTTGACTTGAGAGTAGTTTTTTTGAATGTTAAGATAATATAACCTCAAAATGAATCCCAAGTGTGCATTGGGTAGCTTTAGGGAAATTCCTTGGGTTTGTTGTTCACTGAGGAATAGATATCAATAGAGAAGATCAAGGCTATCTTAGAAATGCCACCCCTAAAAGTCTAACTTCAGATCATTCCAAGGGTGTTGGCATATCTAAGATGCTTTATCCAACTTATCGGAAGATGCCAACCATTCTCGGCACTTATCAAAAAAATGATACCAAGTTCAAGTGGGATGATAAGTGTCGATGCTTTGACATCAAGCACTACGATGACAGCCATTCTAGCGACCTATCAGCAAGCCATTGATCCTCTACACTACTACATTAGATGACTCCCTTGGCACTTTGTTGGCCCAACTAATGAAGGAAAGAAAATGCTCTCTACCTCATCTAATCCCTCGAGGCAAACTACCCACCTATTGAAAAAGTATTGCCTAGCTTTAATCTTTGCATCCCAAAAGCTGACACATGCTTTCTCATAAGGTGAATATGATCTCTAGATCAATCCACTAATATCTCATGACACGGTCTATTAGTTGGTGCATTGGTCCATGATTTTATCATAGTTTGACATCACTTTAGTACCCCCTCCATGTGGTGAAAGGATAATCACTAGCAGATTCTTAGCAACACACTCACTTCCTGTTCATTCCCCGCTTAGTGATGACCTCCCTAATGAACAAATCATGAACTTATGGGACACTAGCATTCGCCACTGGGAGATGTATTTTGATGGTGGCTTCCTTTCAAAGGAGAAGAATGATCTACTCTTCGAAAGGCGGTAGAATAGTTCTCCTAACTGGACCGATGTGATGAGATTCTCATATCATTTGTCCAATCCATGCACCAACAATGAAGCTGAATATGAGGCTCTGATTGCTGGTCTGGAGTTAGTCATTACACTATGCATCCAAAATATCAACATCTTTGGGGATTCTTACTTAGTCATCAACCAAATTCTGGGTCTTGCAAGTTAGCTAAGCTCCATCATTATCACAAGTACCATGAGTTGTTGGCCCAAATTAGAGGTTACTATCTACAAGATTCCTCGAGGAGAATATGCTTGAGATGCATTGTAAGCTTGCCAAAGTGTAATATGAGTCCATTCTAATAAGGGTTTGACAAGTATTATCCCTTGTTGACGCTAAACTCATCGAGAGATTCTCTCTTGAAGGGGAGATTGTTGTTGCCAAGAAGGACAAGGAGTTAGATTGTAGGCAACCATTCATGGATTATTTAAATATAGGCAAAGCACCTCAAAATAAATCACTAACACATCAGGTGAAGCAGAGAGCCCTCTTCTACGCTCTCATGGATGGCACCTTGTACAGGCGGTCCTTTGATCACATGTGGTTACATTATTTGGAAAAATATGAAGCCCATAAGATATGATGAGGTACACTCAGTTTATGTGGAGTGCATCATCCAAGATGAAAGCCAAGATCAAAGACTAGGATACTCGCGGCCGATGATCTGTGCATGGATGTAGCTAGGAGATGCCACCAATGTGTACAAGGTGTGGTCTTACACCAACCATTCTACATCACATTGGCCTCATGGCCATTGAGTGTTGGGGTACACCAACATAGTGTGTCGATCCTCCTTCTTCCAAGGGTCACAGTTCATTCTAGCATAGACTACTTTTCCAAGTGGGTGGAAACAATCCCACTCGAGAGAGTCACGGCATGAACCATATCATATATAGGTTGAGTGGTTGATGAATTATATCGATAATTATGCATTCAGCACTAAAATCAACTTTTCAGACAATATAGATTAGAATACTACCATCTACTATCAGGAAAATGGTCAGTAGAAGCATTCAACAAACTCTCATCCAAATATTGAAGAAGACTCTATGACAATGGCGATAGTGGCATGAGTAGTTGAAGCTTGAAGCGCACCACATACAGAACTCCAACTCAATCTACCCCTTTCTCCTTAGTGTATGGGTTTGAAGCCAATCTACCATTAGAAGTCTAACTCCGATCATTAAGGATAGCAGTGGGTAGTAAAATCATAACAAAGCATAATGCCAAGCTGCGGTTGGAAAAGCTCGAAGGTTTGGAGGAGAGATGCCTCTGGGCATGCTAGAACCTCTACTTATACAAAGCCAAAATGATTCAAGGTCACAAGTTGGTCCATCCTAGAGCTTTTCAAGTAGGAGAGCTTGTTTTAGTTCTAAGGAGACTTATTGCTGTCAAAGATGGGAGGTAAGTTTGAACCCACTTGGGAAGGCCCTTTTGCCATAGAAGGCCTACCAAGGAGGATCTATCATCTAAACTATAAGGGAGGCAGATAAATGCCTCTACTAAATACTATCCAAAAATATTGTTTGAAAATAATCATCAATAAAACTTCTTTTCACATCAAATTCCATCTTTTATGTATTAGAAATATCTTTCTCTTGTGAATCCGCCACGATGTATTTAAGGTAGGTGTAAGAGAATCTAAGCGGCATCATATCCCTCCATAACACAAACACAAACTATAAACAATCCTCTAGTGCTATTAGGTTAGGTGTAAGAGAATCGAAGAGGCGTCCTATTTCAACTAGTACAACTAAGTTAGGTGTAAGAGAATCCAAGCGGCATCCTTTCTTGGTGGAGTCACATTTCTACATGTTTTGGGTAGGTGTAAGAGTACCTAAGCGGCATCCTATTCCTTTTTTCACAACATATGCAAACATATATCTTATGTCTCAAGCTATTTTGATGTGGGAGCAAGCCCCTGTGGCACTCACTCATTAGCTGCTCTAGGTCAGGCTGATATGCTACCTTCTTGTGTCACCCAGTGGTCCACTTGAAGGATGTAAGTCCTCTATGCTTTTCTCCCTAACTTGACCATTATAAACTGACAAACGCCCTGTTAGTTTGGTAGGCCTTATTGTGCAACCAATAAGCTACCCCATGTTGACTTTGTTTAATAGGATGTAAGCTTACATGCTTTCTTCTTAAACTGGCCATCATGAACTGATTGTGTCGAGTATATTTGAAGTTTAGGATAAGTCCCCTAGTGGCTCCTTTCCTCTTGACTACTTCAAGCTTGGGTTTAGTCCTTACAAAGGTGTTGACCTTACTTTTGGAGTGAGCTCTCAACTTCCTCACCATAGATCTAGGACTCTTATAGACACTAAGAGTTTTTTAGTCTTAAGACACTTCTTGTGATTAGGTGAACACTTAACCTAACCCAGGACTTAGAAGAGTTAGCCATAGGATAAGTTATGCCTTAGAATTTGGAGAACTTTCTGCCCTATAGCAACCAATCCTTACTTCCTTCTTTCAAACCAAACCTCAAATTCAAATCAAAATTCCAAAACCTTAAATTCAAACTTCAATCCCATCTAGCCCTTTGATTTATCTTATAGACTTATCATCAAATTCAAATTAACCCCAATCCAATTGATATTTTCTTATCAAATTCAATCTCAAATCAAATTCCAAGTCATAAATCAATTCTAAACTCCAAATGATTGAAACCCATGATTAAATTCACTCCAAATCTTTCTAAGCCATTTGATTTTTATCTTATGGACTTAGCTAACCAAATTCAAATCATCAATCCATATAATTTTTTCAATTATCAAATTCAATCTCAAATCAAATTCAAGTCATAATCAATTCCAAACTCAAATGATTGAAACCCAAATCAAATCAAATTGATTTTAGCCCTTTTAGAATTCTTCAACTTGGCTAAATGATATCAAATCAATTCAAAACTCATGGATTCCTTCATGATTCAATCATTTACAATCATTGATAAATATAAACATAGACCACCATTATTAAACCAAATCCAAGTCAACCCAAGTCAAGTTCATGTTGACCCTTTTGGCTTGAAATTGTCATATGAACCAAAACCCATATGGATCCAAACCACTTGCATTTGAATTTATATTTCAATCTTAGGTTCATGTTTGAGTTCAACTAAACTTGAATCAAGCCATGATTGAGCCAATTAACCCATTTAGGTCCACTTGACCCAAAGTGACCTAAAAGACCATTTGAGCCATTCTAATTCACCCAATTGGATTGAACTAAGTCCATCAAACTCACATAATCAACAATCACCTTAGGGTAATCAATTACCTTAAGTTGGGTCAAACCAAGTCAACCTAGTCTATTGACCAAGTCAACACTTAGCCCAAATGAAATCCAAACTAGCCAAATGACCATTTTGCCCTTAGGTTTAGGGCATCTCATGAGATAAAACACATGCTCATTGGATCATTTTCTAAATAGCACCCAACCATAGCTCTGGATCATTAGTGACATAGATGGTTGGGTCCATGAAACCATGGGTAGGTGAAATCACCTCCCTATCCCATTGGAGCTTTCCAAACATCCATAGAACACCCATTACTTTGGCACCACACCTCCCTCTCCAACCAAGGCCATCATTAACTCAAGGACCTATACCAACCTCTGACTTGGCCAATTGATCAAGAAGAAGCCAAAATAGCCATTATCGTTCTATAAAATGAGATATACCCCCCATTCTCACTCAAACTCCAAAGAGACACTTGCCAGCAAGGAGAGTTGGCATTTAGCCTTCAAACTCCCAAATCCCCATTTTTTAGTTTTACACAAAATCGAAATAGAGGAGGCCACCTTCAATCCCCATTTTCTCAAATCTCCATCAAAGTATAATTAACTTTGCACACACATTCCTTGGAGCCAAATGAGTGAGAATGAATCCTTTTCCAAGCACCATTTGCCAGGGTAGAGTTTGATCAAATTCACTGCCTAGTTTGGTCTGAGTCAACCACCAAATCAAAGGTTATGCGGCTCAGTAGGGCTTCATTTCTACCAAATGAAGCTATCTCAATCGTTGGAACCATCAGTCATAAGCTCTGGTGAGGTATGCCATTAAAATTGATCCTTAAATGAAAAGAGCTTGGTCTTTCGTGAAGAAAATTTCCATTTCACATGTTTTCCACCGTTAGATTTGATTGTTATGCTTCTCCGAATGTGTGGGATCATTTTCATCTCTAGCCGAGATTGGGTGAGCTCAGATCGAGCGGCGATCGATGGAAGGTAGCCATTATTCATTGCTTGGGAGGAGATAGATCATGGACCATTCATCACTTTTGATCAAATGAGCGGTCAGATCAATCACATTAGCCTTTAATTAACCCTCAAACCATGGGTTTAATCATGGCCATCGATCTTAGTCGGTCCATTAGATGTCACCATTCGTGAGCACTTGGATGTGACAACTTAAATAGTATCACATCATACATTAGAAAGCACAGCGTACATGGTGATGGGATTAAGGCTTTAATTAGGGCTAATTAATTGGTTTTAATCACAAACTTGCTAAATTAATAATTAATTCAAGAAAATTCAAAAAAAATACAAACTTAGGCTCATTTTAAAATATTTGAGTAGAATCAGAAAATTATTATTAGTGATTTTGAATAGTGGATTTCTTAGTTTTAATTTGAAATATAATTAATTTAATTACTCTTTAATTAACCATCCAATTAATCTCACTTTTTTGTGCATGTTTGGGATGACCTCACTCCTATTTTTTAGGATTTTATTTGGTTGCTTAATTAGGAAAACTAATGGATTAATCCATAATCACTTTATTAATATAATTAGTGATAATTAAGCAAATAAATAGTAAATTAATCAATCAATTAAGCTTATTAATCTTTGTTAATGATGATGAAGTCTAGGGAAAAATTGGACTCCTTCCAATATTTTCTTTAAGTCTTCTCTAATCCCTCTTAAATAATTAATTAATTCAATTATTAATACAAAATTAATCAAAATCCAAATCATACCTGACCTTAATTAACTAATTGAAATTTATGGATTAAGACTTCCCTCATCTCTTTCTCTCATCTCATTTTGGTTGGTTGGTTAATTAAGATGATTAGCTAATTAATAAAATTAATTTAGTGAGTTTATTTCTCAAAATTTAATCTTGGGTAGCTCTTTGGGTATCTAATGACAAAGTGAGGAATGATGAATATGGTTGCTCACATGTATGAAAAGATAAAAGTAGTTAAAATCCTTAAGCCAATTAATCATTAATCATGAGCCAATTGCATTAGGCCTTTCATTTCTTAGGAGCATTGCAAATTTACTTTTCATGTGGTTGCATATTATATTGGCTCATTATTAGTTAGTTAATTAAATTGGGATATTAATTTCATACCACAACCTAATTAAATCATAAAATTAACTTAATTATTTCTTCTGAACCAAAATTAACTCACACATGGGGAATATTAGGACCCAAAATCTATTTCACATTTCTAAATCAAATTCAACTCAAAAATGAAATGACATTAAAGAACTTTGATTTATTTTTAAATCTTATTTAGTATGATTGTTAGGAATTAATTGGAATGAATAAGATTATGCTTATCCTTTATTTCTTTCCACTCATGTTAAATGTTGCTTGTCATGTGTAATCATGCATTCATTTCTTTAAAATTAACTAAAATGGTTTCTTTATGTCAAATTGCATGTGTTGATTTAAATTAAATAATGGCTATTATTACTATTAAATCAAATGTTATTTTCAAAACCCATAATCAACCATAATGGATGGGTGATGTTATATAAATACATAAGTTTACATGTGTGATTATAAGATATGCATATGAATCTCTCTTTCCTTATCTTATATGGATTTGCATGGGATTTATAAATGTATAGTTCATTTGAAAAGAACACAATATTTGTCTAAATCTATTCTTATGCATTTATGCAGAAGAAGAATTTCATATCACATATGTAAATCCATAATCAAATCAAATATGACTTCTTGCATGACTTATTATTCTTGTGGTTCTTTTGTACATTACATGTATAGAAAAAATGGTATATTAATCACGGACACCAGTGGAGCTTTAGTAGCTAAGTAGGTCTTGTACCTTATATCTTGGTAGAACAATGGCATCGTACTCACTCAAAACTCTTATACATATGCATGTATCATGTGGCCAATGACAAGAATCATAATAAAATAAATCAAATATATAACTTTTCATTTTTCATCCTTGTAGTTCTTATACATCTACATGTATCTAAGAAAAGTGGTATATTAGTCAGGACAAGCTATGAGACTTTAAGTAGCATAAGTAGCTTCTTACTATGCTTGAAACATGGGTAATCAATTAAAACTTTTATACATGTGAATGTGTATCAAAAATGATGAAAAATCTTTTGATTGACATGTATTCATAATTCTATCAAATGAAATATTTAAGTTCTAAACATACTTCTTTGCATTCATCATTTAAAATGCTAAGATATGCATTGTATGTATATATTAATTTAATCATATGCATGATATACATGATGGAAAATGAATGAACATGAGTTATGTGATAGTGATTCATTCTATTTAAGATGTCTTTCTTATAGAATAGGGTCATTTAGAAGAGTCTAAACTTAGATTAATTAAAACATATAATAAACATTCACTAAAGAAATTGATTAATTAATTGCTTTAGAATGACTTAGGTAGGGATGAAGAGATTCCCTATCTTTCTTCTCTTTATAACACTTTGTTGTTAAGTGTAGGTCAAATAAAAGAAAATCTAAGTAAAATCTTCAAATCACTTAAATCACTTAAAGAAATCAACCCTTTATAAGTTAAATCCCTCACACATAGCAAATTATAACTCTAAAGCCTAGTTAGGACATACCACATAAGCTTTAATGCACACACACTAGACTAAGTCAGCACTTCTAGCTTTATGTTAGGATGGTGCATGGTTTGATATATGATTGTTTTGTGATGTATTGTTGTAGACTAGATGTTAGGGTATATGTGCATGATAGATGTTAGGATATTAGCCTAATTATGCTTTACAAGGGTTGTTTTTATGCTAAATAAAAATATAAATGCTTTTATGCGTTGCTTACCCCTAAGCATAACTCAAGTAGGATAGGTGGGCTTGGTTACCCATGTGTGGGGTGCTAAGTCCAAATTATTCATATAACTGCTTGGGTTGCATGGTGTGTGTAGCTAACATTTGTTTGGCAGATGTAGCTAGATTTACTTTCCCTTCTTTTAATATAATTTTGCATTAGGATTAGGATGAGTGTCATGGGGGATTAGAATTAGCATTGGTTATAAGATCAAATCTTATGTACCATGTGATGCATTTAGAGTAACCACATTCAAATCAAGCCAAAAGGAAGAAAGAAAAGAAATAAAATGAAGAAATGAAAGATGGTGAAATGAAGAATGAAGAATGAAGACCCCCATAACATTCATCATTTGTAATTATAATTATTCTCTTGTAATATGGGTTGTATAAGGGTAGAAATTTGCTACCATATATTTCTTTTTTGGTTATGGGTGGACAATCGACCTCTTATTCTTTTGATAGCTTTATAAATTGTTTGATGTTTTTTGTTTTTTGCTTGTGCATTAGAAAAGAATGCCTTTTAGTTTATTTATGATTGGTGATTGTTGTATGGCCTCATCGATTAGGTTTTAGGATAAAATTAATTTTCTACCCAAACTAATAACTCATAATGAATCTCTAAAATAACTCATAACCTCATATAAAGCTAGGCATTAAATCAAATAAAATATTTAGCAACCCCTTAGTTGGATGTTGTATGTTTAATATCATGCATAATCATCTTATTTCACTCTTGTTAAGAGGGCTTCCATCTTTGCATAGTGACTTAACCTTTGAGATCATGGGAAACACTCTTTCCCTCTTGATTTGGCCCATAACCAATTTCTGCATTTAAGCATACAAATCCCATATGTCAAAATAAAGAGTCCCAAATTATAAAATTTCTTAAAAAATTTGCATTAGATTAAGTCATTATTCATACCCACATCTAGTCTCTTAGGGAGTGGGTTTGACTTAGTTTCTTTTCTAAATAATAACAACCTAGCATCTTGAATATGACTTGCCTACATGGATTTAAGCATAGGAGGAGTTAGGCATCCACTCAGGTGGTAATAAGTATCGGGTGGTTTATCCTTTCTTGTGGAGGTAAATCATATACCCACTTTTTTCTTAGATTTAGGTCATGCTTTGGTCTAAGCTCCCTAGATTTAGGATGATTCATTTCCACTACATAAATCCTCACCTCTTAGGCATCTAACAATCTTATGATGTTGGTATAAGTCTAGATTTCTAATAAAATGTTAACTCAAATATATAAAATCTCTTCAATTTCAAAAATATAAAGCCAATCATAGATAGTTTGGGTGCTTTAGGCTTCCTAGTATCATGAGCATCCTACTCATCTCTCCTTTGGTTTTGATAATAACTCTCTCCTTTTTATTTATCCCTTGATTTTCTAAATACAAAATTTATTGATAGTCTATCTTTGAATTCTTTGGAGACAATAATCATACTTTTGAGTATTCTTAAGATTCATTTTCTTAAGATTTAATTAACTATGGGGCTTACATAGAACTTTAGAACCTAGTTTATCTTTTTCATCATATAAAGTAGGAAAAAATCTAGTATTTGGAGACTCATCATGCCTTAGGAGTCCTTATTAGGTGATTAGGTCCATTGTAGGATGGTGACTTCTATCTTTCAAGATAGTACACTATTCCTCAATATCATGTCATCTCAATAAATACACCCTTAAAGCATGTGTCCCAGAAAAAAAAATTGATAATAAACACCACATGACTCCTCACTTATAGTCTAGGTGATAGTTTTATTTTCAAAATATCCCATCTTGCTTTAGAGATGTAAGCTACATGCCTTCTTTCTAGATTATCACAAACTAATGGGCACCTTAGATTGGTTGGTATGTCGCCATCTTGTGACCCATTGGATACACCACTCTTGGCAGATGTGAGTCCCTGCGCTTTCTCTTTGAGTTGGCCTCCAAATACCTACACGCTTTCTTTTACAAGATTTTGGATAATGCCCCCAGTGCAACTCCCCTATGGGCACTCTATTTGGATCACGTCCTTAGAGACTCCATTTAGACACTATCCCGGTTACTCTTCAATTGGACAATTCTCCTTTCCTAGTAGCCAACCCTGTGGTTGGAGAATTTATTCTGCGGATATACAAATTCTCCCTTGGTCCAGTAAGTATGAGATAGGACTAGAGGCGATATGAGCTCTTCTCGGTGTGGTCCTCACAAACTAGGGTCCATAACATAAAACATAAAATATATCTTACATGTGGATTAGAATTCAAGCCATGGTTTTCAGATCATCTATCTTTGATTTAAACTCCTATAGAATTACGACTACTTTGAGTTGAGATAAGTCCCTGCTCTCTTAGTAGTCTTTTAGTTCAACTTGTCAATAGGTTTCCCTGGTCATCTTTTCTTTGAAAGATATAAGTCTATTATGCATTCTTTCCATGACCGTTCGCGTCGACGCTTGGTCGGGTTGATTTGTTGCGCAAGCAAGTCACCCAGTGGTTCCTTGTGTAGGAGGATGTGTGAGTCCCCTTTCTTCTAACTTGACCATTATACAAGGCATCCTTAGGTTGGTTAGCTCTACCCCATGGTATCTATCCTTTATTTGTAAATCTAAATTCTAAGGTATGATATTAGCCCCTTCTTAATGGATCCATCACATGATGGATCCCATCAAATTAAAAATAATTCAAATGATTTACTTTTTCTAGTCCCCATGATATTTATTCAATAGTTGCTTTTTGGGTTTGATTTGTTGCATCCAAGATCACCCTAGTAGTTGTCCCTTATTTTGAGATATAAATTACTGCTTTCTCCAGCACAATTGTACTGAAAGCAACCTTAGGTGGAAGTTCTATGTGGCTTTGGATTAATATCTGAGATCAAGGCGACATACCTTCTCATCCATCATAAGATGGGTCTCAAAATTTAAACTTAAAATATAATCAACCAAATTCTCCGTGATCAATCATCCACCTTCACAGTGAGTCAATTAAACCCAATTCAAACTTGCATTCCCCAGCGCGTGCACCCTCAAAAGAAATCTCATCAAATCCTTATCCTTAGTGGAAGGTTCATGCATTTACCTCCGGTGGGTTATACATTTTAATCCCTGATTCTCACCAAATCATATCTTGTCCAAATCCCTCACAGTGGATAACGAACCTATTCTTAATGGAAGGTTCACTCATTTTTCCTTGAGGATCCCATCTTCCTCCCTTGCCGGCATAAGTTGGAGTTGCATTGCACTAAGATCTTGATTCCATCTTGGGTTTAGGGTAGATCATTTCATTAGTGTTTGTGCTCCTTGACATTGTTGATCATCTCGATCACATCAATGCTTGGTGTGCCTTGTCATCACCTATTGCTTTTATTGACCTCACTTTTGGGTGAGCTCTCAACTTTTCATCATAGATCTAGGACTCTTATGACACTAAGAGTTCTTAGTCTTAAGACACTTAGTGATTAGGTGAATACTTAACCTAACCTAGAGACTTAGAAGAGTTAGCCATGAATAGGTTGTGCCTTAGGATTTAGGAGGACTTCTCTACCCTATAGCCTAAACCCAATCCCTTCCTTCTTCCAACTTAAATCAAATCCCAAATCAAAAATCAAATCCAACTATCAAATGATTGAAACCCATGATTAAATTCAAACTCCAAAATGCTTCCTAAGCCCTTTGACTTCATCTTATGGATTTAGCCTTAACCAAATTCAAATCAATCCCAAATCATTTGATTTTCTTAAATATCAATTCTATCTTTCAATCAAACTATCAGATCTCAATTCAAATACAACTTTAGATGAGTCAATCCCATGATAAAATCAAACTAAATCAATTCCCTACTTAAGCTCTTTTGACATACATTCATGAGTTTGTTCAAATTTACTTCCAAATCACTCCAAACTCAAGTGATTTTCTCATGAACAATTTATATTTTCATTTATATTCTTAAATATAAATGAAATATAAATCAAATAAAATTAAACCAAATCAAATCAAATTTCCAATTTTAACTTTTTAGTCAATCTCTTGAACATAGATAAATCCTATCCAAATCAAATCAAAATCAATGGATTTTCTCTTGAATTAATCATTTTTTCAATATCACAAATATAAACAAATATAATTATCAAACCAAATAAAATCAACCCAAATCAAACCCAACTAGCCCATTTGACTTGAAATATTCAAATGAACCAAAACTCATTTGAACCATTTAATCAATTGATTTTTATATTTCAATCTAAATCATATATAAACTCAACTAAATCAAATTCAATAAAATCAAACCCTTAGGTCACTTGACTAAGTGGCCAATTTGACCATAAGAACTAAAATCATTCAATTCAAATCAAAGTGAATTAAGCCAATCCAAACCCATTAATAAATATTATTGATCATCAGGTTAATGATTATCATGAATTGGGTCAAACCAGTCAACTAGCATGTTGACCAAGTCAACATTTTAACCCATATGAATTCAAACTATCAAACCAAATTGATTGCCAAAATGGTCAATTTCATTCAATTTATTTGACCAAACCTTGACCCAATTTGATTCCTAATTAAATTAGCCAAATTGATCTTAAGTCAAATCACCTAAAAACTAAATCAATCCAAGTTGATTCAAAGCCAAATTATTCAATGATCAAAAGCCAAATGACTGATTCAAGCCATTTTGGCCAATTGGGTCAAATTGGTCAACTTAGCCCAAATCGACCTAAAGGGTCAAATTAGCCAAAATCCAAATTAATTCCAAGTTAAACCAAACCAAGGCCTACAATCATTTTTAATTAGTCAATTGAACTTGACTCAACACCTAACCCAACCCAATTTGATCAAATTGGTCAAATTGTTCAACTTAACCCATGATTTTATGATCAAATGAGCCATCAAATCCAAGTAAATTAAACCAAACCAATTGACAAAACTCCAAATCATCATGTGAACTTGACTAACCCTTGGTTTGACCCAATTTAACCAATTGGTCAAATTGACTAACCCAATTTGACATAAATGGTCAAATCAAATTAAACTCAAATAAACTCAAACCACAAATTTGGGCTAACTCACTTTTGACCCATTTTCAACCCAAACCAAACCTAGACAAATTGTCACCTTTGGGTCTAGCCATCCCATGAGATAAGACACATACATATTTGATTTCTCCTCTTGACCCTTGGCAAATTCATACCACTTAGCACCAAGGACCATGGTGACTGACAAGGTGGTTGGGTGACCATGACTCATGGAGAAATCACCTCCCATCCATTAGAGCATTTCAAACCCAAGACACCATCCCATGGCAAAATCTCACCCTTCCTCCACTCATGTGAGGCCAAGTGAATGATTCTGACAAATTGAGCTCCCATCTTAGTGTGATCACCAAGCCAAAACCATCACCCATCCATAAGGAGGGGTATACTCATTTCCTCAAACTCACACTTTGATTCAACCATAGCAACCAAGAAATGAGATCTCAGCCTCCCCGCATTTTCTAGCTCCCAAAATCCCATTCTGGTTTTACATAAAATAAAATAGGGAAATCTAGTGATTCTCATTTCCTCATTTTACACCAATGTAATTAATTTTACACACCATCCTTGGACTCGAGCAAAAATCATTTCCCAAGCTTCCATTGAGTGAGTTGATCAAGTTACTTATGTGTGTGGTTATCCAGCAAACCACATCAAATCAAGCTTCTCATAGCCCTTTCTATCAGCGAAGCTACTCTCATTAGAATCACCAAGCTGTGAGGTAATTTTTTAAAATTAATCATTGCAATAGTTGGTCTTTTGAAATTCATCTCATGTGATTTTATTATATGTGTTTATTATGCTTCCCGAAGGTGTGGGATCAATTTGAGTCTCCATCAAGCTTCGGGTGAGCTTCGGATCAGATGGATGAAGCGATATATATCTTCGCCACTGGGAAAACATCATGAGCCATCCATGCATGATTGGAATGAACGGTCATGATCTGATCATGTGCAGAACCTCTCTTTTCCCCTTCAGAATTGTACATTTAATCATGGCTGTCTAATATTATATTAGGCGGTCAAGCGCATGTCCGCCATCGAGTCGCCGATGTGACAACTTAAATAGCCAATCCGTCATGCCGCGTGGAAAGTGTGCATCGCCACCATGTGGCCCAGGGATTAAGGCTTTAATTAGGCTAATTAATTATTTTTAAGCGAAACTTCTAAAAATCATAACTATTCTTAGAAAAATCCAAAAAGTACAAATTTGGGCTCATTTTAAAGATATTTCATAATAGAATCTACAAAAATTATTATTAATTAATTTTGAATAGTGATTTTGGTTTAATTAAGATTTAATTAGAAATATAATTAGCTTAATTATTTCTTAATTAATCACCAAATTGATCTCAACTTTCTGTGGATGTTTGGGGGGATGACCTCTGCCTCTCCCATTTTTTGGGATTTTATTGGTTGCTTAATTAGGAAAATCAATTGATTAATCCTTAATCACTTTCATAATTTAATTAGTGATAATTAGTGAATGAATAATAGTTTAATTAATTATTTAAGCTAATTACCTCTTTGAGCAGTAAGAGCTTAGAATGTGGTTGGGATACTTTTCTAATTCATTTCTAAGTTTTCTTCACTTTTTGGAATTTGATTAGTTAATGATTAATGAGGTAATTAATTACTTAATTAATCTCCAAGATAAAAATCATAGCCTAATTGAGTGTTTGAAATGACTTAGGGGTTAGGATTGAGGCCTTGTCCTTGATCCCTTTCCCTAAGTTAATTTCATCATTCTAATCAGAATATAATCAAAGAAATCAATCAATTAATTAATAAGCTTGATTAACTCCATCTAAAATTAACTTCACACCTAAGCAACCATTAATTAATCTTCGATAGCTCTTTGGGTGTTCAATAACCCAAAGTGCGAGATAATGAAATTATGGTTAGCTCACATGTGTGAGAAAACCTTAAAAGTAGTTGAGTGAGATCCCTTAAGCAATTAACTATTAATCATGAGCCAATTGCATTAGGCTTTCATTTCTTAGAGCATTACAAATTTACTTTTCAATGTGGTTGCATATCATATTGGCTTCATTATTAATTAGTTAATTAACTTAAGGTTATGTAAGTAAGGTTAATTAATTCTTAATTCATACCTAACCTAATTAAACATAAAATCAACTTAATTATTCTTCATTAAACCAAATTAACTCACACATGGGAATGGGTTAGGATTAGCAAACCTCTTTCATTTCTAAATCAAATCAAACTCAAAATTAAAAATGTCTTTAAAGAACTTTGGTTTATTTTAAATAGCCTTATTTAGTATGATTGTCCTTAGGAATTAATTGGAATGAATGAGATCATGTGCTTATGTTCCTTTATTTCTTTCCAATCTTATTAAATTTTGCTTGCCATATGTAATCATGCATTCATTTCTTTTAAAATTAACTAAATGAAATGGTTTCTTTTATGTCAAATTGCATGTGTTGATTTAAATTAAAATAGGTGTGGCTATTATACTATTAAATCAAAGTTATTTTCAAAAGCCCATAAATCAATTATAATATGAAGTGATGTTAATTTACAAATATCTATAAGTTTGCATGTGTTGATAAATATAAGATATGCAATATGAAGTCTCTTTCCTTATCTTATATGGATTCATAGGATTTTTAAATGTATAGTTCATTTGAAAAGAACACAACATTTGCCTAAATCTATTCTATGCATCTCCATAAGACTTAGGAAGAATTTCATATCACATATGTAAATCATATAATCAAATCAAATATGACTTATTGCATGACTTCTTATTCTTGTGGTTCTTTTTGTACATTCATATGTATATAAGAAAAGTGGTATATTAGTCTGGACATCCCGGGGGTGTGAGGCTTTAAGTAGCCTAATTAGGTCTTGTACCTTACACCAGTGTAGAACAATGCGTCATACTCACTTAAAACTCTTATACATATGTATGCATGTATGATGTGAATAAGAATCATAAATCAAATAAATCAAATAACTTTTGCATGGTTTTCTATCCTTATAGTTTTCATACATCCATATGTATCTAAGAAAAGTGGTATATTAGTCGACATCCAGTGAGGCTTTAAGTAGCCTAAGTAGGTCTTGTACCTTACCCGGTGTAGAAAATAATGGTGTCATACTCACTTAAAACTTTTATACATGTGAATGTGTATTTAATGGATGAAAAAATCCCTCTTTCTATTAAAAGACATGCATTCATAATTCAATCAAATGAAATATTTAAATTTCAAAACACTTCTTTGCATTCATCATTTAAGTGTGCTAAGACATATATTATATGTATAGGTATGCTTAAGATTTAATCATATGCATGATATACATGAGGGAAAGAAATAAATAAACATGTGTTATGTGAGATTAATTCATTCTAATTAATCTTAATATGCCTTTCTTATTGAACAAGGTCATTTAGAGTGAACCTAAACTTCAAATTGATTAAAACATATAATAAGCCATTCACAAAAGGAAATTAATTAATTAACTTGCTTTAGAAGTGACTTAAGGTAGGGATGAAAGAGAGGTTCCTCTCTTTCTTCTCTTTATAACACTTAGTTGTTAAGTGTAGGCCATATGAAATAAAAGAAAATACTAAGTAAAATCTTCAAATCAATTAAATCACTTAAAGAGAAATCAACCCTTTATAAATTAAATCCCTCACACTTAGCAAATTACAACTCTAAAGCCTAGTTAGGACATACTGCACAAGCCTTAATGCACACACATTAGATTAAGTCACCACTTCTAGCTTTATGTTAGAGTGGTGTATAGTTTGATGTATGCTTTTTTTGTGGTGTATTATTTTAGACTGGATGTTAGGGTGTATGTGTGATGGATGTTAGGCGATATTAGCTAATCATGCTTTCTAGGGGGTTCTTAAGGGCTATAATAAAATATAAAATGCTTTTTTTGTTATGCAGGTTGCTTAGCATAAGCATAATCAAGTTAGGAATTGGGCTTGGTTACCCATGTGTGGGTGCTAAGTCCAAATTATTCATATAACTACTTGGGTTGTATGGTGTGTTTAGCTAACTTTTTTTGCGGTGGCTAGATTTACTTTCCTTCTTTTAATGTAATTTTGCATTAGGATTAGGATAAGTGTTATGGGGGATTAGGATGAGCATTGGTTATAAGACCAAGTCTTATGTACCATGTGATGCCTTTGGAGCAAGCACATCAAATCAAAGCCAAAAGGAAGAAAGAAATGGAGCAAATCAAATGAAGAAATGAAAGATGAAGATGAAGAATGAAGAATGAAGAATGAAGACCCCCATAACATTCATCATTTGTAATTGTAATTATTCTCTTGTAATATGTATAAGGGGCTCGGATACCCACATTTCTTTTTTTGGGTATGGTGGTACGATTGCATCGACCTTTTATTCTTTTAATAGCTTTATAAAATTGTTTGATATTTTGTTTAGCTTGTGCATTAGAAAAGCATGCCTTTTCATAGTTTATTTATGATTGGTGATTGTTGTATTTGGATGATTAGGCTCTAGGATAAAAATTAATTTTCTACCCAAACTAACAACTCATAACTAAACCTAAAATAACTCATAACATATAAAGCCTAGGCATTAAATCAAGATAATAAAATATTTAACAACCCCTTAGCTGGATGATGTATGTTTAATATCATGCATAATCATCTTATTTCACTCTTGTTAAGGAGGGCTTCCATCTTTTCAAATAGAAAGGCTTAACCTTTTAGAGCCTATGATGGAAGACACCTCTTTCCTTTTTTTAATTTGGCCCATAATCAACTTCATGCATTTAGGCATACAAAATCCTATAGCTGTGTCAAAATAAAGAGTCCCAAATTAAATAAAATTTGATAAAATTTGCATTAGATTAAGTCATTATTCATACCCCTCATGCTTTCTCTTAAGGAGTGGGTTTAAGGACTTAGTTTCTTTTCTAAATAATAACAACTAACCATCTTGCAAAAGCATATGACTTCTACATGGATTTAAAAGCAGGAGTTAGGTAGCTACCACTCAAGGCGGTAATAAGTCCAAGTCAGTGGTTTACTCTCTCTTTGTGGAGGTAAACCATATACCCACTTTCACTTTAGATTTAGGTTATTCTTTGGCCTTCGTCAAAGCTAAATAGATTTAGGATTTGAGGTTGTTATTTCCTACAGGCTACAAGCATAAATCCTCACCTCTCAAGCATTTCAACAATCTTGTGTTGATGGATTATAAGCCTTAGCAATCTAATAAAATTTTAACTCAAATAAATAAATCTCCTCAATTTCAAATATATAAAGCCCAACCATGGGATGGGTGGGTGCTCAACTAGTATCATGAGCACTCACTTGCTCATCTCATTTAATTTAACTATTTCCTTTTTGATCCATCCCATGATTTTCTAAAACACTACCAATTTATTGATAGTCCTATCTTTGAATTCTTTGGAGACAATAATCGCCTACTTTAATCAAGAGTATTCTTAAGGGATCACTTTCCTTAAGATGTAATTAACTATGGGGGCTTGCCCCTATAGGGAACTTTAGAACCCAGTCTAAATAAACCCTACTTTATTCATCCATGTAAAGTAGGGAAAAAATCTCTAGTATATTCGAAGACTCATCATGCCTTAGGAGTCCTTATCAAATGATTAAGTCCATTGTAAGGTAGTGACTTCTTTCTTTCGAGATAGTATACTTTTCCTCAATATTGTACACGGTCACCTCAATAATCACACCCTTAGATCTGCGTGGTGTCCCCACCCCACCCAAATACACATGAATCAAAATAAACACCACAACCGTCTAAGCAATTCTTACGGTGAACATCGAGGCATGACACCTGAACTATATGTTCGGGAATCTACTACTGAAAGATCCCAGCATAAACAAAAACAAATCTAGAGGCTGAAGCTTCAAGAAGAAGTTACGATGGAGAAGCAGAAAGGAATGACACCCAGTTTAGATTCCCGGAGGTCTGCCAACGACAGGATTTTACAGGAATGGACTCTTAAAAAGGATGTTTTAATTGATTAGACTCATGATGGTGGACACCCTCGAGAGTCCTCTTGGGAATCCCATCACCAACCCATTCGATCTTCTCAAGAAGAAGTTGATTTTGATCGTAGTCCTCCGATCGAGGAGATGTTTGTTCCATGCTCTGAGCATGAAATTAAATGGAGATGGTAGTCGAAGATAAAGCTACAAGAAGAAGAAGCTAATGATGAAGAATGTTCCATTCAAATAGGATAAGGAGTGCCAAGAACCTTTTGATAGCATTAAGAAATATCTATTGAATACACCAATCTTAGCAGTGCCAATCCCAGGAAGCCCCTCATTTTATATACAACTGCACTAGAAGAATCTCTCAGAGCATTATTAGTGCAGCATAATGAAGAAGGAAAGGAGAATGCTCTTTATTACATAAGTCAAAGATTAGTAGGAGCAGAAGTAAGATATTCTCCAATTGAGAGACATTATCTTGCACTAATCTTGATTGTCCAGAAGCTTGGACATTATATGCTATCGCACAAGATAACACTAATCTCAAAGATCAATTTGCTGAAGTTCTTGATGATAAGACTAGCATTGATAGGTCATTTGGCATGATGGGCGATGCTCATATTACAAATTTAATATTATATATGTAACTCAGAAAGCTATAAAGGGGCAAATACTAGTAGACTTTCTGGCAATGCATCATATCCCAGCAGATTCAACACTCAATGATGATTTCCCTGATGAACATATTTTGCTTATCCATGAAAGAGAAAAGCTACAGATCTGGGAAATATACTTTGATGGTGCATCATCTATTAAGCCTGCTCATCCCTTGAATTTACCAAAAGTAAGAGCTAGCATTGGTCTCATCTTCATAACACCAGAAGGTGGCATAATGAGGTGTTCATACAGGCTGACTGACCCAAGAACTAACAATGAAGTTGAATATGAGGCATTGGCGGCCGACCTCGAATAAGTCTTTGTTATCAGCATCCAAAATTAAGAATCTTTAGAGACTCCCAATTAGTGATCAACAAAGTATTGGGTGTCTATAATATTAACATGCTCGAATTGACATACTATCATAGGTGAGTGCTTGAGCTTATGAAGTAAATTTTGAATGTTAAGCTAGCTCTAGTTTCTTGATAAAAAAAAGTAAAGTGGATTGTTTGGCCAAACTAGCGAAAGAGATGAATAACACAGACGATGATGATGTGATGATTGAAGTTTTCACTCGTCAAGTTTTACAACTAGGGTTGACCTCACTTTTGGAGTGAGGACTCAATCTCCTCATCATAGATTAAGGAGTCTTCTAGACACTAGGAGCTCCTTAGTCTTAAGACACTTCTTGCAATTAAGTGAACACTTAATCTAAGCCTAGAGACTTAGAAGCGTTAACCATAGGATTAGCTTATGCCTTAGGGATTAGGCTGATCTACCTATCCCATGACTTAAATCCAACTTATGTTCACCTTCTTAAACCATAACCAAATTCAATTCATATTAAATCCAATCCAAATCAAATGATTGAAACCCATGATCAAAATTCTAAACCCAAACTCTGATCAACATAACTTATATCCTGCGATTCTTGTCCTATGGACTTAGCCCTAACCAAATTCAAACCAAATCAAGCCTAATTTATTTTCTCATAAATCAATTCAACTTTTCAATTAACAAACCAAATTCTAAACCAATCAAATCAAAGGACCAAAACTAAATCAAACTAGATCAAACTCCTCGTTAAGTCCTATGAACCCATCACATGAGCTTAGCCAAATTTGCCTTCAAATTTAATTGATTTTCTCATGGATCAATCATCCATTCAATCATGTTCACAAATATAAATGAAATCTACAATAACCCCAACAAAATCAAATCAGTTTAATCAAGCCTAACTTAGTCAATTTGATTTGAAATTCTCAAATGAACCAAAACCCATTCAAGTCCAAACCAATTGTAATCAAATTTATAAATCCATCTTAAACCCATATATAAATTCAACTAAACCCAAACCAACCCAAAATCAAATCAACTAAGCCTAATTGGTCCACTTGACCCAAAGTGACCAATTAGACCTATTTGAGCCAAGTTTTAATCTTTCCCAAATTAGATTGAACCAAGCCCATAAAAACCTCCCATCATGATTGATGGTCACCTTAGGATGATCAATTATCATAAATTGAGTCAAACCAAGTCAACTTAGTCATTTGACCAAGCCAACTCCTTAACCCATATGAACCCAAACTAGCTAAAATTCATCCTACAATAAATCAATTAAAACCAACCTATGATCAATAATTGAACATGACTTGACCACCAATTGGGCCAAACCCAACCTAATTAGCCCTTTGACCCAAGTTGACTAAAATCGACCTAAAAGTCTAAGATAGGTCAAATCATGATATAACCCAAATTGATTGCAACCAATGACTCAAGTTCATTCCAAATTGATTATTGAACTTGACAAGAGCCATAATTAAACCTAAATTGACGAATTGGACCCAATTGACCTACTTAGACCAAATTGACCTAAAGGGTCAATTTGGCCTAAATCCAAATTAAATTCAAATCAATTAAAACTAAAGCCTTCAACCCTCTCTAATTGACCAATTGAACATGAATCAACCCATAACCCAAGCCAATATGGCCAATTTGGTTAAATTGGTCAACTTAACCCATTTAACATACATGAATCCAAATGAGCCAAAATCAAATCTAAGCCAAATTGATTGAAACCAATTGAACCAAAATACTTCAAATCATCATTTGAACTTGACCCTAGCTTTGGTTTGACCTAATTTGACCAATTGATCATCCTAACCCAACCGAGCCCAATTTGATCTATAAGGGTCAAATTGAGCCAAAACCTGAACCAAGCCATGACCACTGGATGATCCAACCAACCATCCAAACACCCAAATTGAGCTCAACCCAAGAAAAATTCCCCTGGGTTTTAGCCAAAATAGTAAAGTCCACTCTCCCTTTCCATGGCGACCATCAAACACTCAAGAATGGACTAAGCTACTCACTAATCCACCAAATGGGCTAGGTCAGCCTTGGACCAAGGGGAGGTGAGTTAACTTACCTCCCCACCATAGTCAAATATATTAGATCCAAAAGGTAAACTAGCTGCCTTGAGCCACCTCTCAAGCCTTCCACCAAACATTGAGCCGCGTGGGTGACCCCTCGGCACCTTGATGGCTAACCTGAGAACTTCATCCATCCGTCCAATCAGGGAGGATATACCCCCCCCCCTCATATTCACTTGATTCACACTCACACCCTTGAAATCTTTCTAGAGCCCGAAACGAAACCTCCCAAGCCTTCTTTGAGCATCCCAAGACTCCCCATTACCAGAAAGCTCAAAACTGAAATAGGGAACTCCCATTTTTGATCCAATTCCCTCAAAATCCAAATTAACTCTAAACACACCTTCTCCACATCTCGTCGAGCAAGAACAAATCATCCCCTGAGCTTCCTGACCACCAGAGGTAGGTGTTCGATCAAAGTTGATCTCTAAAATCATTATATTTTGGTCCACCAAATGATCGAGGGGAAATTGCTCCAAGTGATACTTAATAAGGCTTTGTCTCCACTAAATGAAGCTTCCTCAACCGATTGCATGCCATTCATGAGCTCCGACTTAGTAATTTCTCAAAATCGTGATTTTATGATCTTTTGTTAGAGCTTTGTGAAGGAAATGTAAATGTCTTGAAATCTTAGCCATTGAATCCCCTCCAATTGATTTCGTGAAGGTGTGGGATCAATTTGGAGTTGATCCGAGCTTGGGCAAGCTCAGATCGAGTGAGGAATGATGGACGAACTCCATCTCTCATCACTCACGAGACAATAGATCACACACCATCCATTCCATGTGAGTGGAACAGATAGTCGTGATTAGATCTACTAGAAAATCTTGATTAAAACCAATTAAATTGCAAGATTAATTATAGCCAATCTTAGAATGGACAAAGAAAATGCATATGTCGCGTAGTGCCGTCATGATTTTAAATAAACAATCCACGGTGCGCGTGGAAAGTGCGCCATCGATGAGCATGGATAGATTAAGCTTTAATTATGTTTAATTAATTACTTTTAAAGGCTGAAACTTATAAAAATTATAAAAAATCATAAAAAATCATAGAAAAAGCATAAAATTACATATAAATACTCATTTTAAAGGTATTTTAGAGGATAATCATTTAAAATTAATTCCAAGTGATTTTGAATTGTAATAGAGGCTTAATTTAAGTTTAATTAAAAAATTTAATTAGCTTAATTAGTCCTTAATTACTTAAGTAATTAATTCCAAACTTTCTGAGATTATTTATGAGATGATCTCTGCCTCCCATAATTTTCTTGGTATTTATTGCTTGCTTAATTAGGTGAATTGACCAATTAAAGCCCTAATTACTCTCTTAATCAAATTAAAGGTTGATTAATCTCATGAACAATAACAAACTGGTTAATTAAGTTCACTAATCATTGTCCAATAGTGAATGGACTAATGGGATAGGGTTGGGACCTCTTTCCTAGCCTCTTTCCCTAAGTTCACTTCTCTTTTAAAAAGAAAATTAATTAAGGCTTAATTAGTTAATTAAATTGCCTAATTAATTATAATTAAAATTTAAATCATATCAAAACTTGATTAGTTAAATCATGGGTTGACCTTTATATGTTTAATAACATAAAGAGGTTTAAGAAAATTATGGTTAATTCACATGTGTGAGGAAATCATAAGAGTACTTAATTAAGTTTCTTAACATAATTAACCATCAATTGTGAGCCAATTGCATTAGGCCACTTCATTTCATAGGATCATTGTAATTTTTCTATTCATATATGCATACCATGTTGGCTCATTATTGTTTGTTAATTATATTAAGGTGACATAGGTAAGGGTAATTATTGATTTGATTAAAATCACTTAATTAATTCATAAAATTCAATTAATTACCTCTTTTAAATCATATTACTAATGAATGAAAAGATAACAAATGAATTTTCTCCTCCTCATTAACATCAAATCAAAATCCAAAACTAAATTAATAAAGAAGCTTTGGTTTACATTAAATGATTTTATTTAGTATGTTCATCCTTATGAATTAATTGGATTTAATGAATCACATGCTTGTATTTGATTATTCCTCTCCAATCATGCTAAATATTACATGTCATTTGATTTCATGCATCATTCTTTCAAAATTAATTGAATTAAATGATTTCCTTTATGTAAGCTTGCATGTGTTGAAACTTAATATATGTGGCTATTATTTCTATTAAATCCAAATATATTTTCTAAAAGTTTACAAATGAATAATAATATGTGTAGTGATGATAGTTATAAATACATAAGAGATGTATGTGCTTATGATTTAAGTGTATGAAGTGAAGTCTCTTTCCTTCATTCATATGTTAGTTTATATAAGCTTGAATGGTAATGGGTATATAGTTTGGACATCCCGAGAATATGAGGCTTTAAGTAACCCCAAGGAGGTCATTTGATTACCTCAATTCCTTCATTAACAAAGGCACGTATCCAATTGATTTCATTCTTATGTATTTTAACATTAGAATTTAGATAGAGCTTTAAATAATGCACATAAATAATTCAATTAAAGAAAATATAATCTTTGCATGATTCTCATCCTCTTAATCATGAATACATGTGTAGGTATTTAAGAAAAACATAGGTATATAGCCAGGACATCTAGGGAATATGAGGCTTTAAGTAGCCCTAAGGAGGTCGTTTGATTACCTCACTTCCCTGGTTAATAAAGGCATGTACTTGTTTATCTTTTATACATGCATGTGTATATTTAATTAAAGAATGATAATCCTCTTTTCTATTGAAAATACATGCATTCATAATTATTTAAATGATTGAATTATTTGATTATGTGATTTGGAACTCTCTTTCTTATATTTCTATATGAAAATTTACATAAGTCTGAATGATGATGGGTATATAGTCTGGACATCTCAGGAATATGAGGCTTTAAGTAGCCTCAAGGAGGTCATTTGATTACCGCACTTCCCTGCTTAACAATGGCACTTACCTATTTAATTTCATTCTTATATATTTTTGTATAAGAATTTAGAAAGAGCTTTAAATTTACATATGCTAACATAATTGAATCAAATGAAAAGGTAAACTTGAAATATATATACATTCATCATTCAAGTGTGCTAAAGCATGTTGCATGTATAGAAACACTTAGGATTAAATCATATGCATGATATTTGTGATGGAAATGACTAATTTAATGTGTGTCATGTGTTAGTAATTCAATTGGATTAATCTTAAAAATCCTTTCATATTAAATGATGTTATTTAAAGTGAACCTAAACTTAGGATTAATTAAAATGTGTAATAAGCCATTCATTAAAGATAACTAAATCAAATTAATATGGTTTAGAAAGTGGCTTAAGGTAGGGATGAAAGAGGGAATCTTCTTTCCCCTCTTTATAATACTTAGTTGTTAAGTGTAAATCACATGAAATAAAATAAAAATACAAGTTAAAATTTAGAAATCAATTAAACAACTTCAAGTGAAACAAACCTCCATGTTAACTTGAATGTTCTTCCAAACTTAGAAAATCATAACTCTAAATACTTAGTAATACATATCACACAAGACCTCAATAGATACATTAGAATTAAGTCACTACTTCTAGCTTTATGTTAGGACAGTGTATGATATTATGTATATTTTATTTTGTGCTGTATTATTTTAGATTAGATGTTAGGTCATTCATAGCCTAATCATATTTTTTTGCAAGAGATTATGCTTAAAGGGATGCTTAAAATAAATATAAATGCTCTCTTTGCAGGTTGCTTAAATCCTTAAGCATAATCCAAATTAGAAAACTTGGGCTTGGCTACCCATATGCAGAGTGCTAAGTCTAAATTATAAATATAACTACTTGGGTTGTATGTATGTTTAGCTAACCTCTATTTTCCAGGTGTAGTTAGATTTACTTTTTCTATTTATAATGTAATTTTGCATTAGGAATTAAGATTAATGCTATGAGAGATTAAGATGAGTAGTGGCCAGAAAGCTTTGTCCTAGGGTGCCCTATGATGCATTTGAAGCAAGCATCAATCCAAATCAAAGGAAGGAAGAATGAAGAATGAAGACCCCCATAGCATTTAATAAAATTATAGTTATTTTTTCATATATCGGGTTGAATAAGGGTATAGCTTCATCTTTTCTCTTGGTTGTAAGATGGCACCATCTTTGACCTGTTATTCTTTTACGATAGTTTATAAAATTGATTGATGTTATGTTTAAATTGTGCATTATGATGGCATGCTCTTTATAGTTTCTTCATGTTTGATGCTTTAATATGTGGCTTGGATGTGTTAGGCTCTTAGGATAAAAATAAATTTTCTACCCCACTAATCACTCATAACTAAACTTTAAACAACTCATAACATCATCATAAAAGCCTAGGTTGTAATCAAAATAATTAAAAGATTTAGCAACTCCTTAGCTGTATGATTGTATGTCTCACATCATGCATGCATATTATTTTTCTCTTACAAATAAGGGATTTCCATTCTTGCACGATAAGGGAATGCTTGACCTATGAGGGCATCCATTGTGTTGGAAAACACCCCTTCCCACTGATTTAACCAATAACTTATTACATCATGTATTTAAGCATATAAAAATCCCAAAGCTTTTGTCAAAATGATGTGTCAAAAAATGAAATAAAATTTGAAAAGATTTTGTATTTGTAGATTAAGTCATTGCTCATACCACTCATACTCTAGTCTCTTAGGGAGTGGGTTTAGGATTTTAGCCTCTTTTCTAATTAAATAACTACCCTAGTTATCTTGTAATTCATAAGATCAGACTACATGGTTTTAAAATCATGGGAGTTAGTGAGGCCACTCAGTAATTATAAGTCCAAGTGGATTTATTCTCTCTTGTGTAGGTTAACCCTTATGTCCCACCTGCGACTTAGATTTAGGTCATGCTTTAGCTTGTGCTAAAGATCCTTAGATTTAGGATTTGAGATAGCTATTTCCTTTGGGCTACAAGCATAAATCCTCACCTCTTAGGCATTTTCAAAACCTTGTGTTGGTGGATTATAAGCCCTGGCAATCAAATAAAATTCAACTCTAACAAATAAATCTCATCATTTTCAAACATATAAAGTCCAATTATATGATAGATTGGAATGCTCACTAGGCTTCCTAGTATCATGAGCATTCCCTATTTTCTCCCTTTGGATTCCAAAATAAGTCTTCTCCTTGAACATTCCCAATTGATTATCCAAATATAACCAATCCTTTGATAGTCTAACCTTGAAATCTTTGGAAATGATAATTATATACTTTAATCAAGAATATTCTTAGAAAATTGCATTTCCTAAGATGTAGTTAACTATGGAGGCTTGCATCCATAAGGAACTTAAGAACCCGATTTAATATAAACTCTATTTTATTCATCTATGTAAAGTAGGGAAAAAATCTCTAGTATATTTGAGGACCCATCATGCCTTAGGAGTCTATTAACCTTACTTTTGGAGTGAGCTTTCAACTTTCATACCATAGATCTAGAACTCTTATAGACACTAAGAGTTCCATAGTCTTAAGACATTTCTAGTGATTAGATGAACAATTTACCTAACCCTAGAGACTTAGAAGAATTAGCCATATGAATAGTTTATGCCTTAAGGATTTAGGAGGACTTTCCTGCCCTATAGCCTAAACCCAACGCTCACTTCCTTCTTTCAAACCAAACCTCAAATTCAAATCAATTCCAAAATCAAACCCAACCATCAAATGATTGAAACCCATGATTAAGTTCAAACTCCAAATCCCTTCCTAAGCCCTTTGATTCTATCTTATGGACTTATCCTTAACCAAATTCAAATCAACCCCAATCCAATTAATTTTCTCAATTATCAAATTTAATCTCCAATCAAATTCCAAATTATAAATCAATTCCAAACTCCAAATTATTGAAATCCAAATCAATTCAATTCCCAATTTTAGCCCTTTTAGTCAAATTCTTGAACTTGGCTAAATGATACCCAAATCAATTCAAAACTCATGAATTCCTTCAAGATTCAATCATTCCTACAATCATTGACCCAAATATAAACATAAACCATCATTCTCAAACCAAATCAAACTAAACCCAAGTCAAACCCAAGTTAACCATTTTGACTTAAAATTATCATATGAACCAAAATCCTTTTGGCTTCAAACCACTTGCAATTAGATTTATATTTCAATCCTAGGCTCATGTGTGAGTTCAACTAAACTTGAATCAAGCCATGATCAAGCCAATTAATCCATTTAGGCTCACTTGACCCAAAGTGATTTAAAAGAACTTTTTGAGCCAAGTTCTAATCCAACCTAAATTGGATTGAACTAAGCTCATCCAAACCTCACAACATGATCAACAATCATCCTAGATTAATCAATTGCCTTGAATTGGGTCAAACCAAGTCAACCTATCTCATTGACCAACTCAACACTTAGCCCAAATGAAAGCCAAACTAGCCAAAATCCATCATAAGCCAAATTTATTGAAACCATTGATTCAAATTGATGCATAATCAATGATTGAATATGACTAAACCTTCACTTGAGCCAAACCAAGCCTGATTGGCCATTTGACCCAAATTGGCCTAAAAAGCCAAAATGGGTCAAATCATGATTTAATCCAAATTTATTGTAACCAATGGCTTAAGTTCATTCCAAATCACTTATTGATCTTGACCAAAGCCATAATAGACCCCAAGTTGACCAATTGGTCAACTTGTAAATTGACCTAAAGAGTCAAATTACAAAATCCAAATTGAATCCAAATTAAACCAAACCAAAAGCTACAATCATTTTTTAATTAGCCAATTGATCTTGACTCAATCAACCCAATTTGATCAAATTGGTCATTATCAACTTGACCCATTTGACCTATATGAACTCAAATAAACCATAATCAAATCCAAAGCAAATTGAACCAAACTATTGACACCAATACACTCCAATTGGTCATATGAACTTGACCAAACCCTTGGCTTGACCCAATTTGATCAAATTGGTCAACTTGACCCAACCTAGCCCAATTTGATCTAAATAGGTCAAATCAAGTCAAATCAAATCAAATAAACTCCACACCACTTGAAATTTAACCCATTTTAAGTTTGCCTAAATCAAACCCATAGCCAAATGACTATTTTTCCCTTAGGTTTAGGTCATCCTATGAGATAAAATACATGCCCATTGTGTTATTTTTTCCCTCTAACCACTTAGCACCCAATCATAGATCCATAGGCACTTACCATGGTGACTTGACAATGGTTATCACCATGATCCATATGAAATCACCTCCTCATCCCCATTAGAGCTTTTCAAATTGCCAAGGACAAGCACTTCCTCCCTTGCTAGCCGCCTCTACACCCTCACCCAACCAAACCAAGTCACATCACACACCCAAAGACCTCTATTAGCCTCTGATGTGGCCAATTGATCAAGTAAAATCCAAACAATCCATGGTCATTCAATCCAAGGAATGAGGGAGTATGCCCCCCTCATTCTCACTCAAACCTACACACTCACACTCGATTGAACCCTAGCATGAAAAGAATCCCAAAGCCATTTTGATTTTTCCAATCCCAAAATCCCCATTTTGATTTTGCATGAAACCAAAATAAAGCAAACTAGTGATTCCCATTTCCCAATTCAAAAGTGCAATTAACTTTGCACACACATTCATGGTGTAAATCAAGCAACGAATCCTTTCCCAAGCTTCTTGAGGGCCGGATGGTATAGTTCAATCAAGATCGACCACCATCATCTAGTGGATTGGTCTTCCGAGCAAACTACACCAAATCAAAGTTCATGTGGCTCAACAAAGCTTCATTTCTACCAAACGAAGCTTCCTCAATCGTTGGAATCATCGGTCATAAGCTCTGGTGAGGTATGCAATTGAAACCAATCTTTGAATGAAAATAGGTTTATCATTTATGAAAGAAATTTCTATTACATGTGTTTTCTACTATTGGATATGATTGTCATGCTTCCCCGAAGGTGTGAGATCATTTTCATCTCCATTCAAGCTCAGGTGAGCTCATATCGAGTGACCATTGATGGACGGTAGCCATCCTTCATTGCTCGGGAAGAGATAGATCATGGACCGTCCATCTCGCATGGTTGGGATAGATGGTCTTGATTAGATCATGCTTAGCACCTCTGATTAATCCTTCAAAATCAGATAATCATGGCCAATTGATCTTGGGTCGGTCCATGAAATCATGCTCCACCATCGACTCAATGACAACATAAATAACAAATCCCATCGCACCACATGGAAAGTGCACCATGTCAGCCGCCACGTGGCCCAATGGGATTAAGGCTTTAAATAGGTTAATTAATTTATTTTTAATCCTGAAACTTCTTAAATTCATAACTAATTCTAGAGAAATCCAAAAAATACAAACTCAGACTCATTTGAAAGATATTTCAGAGTAGAATCTAGGAAATAGAATTAATTGATTTTAAACAATGGATTTGGCTTAATAAAGGTTTAATTGAAAATGTAATTAGCCTAATTACTTTCTAATTAACCATCCAATTAATCTCAAACTTTTTGTGTATGTTTTGGTGGATGACCTTTGCCTCCCCTATTTTTTTGGGATTTTATTGGTTGCTTAATTAAGGAAACCTATGGATTAAGCCTTAATCACTTTCTTAATGTTATTAGTGATAATTAAGCAAATAAACAATAAATTAATCAATCAATCAAGGTTATGAACCTCTGTGAATGATGATGAAGTCTAAGGAAATGGAATGGTACTCCCTCTTCCAATCTTTTCTTTAAATATTCTCTAATCCCTTAAGTAATTAATTAATCAATACCCTTAATTAATCAACAAAATAATCAAAATCCAAATCATACCTGAACCTTGGTTTGTTGGTTAAGGTTTATGTTTGTTAGTTTAATGAACTTAATTAATTCAATGAATCTATCAACCTCTTTAATATTGGGTAGCTCTTTGGGTGTTCAATAACCCAGATAATGAAATTATGGTTAGCTCACATGTATAAGAAAACCATAAAAGTAGTTAAGTGAGATCTTTTAAGCTTAATTAACTATTATTCATGAGCCAACTACATTAAGCCCCTTTCATCTCTTAGGAACATTGCAAATTTACTTTCCATGTGGTTGCATATCATGTTGGTTCATTATTAATTTAATTTGTGATAGGTAAGGCTAATTAATCCATTTAATTAATACCAACCTAATTAAATCATAAAATCAACTTAATTATTTCTTCCTTCAACCAAAATTAACTCACATATGGGGAATGGGATTAGAACCAGCAAACTTCTTTCACTTCCTTTAACTCAAATCAATCTCAAAATAAAATGACATCAAAGAAACTTTGGTTTATTTTAAATAGCCTTATTTAGTATGACTGTCCTTAGGACTTAGTTGGATTTGAATGAAATCACATACTTATTGTTGACCTCATTTTTAGAATGAGTTCTCAACACCTCCATCTTAGACATAAGACTTCTTTTATACTTTAAGGGTTCATTAGTCTTAAGGCACATCTAATAATTAGGTGGACACTCTTACCTAGCCCTAGAAGACTTAGAAGAGTTAGTTGTAGGAATAGGTCATGCCTTAGGGGTGTTAGGAAAATCTCCTACCCTTTAGCTTAAACCATTCCTCACTTCCCTTCTTTCAAGTCAAACCCCAAATCAATTATATTTGATTTTTTCCAAACTCAAATCAATTCCATGACTTAATTTCATGATTGAAATCCATGATTCAATTCTATGATTGAAAGCCATGATCAAAATCTATCAAAAATTCGTAAGTCTTTAACCCTTTCTTAAAGACTTAACCAAAATCATGATCTAAACCTATTCAAATCTTTGAGATTTTCTCATGATCCATTTATATTCTCATTTATATTCCCATATATAAATGAAATATAAATTCAAACCCATTAAATCAAATTCAAAATTCCAAATCAATTCATGAAAATTTTTCTAAATTCCTTTAATTTTTTATTAAAGGACTTAACCAAAATCAACTCTAAACATCGATCAAATCAATTCAAATCCTTAGGATTTTCTCAATACTTATTTATATTCTCATTTATATTCTCATTTTTAAATGAAATATAAATAAAATCATTTAAATCCAACTCAAAAATTAAATTCCAAATTTAAAATGCTTGAAATTCCCTTTAATTTTTCATTAATGGATTTAACCAAAACTTTGATCAAATCATTTCAAACTCATGGGATTTTCTCAAAACTTATTAATATTCTCATTTATATTCACATATATGACCCCCTTTTCTTTCCTTAATCCCTTCTTAATTAAGGATTAATTCATTAATTATCCCTTTAAAAAATTTTCAAAAATTCTAAAAATTTTTAGAACTTGATTAATCTACCTTGGGTAGATGCTTAGGTGTTTAATAGCCTAAGTTATTAAGAAATTAAAACCCCTTTCATAAGTGTGAAAGGGTATTTTAAAAGTAGCTAAACCCAGCTTAATTAACTTTTAATTGTGAGCCAAATTGCATTAGGCCTTTCATTACTAGGTGCATTGCAAATTTAAATACCTTATCAATTTTATGTCATCTCATTGGCTCATAATTACTTAGTTAATTTTTCTAAGTGTAGGTAAGGGTTAATTAAACTTAATTCATACCTTAACCTAATCAACACAAAATGGATTTAATTATCTAAAATTAAACAAAATACAAAACACATGTGGAATGGGTTAGGAACCAAACTTATCTCACCTTTTCAAAATTAAATCAAACTTCAAACTAAACAAAAATCATTTTGAAATTCACTTTGATTTATTCTTAATTTTCTTATTCTTTAAAGAATCCCTTTAGTATTTAAGTAAAATGAGTTTATTTACATGCTTTCATTGCTTTAGATCTTTCCCAACATGTTAAATTGCATGTCATGTGATTCATGCATCCATGATTTCATTTTTTTCAAAGTTTTAAAATTAAATTGTTTACTTTATGTCAAATGTGCATGTGTTGATAGAAGTAAAATATGAGTGGCTATTATCACTACTAAATCCAAAGTATTTTCAAAACTTATAAATGAAACAACAAATCTGAAAGTATGCTATTCATATCTTAATTATTAGCTTGCATGTGATGAATTATAAAAGCATGTTTAGCATAGGCTCTCTTTCTTCCTCATATTAGTATAGTTTTGAATATGGGTTAGTAAGATGTAAGGTTCATTTGAAAAGAATCTAACACTTACTTAATTCCAAACCCTATTCATCCCTATGCTCTTAAGGATTTTGCATGCATAAATTGCATAAACAAAATGAAACTATTAAACTAGCCTAAAATGCAGTACCTTACACCTCGGTTAACAATGGCGTTGTACTCACTTATGCCTTTCTTGCATGTATGTGAAATTTTGGATAAGGAAAACCTTTTCTACCAGAAAAATCATACATATTCAACTTCTAAATTTTCTTAAATGGATTACTTAGCATGCATCATAAATTATGTTAATTATTCTCATTTGCATGCAAAGATATGCTTAGGGTCCATCCATATACATGTTATATATGTTGCGAAAGAAATGAAGTAATGTGTGTTACATGAATTTTGATTCATTTTATTTAATCTTAAAATGCCTTTCCTTTTGAATAGGTTTGTTTAGAGTTTATCTAAACTTAGGATTGATTAAAAGATGTAATCAAAACATTTACCCAAATGAAATTAAAATGTGAACTTACCTTAAAAATTACTTAAGGATTAGGGAAGGAAAGTGAAGTTCCCTTCTCTTTCCCTCTCTTTATAACTTAGTAATTAATTATAAGTTTCACTCAAACCAAATTAAAACATGAAATAAAAGTAATCCAAAACACTTAAACAACTTAAATGAAACCCTCCTCTAAGTTGAACATATTCTTCACACTTAGAAGACTTGAACCTAAAGTCCTAAGCTAAGCATACCACATAAACCTTGAAAACACACACATTAGCCTAAGTCCCACCTCTAGCTTTGGTTGGGTGATTGCATGGTTTGATGTTATGTTTTATTTTGTGATGAATATTTTAGATTGGATGTTAGGATGTATGCTCATAGAATGAATGGTAGGACATTCTTAGTCTGACTATTCTTTTTTGTAGGGATTGTGCTAATGGGGCACTATCATAAAAAAAAAATACAAATGCTTCTTGTTTCCAGGTGCTTATACCCCTTTGCATAATCCATAGGCTAGGTGGACTTAGTCACCCATGTGTGGGGTGATAAGTCCAATATACATGCTTGGGATTTGTGTGGTGTGATTTAACTAACCCTTGTTTTGCAGGTGTTAGCTAGATTTCCCTTTTCCTTTTCATGTAAAAATTTGTATATTTAGGATTTTAGAATGATTTGTTATGGGGGATTAGGATGAATATTGGTCATAAGATCCTATCTTATGCACCATATGAAGCCTTGGAGCATCTACCATTCAACCATCCAAAGGAGGAACCAAAGAAGAAAAGAAGAAAAGAAAAGAAAGAAAGAAGAAAGAAGAACAAGGCTTGAAGACCCCAATAACAATGAATTACATTTCTTAAATTGTAATTCAATTCATTTGTAACATGGGTTGTATAAGGGTAGAGCTCGGCTACCCACATTTAATATTTTTGGGTTTGTGCAGTGGTGACCGACCACAAATGGCCACTTACTCTTTTTACAATTAGCTTTATAAATTATTTGATAATTTATTTAGCTTTTGCATTAAGTGGCATGATTTTCTTAGTTTCTTTCTTGCTTTATGTATGGCTTGGATGTAGATTAGACTATTTAGAAAAAAAAAATCTTTTACTCAACTTAACAATTCAAACTAAAAATAAACAACTCATAACCTCAATTAAAGCTTAGGATTAAAATCAAGATAAAAGAATCAACAACCCCTTAGCTGGATAAGCATTTCTTTATAATATCATGCATAAATGCATCTTATTTCACTCTTGATTGGAGAGCTTCCACCTTTTCTAGAGAACCCGACTTGACTTTTGAGGGCTGTGGTGGAAACTCATCTCCTTCCTTCTCATTGATTTTGGCCAATAATCTACTTTCTCATGCATTAGTCATAAAACTCCTATTAGCCTGAGTCAAAGTGATTTTCCAAAAATGAAATAAAATAAAATTTTAAATGCATTAGATTTAGTTTATTTGAAGCATATCCCTTTACATGATCTAGTCTCTTTAGGGAGTGAGTTTAAGGACTTAGTCTCTTTCTAAATAAAATAGCCTAGCCATCTTTCATAAGTATAAAGACTTGCCTACATGTATTTAAAATCATAGGAGGAGTTAGTTGGGAGCCACCCCCAGACGGTTGTAAGTCCAAGCTGTCGGGTGGTTTTTCCTCTCTTATGGAGGCAAAGCAATTACCCATTTTTGCCTTAAATTTAGGTTGTGCTTCCAGCCCTCGTTGAAGCTCCCTAGATTTAGGTTCTGAGGTTGCTTCTCCTCATTGTGGGCCATAAGCATAATTCCTTACCTCTTAGGTATTCCATTAATCTTGTGTTAAGGAATCTTAAGTCCTAAATTTCTAATGAAAAATATAACTCAAAAAAACTAAATCAATTTCTAAAATGTAAAGCCTAGTTTTAGGATAGTTTGAGATGCTCGCCAGGTTTTCCTAGCATCGTGAGCATCTCCTACTTGTTCCCATTTTGACTTTGATAATAACTCCCTCTTTTGATCAATTCTATTTGATCTTCAAATCCAAACTAATTTATTGATAGTCCTTCCTTATTGAAATCTTCAAAGACAATGATCATTTACCTTAATCGAGAGTTTTCCTAAGGGATCCCATCCCTTAGAATATAGTTAACTATGGGGGCTTTCCTTTGTAGGGAATTTAACGAACCATATTTAAAATAACTTGCTTTTCTTTTCCATGTAAAGTAGGAGAAGATTCTCTGGTATATATGTAGACCCATCGTCCTTAGGAGTCCTTATTAAGGTGATTGGTTCCATTAAAGGGTAGTGACTTCTGTCTTTCGAGATGGTACACTATACGTTGTTGACGTATCCGATCACCTAAATAAGTACATCTGCAGATCTACGTGGTGTCTTACCAAGATGAATATTTGTAATCGTGTCCTCTTTCTTTTATCCCCATAGATTTGAAAGGCGACTCCCTTATAAGAATTTTTCTACCAACAAATTTTTCTGGCGACTCCATGGGGTTGGTTCTCTCTCCATCATTGGTAAATGATCATTGTCTTTAAATATCGATAGTGGGCTTGTACTTTGGCATGAATCCAAGATTAGCTTTCTTTCTATTGGAACTTAGCTTATTTCATTCTTGAGTTAAGTTAACTAACATCTTTACGTTTTAGGACCGCATTCCTTGTTAGTCTTAAAACCCAAGTTGGGTTCTCCAATGGGTAAAATGAAAAGATCAAAAATAAAAAAGAAACATCTCTTAAAGACTTCCTCCTTATCATCTTTATGATAAGTAAAGGTTCATCCTAAAAATAATCAATCTTCCATAACGAACTTTGCTTTTCAAAAGCACATTTTTCAAAAATGCACTTAATAAAATATTTTTTCACAAAATTCTTCACTTTCATTTAACAATTCACATAATTATTACATGCAGGGGTTTTCAAAAATAAAACTAATAACATTTTCCAAAAGCACAAATGAATATCTTCTTTTAATTCACTTTGATGAAGATTTTATTTATTTTTAAATAAAATGAATAATCATGTTTTCTAAAAATCACAATCACAATCATAAAGTTTTCAGAAGCACATATGAATTTTTTTTATTCAGTACATTCACTCTTATTGAATAGAAAGTTCATTTGTAAAAAAAATAAAAATTTAAAATTTTCAAAGCACACATGAATTTTCCTATTTCAGTATATTCACACTTATTGAATGGAAAATTCATATGTAAATAAAATTAAAATTTTCAAAAGCACATGAATACCTTCATTTAATATGTAGGTTTATTAAATGAAGATTTCATTCAACTAAAATAAAATATCATTTTAGAAATCCCACTTAACATACCTCACATATGTTTTAAGTTGAATTCCACTCTTTCAAAGCAACAATCATACACAAAATAAAAATATCATATTTCAAAAATAAAATGGATCTCCATTCTACATACTTAAATTTGTTCAATGGAGGTCCTCTTTCCATATCTAAAATCAAAATCAACAACCAAAATTTCAAAAAAATTTCCAAAACATATTTAGAATTTCATTTAGCATAATCAAGTTTGCTAATTAAAATTTCCAAACCCAAAATCAAAAACAACAATCATTACTCAAAAATTTCAAACAACATTTGGAACTTCATTTAGCATACCCAAATTTATTAAGTGAAGCCTCCAAATTCAAAATCCAACAAAAATTTTTCAAACTCTCATTTGGAATTTCATTTAACATACCAAAATTTGTTAAGGTTTCCAAATCCAAAATCAAAATCAATAATCAAATTTCAAAAAATTTCAAAAAACATACACTTGGAATTTTATTTAACATACTTAAATTTGTTAAGTAGAGTTTCCAAATTTAAAATCAAAATTTCAAAATTTTTCAAACACATTTTGGAACCTCATAACTACAAATTTGTTAAGAAGACTCCAAATTCAAAATCAAAATCAAAATCAAAGTCAAAATTCTAAACATTTGAACTTCATTTAACATACACAAATTTGTTGTTAAGAAGGTTTCCAAAATCAAAATCCAAAAATTTTCAAAATTGTAAACACATTTTGGAACTTCATTTAACATACACAAATTTGTTAAGTAAGGTTTCCAAAATCAAATCCAAAAATTTTCAAAATTCTAAACACATTTTTTTTGTGGAACTTCATTTAACATACCCAAATTTATTAAGTGAAGTCTCTAAATTTAAAATCCAACAAATATTTGCCAAAACATACATTTGAAATTTTATTTAGCATAATCAAACTTGCTAAATAAAGTTTCCAAATTCAAAAATTCAAAACCAACAATCACATTTCAAAAAATTTCAAAGCACATTTTGGAACCTCACTTAACATACCCAAATGTGTTATGTGAAGTCTCCAAATTCAAATCCAACAAAATGTTTCAAATATACATTTGGAATTTCATTCAGCATTATCAAATTTGCTAAGTAAATTTTCCAAATCCAAAATCAAAATTAATAATCAAATTTCAAAAAATTTCAAAAACATACACTTGGAATTTTATTTAACATACCTCAATTTGTTAAGTAGAGTTTCCAAATTCAAAATCAAATTTTTAAATTTGGAACCTCAGTTAACATACCCAAATTTGATAAGAGAAGTCTCCAAATTCAAAATCCAAAATTTTCTAAACACATTTTGGAACCTCACTTAACATAACCAAATGTGTTAAGTGAAGTCTCCAAATTCAAAACCCAACAAAATTTTTCAAAATACATTTGGAATTTCATTTATCATAACCAAATTTGCTAAGTGAAGTTTCCAAATCCAAAATTCAAAAAAAAACTCAATACACATTTTGGAACCTTACTTAACATACCCATATTTGTTAAGTGAACTTTCTAAATCCAAAAATTCAAAAAAAATTAAATAATATTTGGAACTTCATTTAACATACCTAATTTTATTAAGTAAAGTTTCCAAATCAAAAATTCAAAACTTTTCAAAACATATTTTGGAACTTCATAGCATATATTCTAACTAAAGTTTCAAACTTAAAACAAAAATTTCTCAAACACCTTTGAACTTCTTCCAGCATATTTGCTAAGGAGGTTTCCATTTCTCAAAATCAAAATAAATCAAATTTCAAATACACCATTTGAAATTTCATTTAGCATACTCAATTTTACTAAGTGAAGTTTCCATTTCATAAAACCAAGTGGGATTTCATCTTTAGCATACCAAATTTTCTAAAGTTGAATCTCCACTTTCAATTATTTCAAAAACAAAACAAAATACTTAGGATTTCCTTAGCATACCAAATTTGCTAAAGGATCGAACCCTTTTTAGAAATCAAAATTTACCAACAAATGAAGCACTTAGGATTTTCTTAACATATCTAAATTTGCTAAGAATCCTATTTTTCAAAAATCAAAACAACACTTGTTATGTAAATTTTCTAAGTGAGAATTCCAAAATTTTCTAAAAAAAAAAATCAAAACAAAATAAAATTTTCAAAAGAAACATTCACTTCCACTTCACTTAGCATACCTAAATTGGCTAAGTAAGTGAAAACTCCAAAACATTCAAACAAAACAAAATCATTTGACCCTTACTTTAACCCAAATTTGTTAAAGGAAAGGGTCACCAAAATCACAAAAAATCAAATTAAAAAAAACAATGAACCAATGGAAGCATCCAATCAAAAAATTTGAATCCATATTTCAACATACCTAAATTTATTGAAGTTTGGATTCATACTCAAATTCCTCTTTCAATCAATCTTTCCAAATCTATTTGAACCCCACTTAACACTTCCAAGTTGTTGGATGTGGGTTCAAATTTTCAAAATTCAAAATTCAAAATCTGGAGACAGAGTTTGTTTCTCATGCAGATTCTTTTTAGTGCAAGTACAACTTCAGTTTCAATTTAAGTTAGTGCAATGGCAGGTTCCTAGAAATTTATCTTTGCCGTCCCTCATGGCATATATCTAGCCTTGGATCAGGTTGACTTCCCTCATTTGGATCACACCCATTTAATCCATTTTGTCCACCAATTTGAGGGGAGTAGGATCACTTGTGAGGCATTCCCTCCACAGTCAGAAGAAGGTGGTGGCGAAGCCATCCTTCGGGGTAGACTTACCCTCATTGAGATCTCCTCACTAAAGAGGAAAGCTATGGTACCACTTTATGGTTTTGTATGATGCAGCTCTAGTTCTCATGGTAGTTCATCCTCGAGTTGCACATGTTTCCCCGGTGCGTGCTAGCACCTTATCATCTGTACCCTCCAAGGGTAAGGCTCCCCTAGTTTTAGGGCTTGCCTCCCCTACATTTGAGTACAGGTCTAGCTCACACTCCTCTCATCCTACTCGCACCCAACACAGGAACAAGATCCGTATGATCAAACAGTTCCATACTTGGATAGCTAAAGAGCTTGAGGCAATTGTCAGGTCAACCATAGATGAGTTTCCTATGATCACATCACCATTAGTTATAGAAAATTAGTTTAATCCTCTCTCAGGATCAGATAAAGAGGATGCCAGGAGGATCAATTCATTGCTTCCTCCAGTGGTGCATCTACAACAGACAGTTTCTAGGAGTAGGAGGTCATACATTGGCCTTTATTGTACACCAAGTAGGCGGAGCCTACGGACGCTTGGAGTCTGGTACTTAGTTTGATTTATGATCACATTATCCCAGAGCATAGGGAGGTAGATTTGTCAGGAGAGGGCCCATGAGGCCCATACATCATACATTATAAAGAGCGACAGAGATTCAGTCGTCAGTCGGTCGCATCTTCTTTGCTAAACTTTTTAGCTCAACATGCTACCCGCATCAACCATACTGATAGTATCCTCCTCACAGGGACTAGCCATCACAGGAGGGAAGTTGTTGTACACATAGAGTTGGTGGTGTCTCCACCCCACCGCTCTACCCCACATCCGCCATCGCTAGTGCAGGTTCCAACATCACCCATTCCATCTAAGGCCATGAAGGTTACATCCGGGGAGAAACGTACCCCATTGGTGATCCAGCTATGGCCAAGGGATCCTACTCCTCCTACACCACCCATTGAGGTAGGGCCAAGCTCTTCTGCTCGACCTTATGCCCCAGTGGTGGTGCGGAAGGAGTGGAGACCCTAGAGCATCGTGGTCGTTCCTTCACCAACTCCACCTATTCAGTCGAATGCAGAGATGGTGATGACTATCATGGATATTCAGATATTAAGATTAGCGGCGTGGTAGATCGTCCCATGATTGTATGACAACCAACATCATGAGATTATCATTCTTGTACAAACTATACACATGACTCCCCTTTAAGTGAGATCTAATGCCTCTCAGTGCATGATAGTGATCACACCGATTAGCCCAAGATTTTTATACCTGCTGAGTTAGATTGATCCTTAGATGAAATATTTGCTCACTATTTTATGGAGAAGGAGGTCTTAAGATGCAGCATGATGGATGGAGAGAAGAAAGAGTCTCTTAATACAAGGAAGAATGATGATTGTATCACAAAGACAAGCAGTTGATAGGATGTATTGACTTATTGGCGGCTGTTAGTGCTTGAAGCAATCTAAATCATCCTAGTATAATTATGTTTGCTGAGCTAGTGCACTTAGATCCAGTTAAGACTCTACCTCCCATTGAGCAAGGTAGCACTAGTCTATATAGGAAGGTAGTTAAATAAAATGAACTAAATTCACAAAACATACATCACGTCACTTCTTTTCCAACATATATAACATGCATATGAATGAGTCCTAAGCATATCAATACATACAAATTAGAATGTTTAACACACTTTATAATGCATGCTAAGTAATTCATTTAAGGAAATTTGGAAGTTTATGATGCATGATTTTCATTAAGTAGAAAAAAAAAGATTTATTATCCAATTTTCACATGCACACATGAAAGTAAGAAAGGCATAAATTAGTACAGCGTCATTATTAACTAGAGGTGTAAGGTATAAGACCTACTTAGGTCTACTTAAAGTCTCGCAACCTTGAGTTGTCCAGACTAATATACCACTTTCCTTAAACACAAACATTTGTACAAAAGAAATGAATGGAAAAAAAAGAATGCAAAATTTGTATTAGTTGATTTATTTTGCTTATGCAATTTATATATGCAAGCATAGATATCCTTTTTAAGTGATAGTATAGGAATGAATAGGATATGGAATTAGGCAAGTGTTAGGTCATTTTCAAATGAACCACAAACCTTGCTAAATCCTATTCAAAACTATACTAAAAGAGAAGAGAAAGAAAACCTACACTAAGCACATCCTTATATCTTACTCACATGCAAGCTTATAATTAAGATATAAGTAACACACTTTCAATTTTTATAATTGATTCATATATTTTAAAATAATTTGAATTTAATAGTGATAATAGCCACTCATATTATTACTTTATCCAACACATGCAATTTTGACATAAAGTAAACATTTTCAATTTTAAATTTGATTTTGAAAAACATGGATGCATGAAACCACATGACATACATATTTAGCATGTTGGGGAAAGAACTAAAGCAATGAAAGCATGTAAACACATTCACTTTAATTAAATCCTAAAGACAATCTTATGAAATAAGAAAGCTTAAAAAAACCAAAGTTCATTTAATATGATTTTTTGTTTGATTTTAATTTGATTAATTTTGAAAATATGGATTGATTTTGTTGTTCCTAACCCATTCCCACATGTGTTTGACATTTTTTTAAAATTTTTAGATGATTAGATTCATTTTTGATTTTCATTAGGTTAAATGCATGAATTAAGCATGTTAATTAACCCTTACCTACACCACCTTAGCATAGTTAACAAAGTAATTATGAGCTAATGAGATGACATAAAATCTCACAAGAAATTTAAATTTTCAATGCACCTAGGAAGAAAAGGGCTTGTGCAATTTGGCTCATGATTAATGGTTAATTAAGCTAAGGGGTTTAACTTAAGTAATTTCAAAACATCCCTCACACATATGAGTTGAGTTTTGATTTCCTTAATTGAACTTAGGCTCTTGAACACCTAAGCATCTACCCAAAGTAGATTAATTAAGTTCTAGAAGATTTTAAAATTTTAGAAATTAATTAAGATGGTAATTAGTGAGTTAACCCTTAATTAAGAGAAGCTTAGGAAAGAAAAAAGGAGTTTAGGGAATAGCTTAGGGGAAATACCTCAAAATTATTCCCTAAGCATTCTATTCATTGGATCAAACCTTATTCAACTTCAATAATGGATTAAAATATTAATAAAATCCTTAATTATCCTTAATTACATAAAGGGGGTAATTAGGAAATGCATTTGCAATTCCCCCAATTAAGCCATCAATAAATCCCAAGAAAATTAGGGGAGGTAGAAGTCATCCCCTAAAATATAACCAAGAAGTTTGAGATTAATCAATGGATTAATTAGGGAGTAATTAACAAAATAATATTTTCAAAAAAAGTCAAAATCAGAGAAACATATAATTCAAAATCTATTAAAACAAATTTTAGAATATTATAGACTGAATTATCTTTTAGTGGCAATTTACCTCATATTTTTTTTATTTTTACATAAAGAGATATGAATTTTTAAAGCTTAAAGGATTAATTAGAATTAATTAAAACCTAATTAAATCCCTTAATCCACAGCATGACACGCGGTGGCGGCGGTCATGTGCACTTTCCACACATCAAGTGGGGAGTGGACACTTAAACATCCCATCACCGCGTGTGTGATGGCGGCGGTACACGATTTTATATCCGTCGTTCGATCAAGGATCAAACAACCAAGAATCACCCTGCAGTTTTAATTGGATAAATCGGATTTAAAACACACAGATGGACGGCTAGAGATCTATCCCTACTGAAGCCTATGATCCATGGAGACCGTCCATGTTCTAGGCCTTGATCCGAGCTCGATTGAGCTTGAATTAGGATAAAACTTTACATACATCCATACAACACTAACACTTTGATCCAATATAATTGGGATAAAATTTCATGCCATTACACTTTTTTTCACAAAGGGCCAACACACCTTAAGTCTAGTGATCAAAAAAAATGCCATACCTCGGAGGTGATCACTCGATTCCCTTGGAGGCTTAGTGCAGTTAAGGAGGTGGTGAAAGAATTAGCTCCTGAGGTTGAGTAGTTTGCTCTATGGACCAGCCCCTCCTCCTTGTGAGCTTGGTTTTGATTGAAGTGGATCTCCCCTTGCCTTTGGAGCTTGGGAAAGAGGTTGAGCAAGCTCGACTTGACCCTTTGATGGAGTGTGCAAAGTGAATTTGGTAGAGTTTGAGTATAGAATAAATTTGCAATTCAATGGACTTCCCCTATTTTGAAAGGATGAAAATCAAGAAATGTGAGATTTAAATCCCTTCTATGAAGCTTAGGATTGCTCTCTGATGGCTCCTAACACTCAATCGACAGTGAGCATCTAAGAATTGAAGTGAATTAGGGGGAGTATATCTCCCCTTATGGCAATCGGATGGTCGAAGTTCTCTTTATCATTTTAATCCAATTGCCAAAATGGAAAGGTCTGTTTGAGTTGTTAGATGTTGGCACATGGTCAGTTTGAGCTAAGGAGTGGATTGGTAACCTTCCATGAGCTTCAAATTGAGTGGAGGGAGGTTTCACACATGGCTAATTTGAGTTATGTGGTCAATTTTGACCTTGGATCCATTTGAGCTGACCCAAACCCATTGGGTTGGGTTCACCACCCTCCATAGGGTCTACTTGACCTATTAGGAAGGTATCAAGTAGATATGAAGAGGGCTTGGCCAAATTCACCATGAATTTGACCAAAATTTGTTCTATGGCCTAGGGGTAGTATGGTCATTTGGCTAATTTTTTATTTTGAATATGTTGGGTATGTTGAGAAAATAGGTTTGGCCAAGTTTCATTAGATTTGAGTTCATTTGATATGGTTTGGCTCATGTTGACCCATTTAGGTCAAAATGGGTCAACTTGGGTCAAGTTGATCAATTGGTCAAATTGGGTCAAACCAAGGGTTGGGTTAAGTTCATATGACCATTTGAAATGTTTTGGCGGCTTTAGTTTGATTCAATTTGGTTTAGTTTTGAGTTTGGCTCATATGACTTCATTTAGGTCAAATGGGTCAAGTTGACCAATTGGACCCATTTGACCTATTTGAGCTAGGTCATTGAGGTTTAGGTTTGGTTAGTCAGATGAAGTGGATTGGCATCTTTATTTTCAATCAATTTTTGGTTAAGTTTGAATTTGGCTCAACATGACCCATTTAGGTCAAGTCAGGTTCAAAGTCAATTGGGCTAGGTTAGGTCTAGTTGGCTAATTGAGGCTCTGTTCAAGTTGAACAAATGATTTGGAATGAACTTGACCCATTGGTTTCAACCAATTTGGCTTAGATCAAGTTTTGACACATTTTGACTTTTTAGGTCAAGTTAGGTCAACTTGGGTCATGTGGCCAATTGGGCTAGGTTAGGCTCAAATGTTGACTTGGTCAAGTTCAAACATAGTTCATGAATGAACTTAGATCAATGGTTTCAATCAATTTGGCCTATGGTGGATTTTGGCTATGTTAGGTTTCATTTGGGCTAAGTGTTGACTTGGTTAACCCTTAGGTTTGACTTGGTTTGACCCAATTTGATTGATTGACCATCCCATGATGATTGTTGATCATGATGAGAGGCATAGGTGAGTTTGATTCAATCCAATTTGGTTAGGATTAGAATTTAGCTCATAAGGTACTTTAGGTCACTTTGGGTCAAGTGAGCCTAAGTGTCAAATGGCTTGAACTTGTACATAGACTTATGATTTAATGATAAATCCATTTTCAAGTGGTTTGAAGTTAAATGGATTTTGATTCATTTGACAATTTCATATTCAAAGGAAGAATATGAATGGATTTGGGGTTTGACTTTTGAATTGGATTTTGGTTAAGTGATTGAAGCTTGTATTTATATATGGATTCATGATTGTAGGGTTGATTGAATCATGAAGGAAAATTAAGAGTTTGGCTCAATTTGAAGTTGATGTGACTAAGTTCAAGATTTTGACTTGAAAGGCTTAGGTTGGATTTTGAATGGATTTGAGTTTGATTTTTTAAAATTGGTTTTGATGTTTGAATTTATATTTCATTTATATATGTGAATATAAATGAGAATATAAATGGATCATGAGAAAATTTCAAGGATTTGAAGTGGTTTGATCATGTTCTAAGCTAAGTCCATTAAAAGGAATTTAAAGGACCTAGGAAATTAAGGAGTAGGGATTTGAATTTTGTAATTTGGTTTGATTGATTTATATTTATATTTCATTTATAGATGTGAATATAAATGAAAATATAAATGAGTTAGAGAAAATCCCATGAATTTGAATTGATTTGATCATGATTTAGGACTCAAGAAGGATTTTAAATTTGCAATTTAATTTTTGGATTTGATTTGATTGATTTGTATTAATATTCCATTTTTATATGTGACTATAAATGAGAATATAAATAAGTTATTAGAAAATATCTTGAGTTTGAATTGATTTAGATTTGATTTTGGCTAAATCCATGAAGGAAAACTTAAAGGACTTAGGAAAAAATTTATGAATTTATTTTGAATTTTGAGTTTAGTTTGATTGGTTTGAATTTATATTTCATTTATATATGTGAATATAAATGAGAATATAAATGAATTATGAGAAAATCTCAAGGATTTTATTTGGTTTGATCATGATTTTGGCTAAGTCCTTAAGAGAAGATTAAGGACTTAAGAAAGATTTGGACTTAGGAATTTCATTCATGGGTTTCAATCAAATAGAGTTAATTTGAATTTGGAAAAAATCAGTTAGAATTGATTTGGAGTTGATTTTGAGTTTGAAGAAAATCAAATAAGATTGATTTCGGGTTTGACTTGAAGGAAGGAAAGTGAGGAATGGTTCAAGCTAAGGGTAGGCAAATTTTTCTAACACCCGTAAGGCATGACTTATTCATATGGCTAATTCTTCTAAGTCTCTAGGTCTAGGTTGAGTGTCCACCTAATCACTAGATGTATCTTAAGACTAAGGAACTCTTAAAGTCTAAGAGAATTCCTATGTCTAAGATGGAGGGGTTGAGAGCTCATTCTAAAAATGAGGTCAACATTGACCAGTTGGTCAAACTGGGTTCATTTGAGGCTTTGGTCAAGCTCAATAATCAATTTGGAATGAACTTGAACCATTGGTTGTAATCAATTTGGTTTAGGTTGCAATTTGGCTAGTTTGAGTTCATATGAGTTAAAGGGTTGACTTGGTAAACAGGCTAGGTTGACTTGGTTTAACTTAATTCATGACAATTGATTAACCTAGGATGATCAATAATTATGACATGAAGTTTGGATTGGCTTAATTCATTTTGATTTGAATTGAATTGGATTTTGGTTCATGTAGGTCAAATTGGCCACTTGGGTCAAGTGAGCCAATTTGGTTTAAATGGCTTGATTTTGAGTTGAATTTGATTTAGTTGAGTTTATATATGGATTTGAGATTGGCATATAAAATCAATTGAATTGGTTTGGGTTCAAATCAGTTTTGGCTCATTTGAATATTTCAAGTCAAATGGGGCTGTTGGTTTGACTTGAGTTGATTTTGATTTGTCTTGATAATTATAGATTTCATTTATATTTAGATAGATGATTGAAGGAATGATTAATTCAAGAGAAAATCCTTTGGTTTTAATTTGATTTGGATAGGATTTAACTATGTTCAAGAGATTGGCTAAAAAGGATAAAATTAGAAATTTGATTTGATTTGGGTTTGATTTTGACTATTTGGATTTATATTTCTTTTATATTTAGAAATCTAAATATATAAATGATTCATGAGAAAATCACTTGAGTTTGGAGTGATTTGGAAGCAAATTTGACCAAGCTCATGGATGTATGTCAAAAGGGCTTAAGTAGGGAATTGATTTAGTTTGATTTGAACATGGGATTGAATCATTTGAAGTTGGATTTGAATTGGAATCTGATTGTTTGATTGAAAGATTGAATTGATATTTGAGAAAATCAAATGAATTGGGATTGATTTGAATTTGGTTAAGGCTAAGTCCATAAGATGAAATCAAAGGGCTTAGGAAGGGTTTTGGAGTTTGAATTTAATCATGGGTTTCAATCATTTGATAATTAGATTTGATTTGGAATTTGGATTGGGATTTGATTTGATTTGGAAGAAGGAAGCAAGGATTGTGTTTAGGCTATAGGGTAGAGAAATCTTCCTAAATCCTTATGGCATAGCCTATTCTTATGGCAAACTCTTCTAAATTTTTATGGTTAAGTTAAGTGTTCACCTAATCACTAGAAGTATCTTAAGACTAAAGAACTCTTAGTGTCTATAAAAGTCCTAGATCTATGATGAGGAAGTTGAGAGCTCACTCCAAAGGTGAGGTCAACAACGGTCTTGAGCATTACACATTGAGAGTAGCCTTTTTAGTGAAGCTTTCTCATTTTCACTAATAATCGGATCTTGATACTTTTTCTTCATAAGACCCTTCTCCTTGACAACTTTCAACACCATGTTCACTCTGGAGGACAGAGTCTCGGGATGTATCCTTTACGTGATTGGACCTTAGTACCGCTACTACCAGAATGATTATTTGATATCACCAGTAGAGTTGTTCCTTTTCACCCACTTAAGATTTTTAAACTTGTGAGTGGGAACACTTGCTTATGGCATCAAGTCGAACAATTTTTTAAGATGTTCAAGACCTCATTTAGAAAGAATTTTATTTTATGATTCATTTAAACTATTCACTTTCATTTTATTTCCATTTATCATTCTTCTATATATATATATATATATATATATATATATATATATATATATATATATATATACACTCCACTACTACTATAGCTTAGGTTCAATTAACCAAAGATGGAAAGAAAAATCTATCCCCAACGAAGTACCAGAAATCTTTGGGCTCCGAAAATTTGTCACCGACCTCTCAATGAACAGAGTTTGATTTATGTGTCGGTGAAATTTTCAAAAGGTAGATGGAATAGTATATAAGACACTACCCAAAGATTTTGCCCTCATTTTGTGAGGACTTTAGATTTGATTCTAGGTTTTCTATAGGCATAAGCACCTATAGTTAATTACCCCTCTCAATGCTAAGAGAGAACTTTCGATTAAGGCTAGTCGTTAGATCACTAATTATTTAGCGTATAGTTGCAGCATGTGGATTTAAAGTTTAAGATTTAAAATTTATGAAATTCATCATCATTAGATTAAAGCAGATGGTTTGGGGGAATGATGATGTGGCCGATCAAGATCCCATGGTTCCATCATCCTGAGTTATTATAGTCTCTAGTCTACTTAGTCAGAGGAGGTAGTCGACACAACCTGACTGAAGGATCCTTGTTAGCAGCTATGGGTTGCATCGTCCATGAAAATCTTATAGACCTGAGGTGGTGTTTTTCTAAGGAGATAAGTTTACGTCCACCTTAGCTGACGGAGAGCTTTTTCCCTATCAAGTGCACCCTATAGTTCACAACTCAAGGTGCGAGCCATTTGAATATCGGCTCTGATGCATGACCATAATATAATGGTGTCACTTGGTGGAGCCTACTAACCAAACCACATGGACAAAGGACACGAGCCACATCCTTACTGGCATGAGATTAATTGAAAGTGAAGATAGAAATATACTTGACTTGACATTGGCATCTTTGTGAGCTAGGATTTTTTTTAATTTGTCACCTCCGACAAACTGTTGCGGAAGGTGGATGGATTGGATTATAGCTTTAAGTGTTTAAAGATTGATGATTTTCATTTAAGCATTTAAATTAAGCTTCTTTTATAATTTTTTTATTTGCATGAAATTTAAATTTATCTTATTTGATATTAAATCTTGAATATAACTGGATGGTGATATCCCCTCGAGTTGAAATCTCCATTCAATACAGTCATCATCGGGGTAAATATATTATCTTGCTATTCCAGATCCTGTCAACTATATTAATTTAATAATAGAGAATCAAATCTACTATCATATAACAGAATTAGCTTCTAAGATATTTTACTAAGTTGGAATTCTTATAATATTATTATCATTAGATTTTTAGGTTTTTTTTAACTCGAACTGGTCTTAAGACCCAACCGAGAATCAACCCGCAGAGCATCCTTAGACACTAAGTTTAAGTATTTAGCGTAGTATCGGGGCCCATGCGGGTGTTTCAATTCAAGTGTCCATATGAACCTTCAAAGAATTTAGTGACTTTTGAAGCACTTGTGCATGTTTTAATACAAATTAATTAGATATATGATTATCATATAATATATGCATAAATTATCTAATTTGAGTGCTTGCACAAAATCTAAAACACTTGATTTGAGTGAGAGTATGCTTTGTAATTTATGCGGTGAATTTAGTTCATTCAAGAATTTGTATATATTTCAAAGCATTTGAATATAGCATGACATTACTTCAAAATGCATGTTATATTCCACTTAAGTATTCATATAGACTTTCAGACATGACATTTGCAAAAATATTAGTCTTGTAGTACATGCGATATTTAATTTAAAAATTAATGTCTTCTATTTGCTTGCATGTGGATTGTAGATTCAATGGCATATATTGTAGGTTTCATTCATTTTTTTACTTCAACTCTTTTGAATATTTCATTGCACAGATTTCTTATTAATTTAGTATTTTGTTTACATTGGATGACACTAACTTGTTGTAGACTATTGTTAGTTAGATAATTAAACCCAATCTTGTCTTAGTAGCTTAGTACATTATATTTAATTCAATTATTGACTTATTACTCTTAAGATTCAAATATTATTCATTAACTATTTCATTTTCATTAATTATTAATCTATTTTGAGAAAGTTTCGGCCTTTTGTCATCCCATAAGGCTACCGAGTGCTAGATCCTTCCTACCATGCTTAAGAAAGTATGCATAATCAGTGTCTTGCGACACTGTGACTTAAAGAGTTCTAAACCCACTACCCTTAAAAAAATGTGCATAGGCTTTCAATATCTGCAATTTAAATTCAGATTTTAATTTTGAGCTTAGAGTTCATTTTGCATTAAATTAATTAAGTCCTCTATCAATCTGAATTTCGACAGCCTCTCTGCCACATGGGGATGCTTAGTGTTATAATACCATTCTTAAGAAAGCATGCATAGTCAGTGTCATGTGACATTGCGGCTCAGAGAGCCTTCTAAACCCACCACGCTTAAGAAGCATGCATAAGCCTTCAATACTTATGTAAAAAGTATCCTAATTTTCTCTATATGCTGAAGCAATATTCTAAGTAAGTGTTGATCTTCACATATGCTACACAAGCCGAATCGAGCTTATAAGGTGAATTGAGCAACTTGGATGCTTTAGAGCACAAATCAAAAGAGATATATCATCATCAGTCCAAATGATCTCCGATCAACAAATAGACTTCACCATTGTATTTAGAATATCGAAATTGAACAAAATATAAATATTTTATAATATAAAGATCAACCGATCAACCGATCGAGCTATCAATATATCGATGAGCATATTAGAGTTGAGAAGCTACTATGATATCCAAATGATCTCTGTTCATAAAATTGATCATGTTGTTAGCTTTGAAACATCAAAAATAATCAAATGAGACTATCCACGCTCAATTCAGACAAGTATATGCAAATGTCGAATAATCAGAAGTGACAGTATGCAAATCAAAGCTAAAATATACTATACGTCATTAAAATTAGTCGAAATGATATCTTATTGATGAATGGACTTTGCCATTACATTTAGAACATCAAAACTAGTCATAATATAAATATTGCACAACCTAATGATCAATCGAGCAAGCAATCGAGTCATCAACGTGTCTACGTATATCGAGGTCACGAGGCACCAACGCAAACCAAATGACCTCTGTTCATGAAATTGATTGCACTATTAATTTCAAAACTTTCAAATCTATCAAGTAAGACTGTACACACTCAATTCAAACAAGTCTGCACCAAAGTCGACCAGTCGAAAATGATAACGTGCATTTTAAGCTGAAATTGATCCAATTTGATGCCGACTTGGACCAAATGGCATCTAATGCAAAATGGACTACGCCATTGCATTTGAAACATTAGAATAACCTTGAATTGATATATATATATATATATATATATATATATATATATATATATATTATCTAATTGTGTCATCATAAAATTCACATTAAAGTTAATTAAATAATTAAAAATCAATTTAAAAGTCTATTTTAATTAACCCTAACCTAAATCCTAAATCCTAATTCACACTCATCCAATCCATGAGACCCTTTCTTATTCCTCGCTCTCCTCATGTGGTAAACCTCGCCTCTCTTGATCATAGAGCCCTTCTCCTCTTTCAAAGGTCAACCAAACACCCACTCCCTCTCTTTTGTTTGAGCATGAAATGCACCTCTAGTTCCTCCTCTTCTCCTCCAACCGCTCCCTCTTTTTCTTCTTTCCTTCAAACTGAAAAATCTCACTTCGATTTTCCTCTCCTTCCTTCATTTTTCACTTCCATCATCCAAACTGCAAGCAAAACTCTTCTTCCCCTCCTCTCCAACCACAAGCAAGGGTAAGGTTGGGGGAATGATGATGTGCCCGATCTAGATCCCATGGTTCCATCATCCGGACCCGGATCCCCCTTCTAGTCGAGGAGGTAGTCATTGACTGAAAGGATCCTTATGAGCAACACATGGGTTACATCATCCAAGAAATCCTTGTAAACCTGGGGTGGTGTTTATCTAAGGAGACAAGTTTAAGTTTGCCTTAGCTGACAGAGGGCATTTTACCTTATCAAGTATACCCTATGATTCACAACTCAAAGGAGAGCATCTGCTACGATCATTAATCATAATATAATGGGGCATAACTAGCCAAACCACCCGATCAGAGGACTCTGGTTGTAACTATTTTATTTGTGGAGCCTACTGGCCAAGCCATACAGTTAGAGGACATAGGCCACATCCTTACTGTAAGAGATTGATTGAGAGTGAATATAGCATAACACTTGATTTGACATTGGCTCATTTATGAGTAAGTGTTTTCTTAATTTATCACTCCCGATAAATAATTATGAAAGGTAGATAGATTGAGTTTTGCTTTAAGCTTTTAATGATTAGAATTTCATTTAAGCATTTTATATTGAAATTTAATTTGAGTTAATTTGATTTGAAAATAGAATCACATTTTGATGAAAGTATATCCTCCAGTTGAAATCGTCATTCAACACAGCCATCATTGGGGTAGTTAATTGATTGACTCTAATATACTTAAGAACTTTATATCCTATTGACTCTGTTTAGCTCTTAACAAAGGATCAAATCTACTGTCACATGACAGAATTAGCCTCTCAGATGTTTCACTAAGTTAAAATTCTTATAATAGATTTTTAGGTTTTGTTAACTCAGACCTAGTCCTAAGACTAAACCAGAAAGCAACCCACGCAGCATCCTCAGTTACTTGAATCTAAACATTCAACATAGTGCCGGGGCCCATGAGGGTGTATTTAAGAATGCCTTAATTAACATCTTCTGTTTGTTTGTACAAAGTATTGCGAATCTAGTGGCGTTGAAGGTGTTATAAATTGATCTAATATCTTATTATATTTTTTGAATTAATATTTAATTGATTCCAATTTAGCCTGCGCAGCCTTTTCAGACATTAAAATTTACACTTTAAATCTCTATGCCTAAGCACATGCAAGTGTTTATAACTTAGATATTTTCACCTAATTAGTGATTTTGTTGATTTTGAAAATCATAATTTAGAAATGAAATTCCTTAATTTTTGTATTGAAGGAAAGCTCCTTCATTCATGCAGCATTTAGTTTAGTGTCACCTCCTATCTACTTGTATAAAGAATTACAGATCTGGCGGCAATCATTTGAAAGTTTGTATGAGCTTTGAATAAGAATATATTCATTTTAGATATGTGTAATGAATTTATTTTTCATTCAAGCATTTGCATGTATTTTGGAATATTTGACCCAAATGAGTGACCGTTATAAGATATGTATGAGGGCATACTTCATGCAGTTGTATTCATACAAGTTTATATGTACGAAGTTCACCCAAAAGAAAGCTTCAAACCTCTCTAATTTTATCATTTAAGGACATTTCATATTTTTTATAACAAGAGTTGTTAGACCCAATTTAGATTCATCCTCAACTCCATATCAAATTCCATATTTATTTGAAAATTAGATTTCAAATTTATTGCAAGTCTCTATGAGTTTAGTATTAACCTCCCCAAGTTTCACTTGCATTTAACTTGAGTATCCTAATTTGTTTGAACATATTAAGCAATGAATCAAGCACTCATTTAACAATAATTTAACTGACTAAATTCACCTTCACATAGTCATTTTGTAGGATAATAATGTTTATTGAGCACCTCCATTATTACTTTAAGGTACATGTGAACTCCACATTCCCTTTTTATTTTATTTTGTTTTAAGACTTTATGCTTCACCATTAATTTAATATCAAATTAATTTTAAATTGAAGTCTTAAAATTTGATGAAATTTTGGCAGCCTCCTAGCATCATCTCTTTGTAAGGGGTTGCATCGAGAGTATTTTGGCTTTCTTAGTATGCCCTCATGAGCGTAGCGAGTGATGTCTTGCGATACCATAGCCATCTTCACACCCAATACACCCTAATGGGAATTAGCAGAGTCTTAAAACCTGTAGGAAGAAATACAATGCATGTGTATTCATTTCATTTTTTTCTAAGTCTAGAAATTAGACAAAATTTCAACAGCATTTCGTCTAGAGGAGCGACAGATGTTGGCTTACTCGGTATGCCCTCATGAGCATAGGTGGTGTCGACACCGCGACCATTTTCATCTCACGCCCTCATGAGCATGAGTCCTTCAAACTACAAAGAAACACAAGCATGTATATATCCACATTCACACATTAATCCCACATGTTCTGACTCGTTTTTCTGCACATTGCAATGATCGACAAGGAAATGGGGTTGGGTATGCCGAAAACCAAGAGAAGAACCCGCCTCATGATGGTGTTCTTCTCGATTCTGATGAAGAAGGGTTGGAAAGGGGACAAAATGGGAGACACCAAAATTAGGAGAAGAACTTCATGACGGTGTTCTTCTCACAGTTACGGTGAAATAAAATTTGCAAGGGAAGAAAGAGGGGTTGAATTTAAATAGTAAGAAACAAGTTGCCCATATATGACTCAAATGCAAAGGCAAACATCCTTGAATTCCAATAGCTCTGACCATAGAAGAAGCAAATCTATCTCCACCGCTTTTGTAGGCATAAACTTGAATGATGTCATGGAAGAAAATGAACCCCTTTCTTAGACTACACCTCGTTATATTGAATCTTATGAGCATATTTGATGGTGTTTCAGCCTTTAACAAATTAGTATGTGAAATCACCTTCCCACTCATGAACATCTAGTAGAAATTTTTCAAGAAATAGACACTATCCCTCTCTTTGGGAACCTCCGTTGCCAAAGCTAGCATAGATATTGGAACTGAAGAAGAAGAAAACCAACCAGCTTAAATACATCCCCCTTCATCACCACTCTATTGAATTTCTCTATAAGGCATTCTACTAATGGCTTCAATTAGCGTGGGTGGATCAATGAAGCCATTAGAAAGGATACCTTCAACTCCTCTTTCAAGCACTCCAACTCCTCAAACAAGCACCATAGCCGTCTTCACACTCACTGAAAGAAATATAATGCATGTGTATTCATTTCATTATTTTCTAAGTCTAGAAATTAAATAAAGATTTCGCCTAGGGGAGAAATGTTGGATGTTTACTCAAGACGCCCCTCATGAGTGGCGGTATCTTGCGACATCAATTTTTTCATCTCATTGCTCATGAGCACGATGAGCCTTCAAACCTGTAAAGAAACATAAGCATGTATATATCCACATTCACACATTGATCCCACATATTCTAACTCATTCTTTCTATGTATTGCAATGATCGGCAAGAAAATGGGTTGGGTATGCCAAAAACCAAGAGAAGAACCCGCCTCATGATGGTGTTCTTCTCCGATTATGGTTAAGAAAAGGGTCAGAAAGGGGATGAAAATGGGAGATGCTAAAAACTAGGAGAAGAACTCACCTCATGATGGTGTTCTTCTCCAGTTATGATGAAATAAAAATTGGAAGGATAATGCAAGGGGGGCGATGCCGGAAACTGAAAGAAGAATCTGCCTTATGATGGTGTTGCTTCTTGATTTTCGTCATTTGCAAGGAAAGAAAAAGGGGTTGTTTGGCTGCAGGGGTAGTGGAAACACCGGAAACTAAGAGAAGAATCTACCTAATGATTGTGTTGCTTCTCAATTTTCATCATTTGCAAGGGAAGAAAGAGGGGTTGAATTTAAATAGTAAGAAATAGGCGCCATATATGATTCAAATGTAGGCAAACATCCTTGAATTCCAAGCCTCGACCATAGAAGAAGCAAATCTATCTCCACTACTTTTGTAGGCATAAACCCGAATGACGTCATGGAAGAAAATAAACCCCTTTCTTGGACTACACCTTGCTAGATTGAATCTTATGAGCATATTTGATGTTGTTTCAACCTTTAACAAATTAGTATGTGAAATCACCTTCCCACTCATGAACATCTGGTAGCAATTTTTCAAGAAACAGACACCATCTCTCTCTTTGGGAACCTCAGCAAAGCATAGATATTGGAACTAAGAAGGAGCAAACCAACCAGCTTAAATACATCCCCTTCATCGCCACTCCACTAAATTTCTCTATAAGGCATTTTACTGATGGCTTCAATTAGCGTGGGTGGATCAATATAGCCATTAGAAAGGATGCCTCTAACAAGTGCAAGGGGTAATATAACCTCTTCCCAATAATTTTAAGAGAATCATCTTCAACTTTCAACATCCCCAAGTTTCTCATCATTATGGACATCGATTCAGCAGTAGATAAGTAAGATAGTTGCAAAGGTTGAATACTCATTACCATAGGTAGGGGAGTGGAGATAATAGCATGGGTCTCTCCACCAAATGGAGGAAGTAAATCCATTATTTTCCTGCCATGCCACCAATCATTCTCATTCTCTAAGTTATCAATCACAAGTAGATAAAGGGATTCCCCACATTAGTTCTCTCTTGACTCTTTGAATGGATTCACTTTCTGTTTCCTCAAAGCTCCTTGGATAAGCCCTCTTTGAGCAAAACTCATTATTGGCAATGCCCACATCAATTCCCAAAAAAGTCAGCAAGTTCATATAGTTTACATGAATATACCTTTCTTCTCTAGTAATCCAAAGTACCATCTTGTACATTTGGTAATTTCTATAAGCAAATTCAAGAACAAGTTTTGTTTTTCTATGCGACTCACGAGATGATGCCACCGCCACATGCTAAACCACAAGCCCTTGACTTCTTTCCACATCTTGTTTTTTTTTCTTGGTGGAAACCTGCCAACATCCTCTGCATTATTCTTGTATGCCATATCTATCTCTTCCTTATTGATTTTCCAAATGTAGCATTGAGAAGCCGGAGATCCGAAAGAGTCCGCGGAAGATGGAGAATCTTCTCGTACACTTCCTTGGGCATGGTGCTGAAGATGGAAAGTATGCCGACAACGAATTTGAGGAAGATGGCGATTGTAGCAGCAAGTTCAAACCATGAAAGCAGATTCACCTCTTTGTTGAGAAAGCAATAAAAGATAGTATTTTCTTAATTGGACATTTGTGGATAAAAAGGAATGATGACGGTGATTTCTCTTTGACACCCATGATCTATCGACTACCATCAGCATATCCAAGAGATAAACAGAGTTTATCAACCCATGATAGTGATTTGAATAGAGATAATATGATCCTAACTTGACCATCCTAGAGATAAACTCGATATTTTTCAAACCACAAAATTCTAATAAACAATGTCAGCGTTATCTCCGTCAAACTACTTGATGATGACTACCATCGCTTCATTGTACCTTTGAGAATCATAATCATAGCTAGTATTAGTAGTATAGGAATCATGCATTCTATTATGGCCTAGCTACATGTCTTCATTCAGATCTTCAAGAGAAAAAAAAACTCCTTCTAAAGCCTGAAGAACCTTAGGCTTTTTTTTTCTTCTCATTTTTTTTATTCCAAAAAATGGGATATGCGAGAGGATCAACACAAATGTGTGAACTTATATATCTGAATGCTTGTCATTTTTATAGGTTTGAAGGCCTCCTAAGCGTGATGAGATGAAAAATCAATGTGTGAAGACATCACGCTATACTCATTAAGGCTGCATGAGTAAGCCAACATCGTTAGATGTCGCCCTACCAAAATCACAAAATTTTGTCAAATCTTTTGACTTAGAAAAAATGGGAGAATATAAAGAGCTAGCTTAAAAGCGCTAAACAAAGAAACTTAAAGCTAAATTCAAATTAAAAGAATCAAACAAAAAAATAGGGGAAAGAAAAGAACATACAATGAGTACAAAAGCAAAACATTAAATCAAAGAGAAAAAGGTAAAAAGCACTTACAAGAGCGGAGTTGAAAGCCCACTAAAAAAATATACCTTCCTCTTTCAAGCACTCCAACTCCTCAAACAAGTGGAATGAAATAGAACCCCAGCCTTATTTACTATTTATAGGAATTAGAAGAAACAATGTAGAACCCATACTTATCTAAACTTAATAATCATGTGTGACAATGGGTTTGAGGGATGACACCAAACTCATAAGCTTTAATTGTAATTCTCTATGGCTTAAATTGAAGCGATAAAGTGAGTTATCTTTTATTCAAATTTCTCAAAATTGGACAAGCCTTAATTGAAACTTGGGGAAACAAATGTCAAACTCATAAGAGACTTATAATAAATTTGAAGTCTAGTTTTCAAATAAATATGAAACTTGATCTGGAGTTGAGAATAAATTCATATTAGATTTGAAATCTTTTTATATGAACAAATCATATTTAATCTCAAATGAAGTAAAGATCTCAATCAAATATTAAATGACAAATAATTGGTGGTAAATTTGAATGTTCAATTTCAAATGCAGAACAACAATGTGCAAGTAATTTGGTGGCTTTGTTACAAGCACAAGTTTGATTAGGCAACTCATGACCACTCATGAATGTAGCCTTTAAAAGGATCACTTGAATCCTATATTTGAAGTTATATTTAAAGCACATGAGAATTATGATATATCTAAGTGCTTAATTCTAAGATTAATGGTATTCAAATAAAATTTATAAAAGGATTTACAATGTAATTAAGTAGCTTGCCAATGGGTATATACAAACTCTTTCAATAATCACTCAAGTTACACTACATGATATATTAAGTGAATCAATAAAAAATCCATATAATTTGAATTAGAGTTATGATAAACTCAATGCTCAATTTTAGATATAAAATCAGTTCTTTTGGTTTAGAATAAAAGTTAAAAGTGACTAATTGATAAAGACTTGAAAGTTCTTTAACAACTACATGTCAAATGATATTTTAGAATTGAAAAATTCAACAAGCAATCCAAGTGTGAGTAATATTTTAAAATCACAACACCTTCAAATGTCATCAGATTCGCAACACATCGTACAAGCAAACAGAAGGCGTTAATTAAGGCATTCTTAAAACTACCCGCATGGAACCACCGATGACTTATTGACCCACTGACGACTTACTATCCCAGAGCACCCGCCGAGCGAGCATATGTTAAGATAACTCTATAATTTGCATATTTATTTATTTTCACATATTTTTGCAATAACATTTTAAACTGGTTTACTGTAGGCGGAGCATATCTTGGCGACGGAGGATCTTTTTTGGTCTTTCTTTGGACGTCCAGGTGACGTGGACTATCAGTTGGCCATAAATAAGTACGAGCATATGATGCAGGATCTAAGCTTGATGACGCATATCAGAGACTATGGGGTCCAGCCCCAATAGAGCCTATGTCACAGGATATGACACATGTCTACGACTCGCTACCGATGATGATGAACGAGCAGGGCCATCCACCTATGCTGATCAAGGACCATCTTCTTTCCCAAAGAGCACCCATCACTATGGGCGTGTCGGGATTGGGTTTATCTGAGACCGCAGACATTGGGGCGATGATGCGAGCGAGCTCGGGGACATAAGATGTCTCCCATCAGTTGCGCGATCGTCCGTTGCAGCCACCTGAGCACTATACTCCAGGTAGTGCAATGATAGCATATAGACGTCGTCGACGATAGTCTACTGATAAATTTCTGTTCATACATCTTTACATTTTTTACTAGTGGAAATTGTATGGGAGGAACAATTTTTTTGTAGCTATTAAGTTATAGTTAAATTTTTATAACTATTTATTTCAGTTTCCCTCCAGAGCATATGATTCTCCTCTATTTCATTATGAATGACTACTTATTTTATTAATTACTTGTGTCTTTGTTTAAAATGCAATCTTTACTTTGATGTCCATTTGGTGTTGATTGATTGCTTCAATCTTGGTTGTAAAAATACAACTTATTTTTTTTTTTTAAATTTGACAGTAAGTCGCTTTACTTATTGAGACTATTAAGCTATCCCGATAAGTTGGCACTTCCTTCAAGAAGCCCGCTAACTTATTGGGCTTAAGAGTTACTCGTTCAATATAGGTGATGTGCCACCTCATGAGGAGATCAATCGCCCACTTATTGGGCGAATATACCTATAATTAAATTTTCTTTTATGGTACTTAATCTCTTAATTATTAATTAATTAATACTTAATTTAAAATTTTCCTCATTACGATTTCTCAACCCAACGAAGAGGGGATGAGGGCTTTCATTTTTTTTTATTTAAAGGAGGCCCAAAGAGAGCCTTCGCTTCTGTGAAAAACAAAGCTGAGGCGGAATCAGTTGAGCTTGCAGATTTATTTTGGCCAAGCCGCATATGTGATGCCTCTTTTTTTTGTCTTTTTTATATATACTAATGGCAATATTTCTTCTTTTTTTAAATTTTTTTATTATATACTAAGAGTAATATTTTTTCTCTTTTTTTTATTATATACTAACGATAATATTTTTTTTCTTTTTATTATATACTAACAGTAATATTTATTTCCTTTTTTTATTATATACTAATGATAATATTTTTTTCTTTTTTTTACTATTTTTTTCTTTTTATTATATACTACCGATAATATTTTTTTTCTTTTTTTCTTTTTTTTTATTATATACTACCGATAATATTTTTTCTTTTTTTTATCTCTTTTTTTTATTCCCAAAAAAATGGGATACTAAAGAGGGTCAACAATGGGTATTTATAAAGGGCACTTTTTGTAAATTTTAAATAATTAAATCAATCCTAATTAAAATTTTTGTGACAACATCATTATGTGATTAATATATATGTCAATGTTAGATTATTCTAATGTTCCGGACACAACGGCATATTCCATTTCGCTATTGGAGGTCGTTTGGTTTAAGTTGGCATCGAGTCAAATCAATTTCAGTTCAAAAATGTGCATTATCGCTTCCAACGGCTTAACATTCGTGAAGACTAGTCTGAATTGAGTGCAAACAGTCTCATTTGATAGGTTTCGACGTTCGATGCTAATGACATGATCAATTTTATGAACGGAGGTTGTTTGAGCATCGTCAGCCTCCGACTTTGACATGTACGTAGCATCAACATTTTCTTGACGGCCAACCATCAACAGTGCAATATATATATATTCTGATCAATTTCAACAATTTAAATGCGATGCCGAAGTCCGCTCATCAATCAAAGATCGTTTTGAGCAATTTCGACGACTTCCAGTATATTTCAGCTTTGATTTGTGCGATATTACATTCAAAACCTGTCGAATTTGTTCCATAAACCCAATCCGACTTGTGGATCATGTATGGAGGTCAACAGATGAGTCTTTATAATTTAATCATGTTTTACCTTTTTAAATTCAATAAACTATATATTGATAGTATTTAATAAAGTGCATATCCTACTTACGACATCTGCAATTTTATTATTGATAGAAGACTTATATTTTTGAGTGTTAAGATATTTAAGGTTTTATGATCAGAATAAAGTACAAATTCTTATGAGAGGAGATGACATCACTAATAAGATAAAGTTTAGATAATAACATAAAGCTCGTGATTATTTGTGAAATATCATTGACTTGCTTCATTTAATTTTTTCAAGAAAATAATATGATGACCTTCTTGCTAAAGAATGCCTCTGATTGCAACTTTAGAAGCATCACATGATATCTCAAATATCCTATTAAAATTTAACAATTTTAATACTTATAAGCTTGTTAAAAATTTCTTAATTTTAGAAAAGACATTAGTAAATATCGTTATCAAATAAAATTTATCTTTCTTAAGACATGGGATGATTGAGGTCATAATAGTGTTAAATATATGAATAAACCTTCAATAAAAGATATAACCAATGCAAACTATGCTTATAATGGATTGTGATTGTGTGAGCCACTCTTAAATAACTCTAATTTTATCAAAATTAATAAAGTACCAATGATAAATCCTAAGAATATTACTAAAATAATTATAAATAAGCACTTTCTTAAAATGAATATATAACAATTCTTGATGAAATACATTAAATACTTATTCATAAAATTAAAATATTCAAAAAATTTTTCAATATAAAATATATATTATGATATTTTAAAATACATTATTAACTATTCATCTAAGCTATCTTTAATCTTGAAGACTGTTTTTCATGCATCACTTGAGTTTAAGTATAGAGAATCTATACTTAATAAAGCCAAAACCAAAAAAGAGATTTAAATAAAACAGCATGCAAAACATTAACAAATAGCTAACAATCCAATATATACAAAGAAATCTTCAGTTTGAATTTAGCATATAGAAACACTTCTTTTATAAGAAGAAAGACCATAATTCTTCTTAATTTTGATATCTAACCCAATGATACTTTCAAACATAGAGGAATGCTCCATCCATAGAAATTATTTGAAATATGCTTAAGATATGTACAAAATTTTATCCTGCAAAGTCTGTGAAGCCATCTAATACAGTTTTGTCCTCTCTCATTCTTGCTAGCGCATTGTAATAAATTTGTCGAACTCTTTCTCTTGAGAGATTCAGAGATGACAAAATTTTTAAAATAAGTATTAAATAATAATTAATTAATATATTAAGTACGATAAAAAAAATTTAAATATAGGTATAGTCACCCCATATGATCAGCCACCTCACCGGGAGGAGATATCCCACTTATATACATCGCTATACTTAGGTTAGTCGCCCGATAATCGATCGACTGGCCTAAGTATAGCCAATCATCCCATAAGTGGGCAACTTGCCTGCTGTGGTTTTTTTTTAAAAAATAAGTTATCTTTTTTTACAACCTACAGGTAATGCAAACAGGTAGTGAAGAAATAACTGAATGCAACTGAAAAAAGATACGATGTACTACTAATCGATGATACAAAAAATGTCATTCACAAGCAAAAAATAAACTCAAGTACAGATGCAGATAAAAGTGAACAATAAGAATATTCAGCAACAGCTATACAAAATAAATACAGTTCTATACACTATCATCAACGGCGACGTCTATAGGTTATCACAAAGACTACGAGTATGGTCGTGGATGCAACGATCACGCTGATGGGAATCATGTGGTCCCTGAGCCTGACTTGCAACATCTGACCCATCTCTGGTTGCAAGTCTCATAGAGATACCCAATCCTGTGATGGTGCAATGTCCATATAGTATTGAGATTGGGAGCTCTCTAAAAAAGAAGATGGTCCTAGATTAGCATAAGTGGATGGCCCCGTACCCATGTCTGCCTCCTGTGTAGTCAGAGCAGAATCATAGTCATGTGACATATGCTCGACTACTTTGAGAGTATGATGTGAGTCCTCGAGCTCAGATCGTGGCATATCTACATGTACTTATTTATAGCCAACTATGTGTCTACGTCACCTGGATGTCCAAAGAAAGGCCGAAAGAGGTCCTCTATCGCCAAGATATGCTCCGCCTATAGTAAACCAGTTTAAAATGTTACTATGAAAATTTGTAGATACAGTAACTAAGTAAATTTGCAAATTATAGTGTTATCTCAACATATGCTCACTCGACAGGTGCTCTGGGGTAGTAAGTCTTTGGTGGATCAGTAGGCGCCTTAAGCAAGGACAACAACGCCCATGACCTAAACCATGACATGTACTGCTACAGGGACTGCTATGCTTCAGTGTAACTATCATCTACTACAACAATGTAATTTCTACGAGCCTCCCACAAAGCGACGTGCTACTGATGGTACTGAACCTAGTCGGTATCAGCTTTCCCTCTACCATCAACTCTTTTAAAATTGGAATCCATCAGAGAAACATCAGTGTGGGGTAAGTGACCAAACTATTGAAGGACTCCGTCAGGAAGGTGCCACTCCACCCTCTTCCAGCTGATCAATGGCTCTAGCTAATGACTCACAAATGTGAAATATCGAGAGCAATTCTAATGATGTCATATGGCTCCCAAGTAACCTACTTTTGTTAGTGGATGTTAGACAGTAGTATGATAAAATTCATTGAAAATATGTTATAATAATTAAGAGCAGTACCTGGCTCAGTAGCAGTCCCTCTAGCTCATCCCAAAAAAATTTGATATTCCTGAATGGCATCTACCGCACATACCTCTCATTCCACCTGAAATAGGGGAAATAGCTTTTAATATAAATCATTTACCAGCAACTCAGTATGTTAAAACATGTGATATAGATTTTAGTTTTCTAACCCGAAACCAATGTTGAGCCCATCGAGATCTCTAGGATAGGGAACATGTAGTGTTGGTCTCCCAACATGCAGGCGCTCACAAGACCAAATCTGGAGCAACTGAAGACACCCATCCATGTTGGCCCTCCTCAGCCTGGTAGACTCGTGTAACTCCCTGTATAAGTGTGCTAGCACTATACCTCCTACCGATAATGTACTGAATGTGTGCAAATCTTCTAACAATGGTAGATAATGCAAGTGCACCACTGACCCAGATGTATCCAGTAGTAGGAAACTCCCTAGAAGGAACAAAACATATGCTCGCATATTTCTAGCAAACTCCAACTCTGGGAGGTCTGCGTTGGACTCCCTGAAAAATGTCCAGTAACCACGGCGGTATGCAAGCGGTCGCCCCATCCGGAATGTTGAATGAACTATAGGGTCGACCGGGTCATGGTACACAGTGTCTGGTATGGGATGTCCCCCCAGCAGCTCATCACAGTAGTCGGGCCAGCTTTGCCACCGCTTCCCCTGTCCAACAACAACCGATCCGACAATCAGTGGGTCATCTATGAGAAAACCCAAGATCATTGCAATGTCTTACAATGTTGTCAACATGTGATGGTCAAGTCTAATATATCTCAACTGGCTAACACAGTAAAGTCCAAGTGTGCGGAGGGCAGCTATGAATCGTGGGCACATAACGGACCACTCCCTAAGCATCAGAAGATGAGAAGCTGCCTCCAAAATAGTCCCCTGCAATATGAAGGAATTATTGTTAGGCAAGTTAGAACAACTAAAATGTTACAGAAAGAAAATAAACTTGAAAGTAAATTTACCGTACCGGATGCGGCTCGGTTGCGCCATGCGTAAGGCTATCTTTGGGATGAACCTCTGCAGTGCAGATCGGTGTGTCATCTACCATCTCGCCGCTGACGCCTAGTCCCTGAAGGCTCCTCAGCCATCATACCTGTGAAAAGAAGAACAAAATGATAGTTTATTAGAGTACTGATACATTAACATAAATAAAGAAAATATATGCAGTTACAGTTAAAATATCTTGCAACACACTTTAAACTACCTCCTACTAGTAGGGTTATGTGGACACAATGTGCAATAATGACCAATTGATGTGCAGAGACTACACATGCGATTGCTTTGCGCTGCGCTCTCGTCCGTTGTGTTCTTGTACCTACTTGATCGTGGCCTCCCTGATCTAACTTTAACCACTAGAGGCATTAGAGGATACAGACCCTGGTTGGCATCGTATTCTAGCCAGGTATTTTGATCAAGCAGAACGTGAAAATTTGAAGCGCATGTATGCCCATACATTGACATGGTGTAATACTTTGAAACATAAGCGAGATGATTTAATCTCCTATGGATTAGAGCTACTATGGAGTGACTACATGACATATGATAAATTAGTGTTTGTGTACAAGTACATGAGCTGAATTGATCCGCTGTGAAGTCAACTCTAAAGGAGCGATAATTCCTATCAAATACTTGCACTTCATTTGCATTAATATTGACTGGTTGTGGATACTGTCTGGCCTCAAGCTCAAATTTACTTAGCACTGTCTGTGTTCTAGGAGATAATGTGTACTCAGTAGGTGGTTCCTCTGAATCAATGGTACTTGCCCTCTTGTAATATAAACTGACAATGTTATAGTAAATAGCAATGATCAGTGCCTAAATCAGTAGTCTGCGTGCACATTTAAGCACCCCATTAAAACACTCTAATGTATTTGTCATCATAGTACCATAACGCTTTCCGCCATCGTGAACCAATGTCCACTTGGACACATCATGTTCTACTAACCACTGATATGCTTCAGGTTTAATTTTTTTAATGTCAGCCATGTGACGGTTGAATATGTTGATGTCATTTGTGCTGCCGGACATGTACATTTTCTTACACATAAACTCTACATCCGCAATACCCATTTTTCTTACTGCTTTCTTGAAGTTTTCCTAAGATGTCTTAAGCAATGGCGATGTGCATCCCATGGGAAAACATCGCGGCACCCACGAACCAACCCTGAATGCTTATCTAAGATTATACATAAATCACTTCTTGCTGAAATAGTAGGCAACAATTTTTGTATGCACATAATGAACCAGAACCATGATTCATTATTCTCAGATTCAACCATAGCAAAAGTAAGCCAAAATAGTCCGTTATTCACATCAATACCTATAGTTATGAGCAACGTACCTCTAAACTTTCCTAGTAGGAACATCTCGTCCATGCTGAGAATGGAGTGACAATATCTCCAACTAGAAATCGATAGTCCAAAGGCCCAGAACAACCTCTGAAACTTGCATGTATCTGATGACAAAATATTGTAAACAGTTTCGGGCAGCACAGAGCATAATGAACTCATAAATAAGGCTATAGAGTGGTATGACTCCTCCCAACTACCAAATATTCCTCTGATACTCTTACGCCTCGCATCCCAGGCCTTCATGTAAGAGACTTTTATATTAAATTTTGCTTCCATCCTTCCTATGATCTCTCTAGGTTTCAAATCTATTTGAAATCACATAACTGTCATTATGAAATAACTAATGAACTTAGAAGAGCACTAACGATGTCCTGAACCACTGATAGTGGCAACACATGTGTGCAGCGCACCTAAAATTGATATCCTCCAAGCACCTCCCAACCTCTTACTTCTGCTACAGTGCATGCGTCATTGGCAAGATCTACTAGGATTACTGTGTTGCGCACATATAATAGTAAAATTCTTCTGATTCGATGTGACGATAAGGAACTGAACATTATTAAGAATTGACCAACTAGTTACTGCAAACTGAAGCTCCTTCTTATTTGAGAAACACATACCTTCATATAACTCTACTGGAACTTCGATGTCATCTGAAAAAGTTGAACTATCAGATGGACCATCAAACACAATATCAGCATCCCATTCTTTGGTGGTTTGACATATTCAGACATAGTCATTATTAGAAATCATAACATCATGATCTGATGAATTCTGGATTGAATGACTCCAAAGAAGCTCGTGATCAACACTGATGTCACATAAATTGGCATTACCCAGTAAAGAATCATCGTCAGCATCACTATCATCAGATGCATTGCTTGATTCGCTATTCATCATTTCATACTCATCATCAGGTACTACTCTAGATGAACTAGGTTTATCATGCAGTTGTGCTTGAACAGGCTATTTGGTTCTGTATAAAAAAGCTATAATCTTTTAAAAAATAGAAGATACCCTACACAAAAAATGAAAAAACACCAACACTGATGTTGAGGTAAATGCTTACATTATTTCTTAGTCATGATAGTACTGCTGCGGTTCAGCAACTGTTGGCCAAGTGAACTCATGAGTGTAATCAGAGTGTACATTTTGTTGCATGACATTAGTATCAGTTTCTACTATAGCAGTACATTATGGCTTTATTTCTACATAAAGAATTAATGTCTAATGGGAAGCTTCATCCAATACAGTACTGCAAACTTCATCATCATCAATAGTAGAAGCTATGTATCCGTGCCTATAGGAAAATGACGTGTAATCTCTACTGCGAAGTTATCAACATCATAACGCAGAGATCTGAGCACTTTCTATTTTAAATCTCCTAAGCTTGCATGACGCGAAACTCACATGGGCTGATTTTTGCCACCGACATAACTTGGAATGAACTAATCATCAACGATCAGTTGACCGTCATAGAAGAAAATTAAGGAAACGAGCTCCTGACTCATTCTACTATATGCTCAGCAACTAAATTTCTAACAAAATCTAAAAATTCACTCATAATTTGTCAAAAAAAAAGTTCAATCGGAGTGTACATTTTGCTCAGCTATTTATAAGGCTAACAATTCAAGAAAGAAAAATAAGAGCAAACAAATTAACTAATCCAAATATTTTGCACCCTACACACAAAATTTTAGAAGGAAAAGTATGAAAATGAAAAGGAGATGAAGCCAACCATCACCTAAGGAGTAGAATAAAGTCCTTCCCCACCTAAGGAGTAGAATAAACTTCCATTTACATTATTTCCAATTGGAATGAGAAAGGAAAAAAGAAAAATAAAAAGTCATTACCTTTCAATTAGTGGACGGAGCTTGCGGTGGAGCCGACGACACACAAATGCCGGTGGAGCCGATGACACTGTGAGTTGGACGGATCGTGAGAGTGTGTGGGGGAGGGGGGACCAAATTCTAACCTAAAGCGATTGGGATTGGTGGTCGGATATTGGGATCAAAAAAGCTAATGAGGATGTCGGGATGTCAAAAAAACTCGGTCGAACGTCGAGATAATTTTGGGCGAATATATGGAAGCCGTCACCCAATAATGATCGATTTTAGGCCGACAATCGATTCGGGCGAGTTTATATACCACCCCATAAGTGGCGGACCATGCCACCTCTGAGGTGGGGCCACCACCCACTTATGCACCTATATTTATTTATTTTATCATACTTAATATATTAATTAATTATTATTTAATACTTATTTTAAAAATTTTACATTCAGAGTCCTTCCAATCTCATCAAACGTTAGTGAAGCTTCTCCATTGATTCCATAATATGACCGTATGATACGCTCTTCCCTTCCACCAAGTGCTCTGAGAAGCGTCTCCATGTTTTGTAGCAATTGTCATCAATGACACACTGGTCTTCTTTCATCCGGTCCTTGGATAATATCCTACATCAAATATAAATTAAAGTTCATGACATGGTTCAGAAGTATTATACAATAAGAAAAAATATTATGAAGATTAAAAGATAAATTTTCTAAAATTATAATTAAAATGTATAGATAAAATGTGAGAAACTTAAATATCAAACTTTAAGTGTCAAATATATAAATACATAAGAATTGTGTGGTATGCATGTAAATCTTTTTTAAAATAAAAAAAAGATTGAAGATAATTTGGATAAAATTTATATAAAATAATTTATATGAAATAGATTTAACATATCATACAATACATATTGGAGAACCACCAGAATTCATAAAGCTAGCCCTGAATGCTTTAAGATAAGGCTAATGATGATCATGATATACAAAGTAAAGAAAATGTGATTATAACATTAAACAAATTTATTATGTTATATAATATTTTGTTGAAAATTACCTTGAGTACTATTTTTTCACCAATAATAGGTTGATCAATGGACACTGGATGACGATTTTTCTCACATATGATCCTTACACTGGAAGCAAAAATGCCAATAATTCCAGCTATTTCTTTATAAGTTGGCAATCTCTTGAGCTTTTCCCTCAACAATGATTTGGTTTATCACATCAGTACACAAGTATCCTTACATAAGTACTAATGTTCATTTGTTAGCTCAAATTCTAAATAAAGACATGCAATGCCATAAAAAAGCCAAAAAAGTAAATAAATTTTCTCAGTGTATACATGTCGGAATTCGAATAATGTTGGAATTTTTAGCTAAGGCCTTCATGATAGATTGTCTGATCCACCAATACACATAAGTAGACATTTTATTTCCTTTTTGTAATGCCGGGTTGGTATACTATGGATGCTTTACACTTGTTGAGAGGTTCGATGGAAAAGTATAGATAAGTAATGAGGATTTACATATGATATTTCTTGATTTAAAGAAAGCATATGATGAAATTCTAAGAGAGTGCTTTGGAGAATTCTAGAAAAGTAGGGAGTTAAAATTGCTTATATTCAAGTCATTAAAAAAGGATCAACAAGTATTTTCCTATTTCAGTTGGATTACACCAAGGATTGGCTTTAAGCTCAAATCTTTTTTACTTTAGTTATGGATGTTCTTACTAGACATTTACAATAGGATGTACCTTAGTGTATGCTTTTTTTTTTATGATTATGGAGGTCAACCTTAGAGACCAAAGACTTTTATTTGAGTTGATGTAAAACTGAATACATGGAGTGTAATTTTAGTTTTTGAAGATCTAGTAATGGAGTAGTGATAATGGGTGACCAAGTCATCAAAAGAGTGATCATTTTATATATCTTAGATCGATTGTTCAAAGTGATGGTGATATAAATAGGGGTGTTATTAGTAGAATTCAAGTTGGATGGTTGAAGTAGAGGAATGCATTTGGCTTGTTATATGATAGGAAAGCACTGCTTAGACTTAAGAAAAAATTTTATAAGATGGTGATGAGACCTACAATACTTTATGGCACAAAATATTGGCCAATGAAAAAGAAACATGAAATTAGCTGTTGCAGAGATGAGGATGCTAAGGTAGATGAGTGGCTTTACACTTTGAGGCATAATGAGAAACGAATATATATGTGATAAGATTGGAGTAGCTTCTGTGGTAGATAAGATTAGAGAGAGTCGCCTTAGTTGGTTTGATCACATAAAATGCCAGATTCTAGTTATGAGAGTAGACGTATTTAATTCATCCTATGATAAGAAAGGAAGAGGTAGAACTAAAAAGATGTGGTTAGGAAGTATAAAAAATAACCTTAATATTAGGATTAAATGAGAATATGACACTCAGTAGGACAAATTGGAAAAAAGGATTCATGTAACTAATCCCATGTAGTGGGACAAAAGCTTGTTGTTGTTGTTGTTGTTGTTGTAGGGAAGCATGAATGAATGATTCATCATAATTAAACAACAAAAATAATCTATACCTACTAGTAAGAACTGATGATCATAGCATCATGTAAGAGTTAGATCACTTTGACCTTTAAATGTTTATAAGTTATTGGAATGATTTCCAATGTTCGTTTGGTAGATAAGGGATGAAAGTGAGATCATACAAAAAAAAACCCTAACAAAAGTGTCAATTGCATTCAAATTGTAAGGATTTGAAAGTCATCTTCATATTTATTCTTTATAGAATATAATTGTGGGTAATGAAAATTTGCACTTAGGTCTCTACGAGAGTTTTCATATGTTTCGGGTCAAATTTTGGATGACAAACTAGATTGCAGATAAAACACTACCTAGAGATTTCAACTTCATTTTGCAAGGACTTCAAAATTGATTTCAGGTTTCTCATAAGTGCTTGAACCTATAGTTAATTTACACCCCTCCCCCAATAATAATAAAAGAACTTTTGATTAAGACTAATCATTGCGTGCTAAAAGTTTAGCGTATAGTAAAAATATTTTAAAAATTAAAATTAAGAAATTCATCACATTTAACTTAAATCGGATGATGTAATAAATTGTGTTAAACCTAATCAAGATCTTATGATTTTATCATCATTAGTTGTCGTAGATCATGATCTATTTAGTTAAAGGAGATAGTAAACACAACCTGATCAAAGGATTAATATCAATAATCATATGTTGTGTTATCCAAGAGAACTTTGAAAACCTAAAGTGAATATTTATTTGAAGGAATAACTTTAAGTTGACCATAATTGACAAATAGATTTTATGTCCAATCAAAAGCATCTTATGATCACAACTCAAGTGGTTGAGCCATTATGGAGTATATGAGCTTTGATCCTGACCACTAATATAATGGAATCATTGATTGATCAAATCATTAGAGAGTCCGATTTTGGCAATATATTGAGGGCCACCAGATCAAAGAATTATATTCATAATCATCATTTATGTGATGGTGTTTAACAGAAAAATATTTCATCAAAGAACAATCGCTACATCCTTACAAGCTTCAATTCATTTGAGAGTGACCATAGTGATAAATCTAATATCACATTCACTCTTTTATGAGATAAAACTTTCTCAAATTGGTCACCCTTGACAAATGATTACATATAATAGATGGATTTTTCTATAAGCGTAAGTGGTTAATTTCACTTGAAAGTTTTAAGATTTCATAATTCTCTTGAATTTTATTATATTATTAATATTTAAATTCAAAAGGATTTGCATTAAAATTTAAAATATTTTGATAGCAATATCCCTTATGGTTGAAATTTTGTCAATGCAGCTATCATTGAGGTGAAAATTATTTGATCATTCATTTTTGCAAGTTGGTTGACATTTATCACTTGAATATTGTCGAGATATCGCTTGTCAACTCGCCATTATAAGGAGAATGATCAAACTTGCTAAATGGGACTCAATCTCGAAAACTGAAATTTGTATGGGGAGGAGGATCAAATTAATTAAGTGAGACCTATTCCTTTGCATTATAAGTGAAGTATCCTACCTGAGAACATACGTAATTTGATACATTTGAGTTTGACTTTGAGAGAAAATGTTTGAAATTTCAAAAAAAGTTATAAAATATTTTCATGTTTCTCAAGCCAACAACAAATTTAAGATGACTTGGTTTTTAACCTGCAAAACATTCCCAAATTTTATGTGTGAGCATCTTAGCTCATTTGTCAGATTAGATGTGAGAATTAACTTTCGGTGATGTGCATGTATCTCAGTGTACGTGTAAGATTTTTGGATGCACTAGAATGATATATTTGCATGATATTTAATGTATTTGCACAATGCAATTGTATAATATGTCATACATTTTGAAAGAATTATTTTGTGATGCAAGCACATGATCATATAGTATTCAAGTTTTGTTATTTTCATTAACATTTCATTGTTAGGATACATGCGAACATTTTATTTTATGATATTTAAAATATATCTTTTGTCCACTTGTATATATGTGTTGCGGATCTTGTGGTGTTGAAAGTGATCATGGTTCTTATTGTGTTTTAAAATGACACATCATTGCATGCATTGTTCCTAATTTAAAGAATTTTGAATATTCAACAAGGTCATTTTGTGTTCATCGATGAGCTTTAAGTTCATCGCAAGTCCTATTTAAGCTCAAGTTTTATGAGTTTTTCTTTCTCAGGACTTTATAACTATATGTTTAAATTAATTTTAATTTAACCTTGAATAATTCTATTTGAGAAAAACTTCGATTAAAACTAAGCATTAAAAGCAATAGTTTAGGAATTAAGACTAAGAAATTCACCACTTTTAAGATGGTGAGGAAAATAATGAAGAACTCGATCAAGATCTTATGATTTTGTTGTCATCGGATGTCGTGATCCCAAGCCTACTTAATTAAAGTAGGTAATCGGCCTAACTTGACTAAAGGAATATTGTCAACAATCATGGATTGTGTAATATAAGTAAATCTTATAAACTTAGGGTAGATATTTGTCTAAAGGGATAACTTTAAGTTAACTAACAAATGAACTTTATGCCCTATCAAATGTAATTTATGATTCACAACTCAAGATGTTGATTGAGAAGCATATAAGTTTTGACCATGACCATAATATAGTGGAGCAATTAAGGAAGTCAAATAATCTAATCAAAAGACCATGATCCTAACCATAATATATTATGGGCATTTAGGAACTAAACCACCGGATTAGAGAATCATAATCATAATCGCCCTTCTGTGGTACCATTTAAGAGGAAAATAATATGGTCAATGGATAGTTGCCACATTCTTACTGACTTGAAATCATTTGAGAGTGACAATAATCACACATCTGATATGACATTTGTTCCTCTGTGAGTTAGAATTTCTTAAATTTGTCACACTTAACAAATAGTTATGGAAAGCTGAAGGATTTTGCTGTACACTTAAGGTACTTAATTTCACTTCAAAATCTTAAGATTTTATAATTTTCTTGAATTTTAATATATTATTAATATTTAAATTCAAAATATTGTGCATTAAAATATAAAATATTTTGATATTGATATCCCCTTCAGTGAAACTTTATCAATACAATCATCATTTGGGTGAAAATTATTTAAGAATTCATTTTACAATTTGGTTGAAATTTATTACTTAAATATTATCAAGGCATCAACCTTATTAATTCCAACCTTTACAAGGAAGAGAATTAGACTGGCTAAATGAAACCTTGTGAACAATAATCTTTGTGGGAAAGAAGATTAGATTGGTTAAATGAGATGTACTCCTCCGCACTATAAGCAAAACAGCTTGCTTGAGAACATGCATAACTTGATACATTTGAATTTGACTTTGAAAGAGAAAGTTTAAATTTTCAAAAAATGTTCGAATCATTTAAAATATTTTTATATTTTTTGAGCTAAGATCAAATTTAAGCTGATCTAATTTTTAGCCTATACAACATTCTCAAATTTTATGTTAAACATTTAACTCATTTGTCAAAGTATAGGCAACCATTAATTGTAAGTGATGTGCACATATCTTAGTGCACATGAAATATTTTTGATGCATTAATGTGGTAAATTTGCATGATGCAATTGTTTGATATTCCATTGATTTTGAAATATTTATCTCCTGATGCATGCACATCACTGGATAGTATTTAGGTTTTGTTATTTCCATGCATGTTTTATCAACGAGGTGCATGCAAACATTTTATTCTATGATATTTTAAACACACATTCTATTACTTGTGTATATGTGTTGTGAGTCTGGTGGCATTGAAGACGATCTCAATTCTTGTGATTTAAATGACACATCATTTCCTTGTATTTGTTTTCAATTTATTGAGTTTTAAATATTCGACAAGGCCTCTTTGCTCATCAATAAGCTTTAAGTTCATTGTAGGTCCCATTCAAGCTTAATTTTTATGAGTTTTTTTTGTCTTAGGACTTTATAACTATACATTCAATTTAATATTAATTTAATTTTAAATTTAAACTTAATAAATTTTTTAATTTTATTTTGTTTAATTCCCAAGTCATTGTGAAATTTGGTAGAATTTTATAGCTTTTCAGCATCTTCCCAGTGTAGGTGATGTCTATAAGAGTGTTAGGCTAGCCGACTATGTCATACAAGGTGTATATAGGTGGTGTCAACATCATAGCTTGTTTTACTCCACCAATACACCAAGGAAGGCATGCATGAATCTTCAAAAGTACATAAAAATATTTCAATACAAATTTCCAGCCACATTAAAAAATTTACATGAACAAATACTTATTTTAATATTGGTATTTATCATCTATATTTTATTCTTGTACTTTATTTTGATTAACCTATTCAGGTCCCATCAATCTATATTACCCAATTCACTCAACATCTTGTTCATAGTCCATCATTGTTGCTATGTTGATTAAATTGACTTCAAAGGGTTCCTTTTAGAAGATTTTGACATTCCAAATGCATTAGTGATGTCCTTTTATGAACGAACAATTGAATAAAATTAATATATTTTGACTCGATTCATATGATCCATAGTTCATCATCAACATTATTCACCTTGCAAACTGACGACATTCAAATGAGATTGAGGCATTTCAACTTTGCTTCATGTGATGTAGCATTCATCACCCCCATTACTTCCATTGCATTCAACAACATTGAGATGCATGATTTATATGAAGGTCAATAATGAGGTTTTAAATCTAATATTTGTAAAACTTCTTGAATAACTTCAATCCATATTATCTTGATCTAAATCTTTTTCTTCCTATCCTTTGATAGCAATTTTATTGACTCGATTAATGAGTGTATTTTTCTATATTTTATTATTCATATCCAAATCTCCTATGTTTATTTACAACTACTTTATATTGGCAAATATTTATAGTAAGACTAGCTCTCAAATATATACCCAGAACTGAAGCTGGTCACCTTGGTTTGAATAATTCAATAATTTCTTCAAAGCATGAGAAAATTTTCTCTATTTTTTTTGTTTTTTGCAACAAAAAATTGTTAATAGTAAACTAGCAGAAGTTAAACATTATTATATGATGAATATTTTCAACAATCATATCAGTAATGGAAACTATACTGATTAACTAGAAATAAGCCACAAAATCAAGATATTATGATAGCATACGATGAGCTAATGTTACCGCAAGAAGTTAGCTTCATAGTAGACTTCAAAGTTTCTCAAGGTATAATCTTTAAGTAAAACAACTGAAAATATAGAGCTCAACAGAGTGAATTTTGCGGCAGCTTTGAATGATAGAATTAACTCAAATCTTTGCAGGCAAAAAGATTGCTATAAGGTAAATTATGTATCAACAGCTCCAACAACAAGCTAAAACTTTACAATACTTAATCAACCTCTGCAAAAGCTTCCCATAAATTGAAAAGATGAAATCTAGAAACGGGTCAACTTTCATCAGAAGAAATCAGCATAAGAAAAAGAAACTTCAGAGTCCTTGAAGGTCCAAACTAAGGACATACCAAGAAAATTTCTTCACATAGTAAATGTTACACCACCCTGAAACCTGTGGTAGGGACGGATGCACACAAATGCTTCAGTAAAAGAATTTACATCTATGAAAGAATTCAGTGATCACTTCGCTAAACTTTAGAAGGCCAACAAAATAAACATGATAATCTTTGTCAATGTTATCAACCTGTAATTTGGTGCAAGAAACGAGCCATAAGAAATTCAATCATCATGATCAATCTAAGCTTGTTGGGGTTTACCATAAGAAACATATATCTCAGCATTAATTGATGTCCTAGGGAGATTTAACAGTTTCCTTGTAATACTTGTGATAAATTTTGAAGAGGAGTCAAGCAGTGTAGTATCATTGCTGATTATGATTATCATCTTCTCTAGCGAATTAGAAAATTTCAGTAAATGCTTCATCAGCTTTATTTCTTCATCTACAACTTCCAGTATTTTATTGACATTGTCGACCAATTTAATGTCATAAAAATATGTGTGTTTCTAAATAAATTATTTATTGTAATAGTTTTAACTATGTGTAATGAGGGCAGAACAATCTCAAACAGATCCCAAGTTTTACTTATAAGGTTGTTACCATACTCCTTCTAGCTGTGGCATGAGAAGACCGAGCTTGTCATTATAAATGGCTTGTGAGTTTGCCTTTACATAACAATAAGCTAAGCTTAAGCTAGATAAAGGCACATCATAATTTTGTTACAAAATGCTATAAGATATATTTATAAAATTTAAAATTTAAGAGTTCTTGCATGTCTTCTAAAAAGAACAAAAAAAAACTCAATCGTTCTTTTGTCTCCTCTATATCCCATTCTTTCCATGGACCTTCCACACAAACTCCTAAATTTGCATTCATCTTCTTGATTCTGAGGCAAACCAACTCATGTACAAACCACTGTCATATTTCTATTTGGCTCCAACTTCTTACTAATTTTCATAAATTTCTATGGTGAGAAAATTTTTACAATTAGATCTACTAAGATTGTGATAGTAGTAAGAAAATTATTTTTTGAATTTGTTTGAGGGGTAAAAGTTTAAAATGTCCTCTTGACTTTAAAAATAACTTTTCCAATGTTTCCAGACTAAATTTGCAAATAGTTGCACTACATAAATAGACCACAACTTATAATTACATGAAAGAAAGAAATTGCTTATTTCTTAATAAAGAGACTACTGATGTGAAGTAAGAAATATGAAATGGATCTGCCTTACATTCTAAATTTCTAATCCAAAATATGATACAATTATTTATCTCTACCATCTTATATACGAGTCAACAATACATTGCATTTCTAGTAAAGGTATAAACCTTCTAAATACACATCTGATACAAGACACTAAGAGCTTAAGAGTTTTGCATGACTAAGATTTTTATGAGATTTATCGCATCATAAATGCATCATAACTCTCGGAGATTGAACAATATCTAACATTCCAAAAAATCAAGCACACAGATTCGATGTTAAATCCTTGATATCATAACTTGGCCAGTCTCCCATGATGTCAATAAAGTGCACATGAGGAGCAAAGATTATGCGATCTCCTTCACCCCATTGTATTGGAATCAACTATCTTCGATTCCGAGCTTTGGATTTGGAGCATGCAAGTTCAAAGTACTCATAAAATTGCAATCTACCAACCTTAGATCTTCAAGAAGTGGACAACTAGAGGAATCCAAATATTTGAAATATGCAAGTCTCAAGTCAAGCACTTTAAGATACCTGAAATGGAAATAGGCAAGTTCCTTCATATCGAGCATGAGCCGCCACCCTCAACTCGACATTCAAAAGAAGGCATTGCAATTTAACTGTATAATTCTTTAAATTCGTCCATTAAAATAGTCCCAAAACCTAGCTGATAGGTGCAGATCCAGCTCTTCAATGTTACGAATCTTTACAAAAGAGAGCAAAAAATTGACAAACAAATCTTTCACCTCGTTATAGTAGAAATTAGCATGAAACTTGAAAAATTTAGAACCCTTGTAGTTCATCAGATATCGGTGCATAAATCGAAACATGAAATATTCCCCTCCCATCCAAATAGCACCATTGAAGTCAAGGCTATGGACTGAAGTCCATAAGTCTTTCCACCTCTTTGACAACAAGCTGGTCTTCATGATCACATCAGCGGCAAGAACGAGTATATGATGGATTAGGGAATCTGGTAACACACTAATCCTATCCTCCCGTCCACCTGTTCCTCACCATGAAACTGCCTCTTCTTCTTAGCATAACCTTCCATTCTATAGTTCTCCCAAACAAGATGTGTTCAACCTGAAAAAATGGCAAGCAAAATACCAACAAAATTGATAAGTTTAAGAAGATTACATTACATATCACACAGTTCTTAAAACAGAAAATCTCTACGAGTTAATTCTATAAACAAAGCAAAGGATTTAATGGAGAAAATTATTAAATAATTTCTATCTTTTGATTTGATTGAAGGGTTAAAAAATCTCATTTGGGTAGCAGATGAAGAGAACTTATATATTTTGAAGTAATTTTTTATTATTATAAAAAAGCCAATGAGCAATCAACTTTAACTATATAAATAAATAAATAAATAAGATTAAAGCATGAATTCGATGTTTTGAGCAATTTGATTTCATAATTTTATACATACAGATTTAAAGAAGAATAAAGGGGATAACTTAAAGGCATTTACTACTGATTCTACCATTCATTTTATGAGGATGGTGTAGAGAAAAGAAAAGTAAGAGATCGTGGAGGAGATAAAGGAAGGGATGTCAAATAATTCTTTATTTTTGTATGTATTGATAAGAAGGTAGGAGATGCCCTTCTATCTCTTGTTATTGTACATAAAGAGTAAGAAAAGATTTTGATTATATATTTCATAGATTCATTATGAAAGGGGAATCAACGATGGATCAATGAACCATTAATCTCCACCCCCGATTGATGAAAATTAATTATTTTCTTTAAATTTCAGATTTTAAGATTTGTAGATAACTCAAAAATAAGATTGTTGGAGTGGGTAATAAAAACATAATGTCATTTCAACAATTGAATGCATAAACAATATAGCTAGACTAAAAGGTAGAAAATATGCTAATTTTGTGGCAGCATGAATTTTTAAATAGTTGAATACACTCACTTTATTTTTTTTATGGTTGATATATTTTTAATATTGTGTAATAACGAAATGACTTTACCCAAACAATATCACTTTACTTATAATTGCACATAGGGAGATAAATGTAATTGATAGAAGACAATAAAAATAAAATATATTGTAAATTAGCCAAAAATAAATAAAAGATAAATCATAATTAGCCTCGGCTTTTCAAAATCATGGGTCATCAAATTTCTATAGCTTCTTTCCACTATCAAGTGAAGAGATGAGACCTTTAAATTTTGGAAAGAATTTGTTTATACCCAATATATTATTTATTTATTTGCATCATATTCTTACAAAAATTTCTTTAAATTTGAACTTAGGGTTCAATGAACTCAAAATTTTATGAAGGGCATACCTTAACCAATACTTAAATATTGAAGAGAATGATGTTAACTATTGATCTGGAGATTTTGATAATTTTTTTGATGAGGTTTGGTTAGTCCAATGTAGTCAACATTGAGATTAGGTAAAAACTTAGGACCAAGATGGCCTCTTCTTGTGGGAACTAAGATAAATTTTGTGAAGAAAAATTAGAGCTTCGAACTTTCTAAGGTAAAATACAACCACAAAAATATCCTACAATAGATAATTATAAAAACATGATCATGATGCACATAAAATTAAGGGAAAATATTATTTAAGGTAAGATGTTTATTTGATAATTCTTAAGTTACATCATAATATTTAAGTCATGAATATTGAAAAGAATATAAAAGATGACTTATTAAGGACCTTGTTGAATATATGGGGCAAAATAAAAGATCTAAAGAACCCTCATTTAGACCTTTAATACGGGCATAAGGCATTTTAGACTTTAAAGGATTTAGGCATGAGGGGAAGTATATATCATATGAACATATTATTATGGAACCAACTCCTCATGAATGTGATGGAAGAGAAATGAATATATTAATATGTATGTATCCCAACAATTTTCTCTACATAATATAAAGAACTAGGTAGAATTTATTTAGCTTTGGAGTTTGAATTTCCCACAAGAGTAAACTCATTGTTAATTGCATTCTTAGATGATTAACACTCTCAATTAGAGTCATAGCAAACATTTTGGATTTCATAGTTTATATTGATACAATTTTAAGAATGTCAAAAGTGATTAAAATAGAATAAGGAAAAAATGTGGAATCTAAATGATAATAATATATGATTACTTGACTATGAAAAAGTTAGAATACCTAAGAAAAATACTTTATATTAAGCTATTAATCATTTGGTGAGTTTACCCTAATACTTTAGTTTTTCAAATTTAGAATACAATTATGGGCTCCGAAAATTTGCCACCAACCTCTTCAATGAAAAGAGTGTTTTAAGGTATCGGTGTAATTTTCAGAAGGTAGATGGAATAGTAGATAAGACACTACCCAGAGATTTCATCCTCATTTGGTGAGAACTTTAGATATGGTTCCGGGTTTCCTATATAGCCCTTAGTTAATTACCCCTCCTAGTAAGTGGGAGAGAACTTTTGATTAAGGCTAGTCATTGGATCGTTGAATGCGTAGCGTATAGTAGCAGCATGTTGAGTTCTAGGATTTAAGATATGAAATTCATCATTTTAACTTAAATCGGATGGTTGGGGGAATGATGATGTGCTCGATCTAGATTCCATGGTTCCGTCATCCCGGGCCATCGTGGTCCCTAGTCTATTTAGTCAGAGGAGGTAGTCGACTCAACCCGACAGAAGGATCCTCATCAACAACACATGGGTTATGTCATCCAACAAATCCTTGTAGACCTGGGGTGGTGTTTGTCTAAGGAGATAGGCTTAAGTCTATCTTAGCTGACAGAGGGTTATTTTCCCTATCAAGTATACCCTATGATTCACAACTCAAAGGGCAGAGCCATTGGGGAGCATATGGGCTACGGTCGTGATCGTAATATAATGGAGTGGGAAACCACTTGATCGAGGACTCGTAACTACTTCATCTATGGAGTGGCCAACCACGTGAGGAGGACGCCACATCCTTCGGCAAAAGATTGATTGAGAGTGAACATGGCAGAACACTTGATTTGACATTGGCTCCTTTGTGAGCTAGAGTTTTTCTAATTTTTCACCCTCGACAAACAGTTGCGGAAGGTGGATAGATTGATTTTGATTTAAGTTTTTATTAATAGAATTTCATTTAAGCGATTTCAGATTTATATTTGATTTGAGTTAGAAAATTGATTAATTTGAATATGTTTAAGAGTTTTAGATCCTATCAACTCTATTTAGCTGCTAATAGAGGATTAGATCTACTATCACCTGACAAAAATCAATTTCTCAGATATTTTACTAATTTGAAACTCTTATTATCAATTTTTAGGTTTTGTCAACCGGTCATAAGACTAAAGGGAAGCAACCGCGATCCTCGACACTTGAATTTAAGCATTCAAAGAAGTGTGGCACATGGTGTTTATAACTTAGTTATTTACTAAGGAGATAATCTTAAGTCTACCCTGAGAGGCTATTTTCCCTATCAAGTATACCCTATGATTCATAACTCAAATGGAAGAGTCATTGGGGAGCATGGATCGATTATATAATGGGTGAAGGCTAAACCACCCGTCGAGGACTCTGGTGTAATTGCTTCATCCTGGAGCCATTGGACAAACCAGTCAGAGGACATGGGCCACGTCCTTACTGGCAAGAGATTGATTGAGAGTGAACATAGCAGAATACTTGATTTTACATTGGCTCCTTTGTGAGCTAGAGTTTTCTTAATTTATCACCCCGGACAAACTATTGCGGAAGGTGGATAGATTGAGTTAGATTTAAGTTTTTAATGATTGAGTTTCATTTGAGCAATTTAGATTGATATTGGAAAATTGATTTGAAAAAATTTTATTAATTAGAATATGTTTAAGAGCATTAGATCCTGTCAACTCTGTTTAACAGCTAACATAGGATTATATCGTCACCGCAATCATTTTAGATATTTTACTAATTTGAAACTCTTTTTATAGGTTTTTAGGTTTTGTTAACCCGAACTAAGTCATAAGACTAAACCGGGAAGCAACAGATCCTCGACACTTGAATTTAAGTATTAGGTGTTCGAGGATGTGTATTTAAGACTTTATATAGATTTTATTTCTGAGTTATGAGATTGATTTTGTATTTTCATCCTCAGACACTTGAAGAAGGCATTTTAATTTATATTGTAGTTTAACACGCTACTGACACTTAGTTTACTTGTTGATTTTTTGTAATTTTTTCAACTTGATTATGCTCAATTTCCATCAATTTTGATAAATTATGCCGATTTCAGTGTTTATTGCTTTAGCCCCACTTATGCTTATTAAAGAGCATAGTAATCACCTCCACATTGATCCAAAAGTTATTAAACCCAATTTGAATTTATCCTTAAATTTTGAGTTTATTTCAAGTTTGTTGTGAGTTTGGCACTAGAACCCCTCTCAAATTTCAATTAAAGCTTGCTTAATTTTGAGTTTGCAAGAAAAGGAACTCACTTTGCTTCAATTTAAGCCATAAAGGATTGCTATCAAAGTTTGTGAGTTTAATATTCACCTCCCCAAAGTTTACTTGCATTTTAAATGAATGTTCTATTTTTTTCAAAATTTGCTTTAAAGGCTCGCCCATTTTTTCATTTGACACTATAAAATTAACTACAGGTTTTCCTATTTAATGCTCCTAAATCAGCTTATTTCACTCTCCCATTTTTCTAAGTCAAAAGATTTGACAAAATTTTGGCAGCCTCCCGGCATCATCCCCATGTAAGAGGCTGCGTCGTTTTTTTGGCTTGCTTGCATCTTGAGCATAGCAGTGGTGTCTTTGCGACACCCTATTATATCTCATCACGCCTCTTGAAGCGAGGTCTTCAAACTTGCAAGAATACATATAATGCAATATATAATTACCCCCTTTTTTTCTAAGTCGGAAAAAAATTTGTGATTTCATCTAGGGAGCAACATCTAACTGTGGTTTGGCTTTTCGGTACCTATTGTGGTAGCGGCGGTGTCTTCGACCACGCCTATTTTATTCCATTCGTATAGCACATATCTTCAAATATATAAGAAACACATATATATATATATATATATATATATATATATATATATATATATATATATTCACATTCACAAATCCCACATGTTCTGACACATTTTTTGGCGTGCTGCAAGGCTCGGCAAAGGAATTGGGTTGGGTATGTGATTAGGAGTGTAAGGAAAGGGGTGCGACACCAAAAATTGAAGAAAGAATTCTCCTACTGATGATTTTCTTCCCCGATTTACGGCACAGCGCAAGTGGGACGGCTAAAGCAAAAGCTACGATGCCGGAAATCAAAGGAAGAATTAGCCTACTAATGATATTCATTCTGATGCGGAGTGGGGCATTAAAGTGAGAGCGACAAAAAATCGAACGAAAAAATTTTCTTGTGATTTTTCTTCCCCAGCGAAGCAAAATGGCAAAATTTGGATGAGTTGTGAGCTTGATTGAGTCAATTTGAAGACTGAATAAGCCATGGGAAGGCTGGCGGGCCGGTTACATGGGTCGACAACAGCAGGTCGGAGTTGGTTGGTGCAGGATGGTTGTGTGGTTGGCGGGTTGCGTCCTGGGCAGGTTTATCGGTCAAATCAGAGCCGGCGAGGAGGAGAGGGGCAGGTCGAGCGTGCAGTTTGACAGCCGAGCAGGCCGAGTCGGAGCAGGTCTGGGGACGAGCGGCGGTCAGTGGCTCAATCACACAGGCCGGCGATTCAGATGGCAGCGGGCACGAATGCGGCGGCCAGTAGTCACCGTGGTTCGGTCTGCGAGACCGAGTTTGGTTGTCGGCGCGCGTATGGACCAGGCACTGTCCGGGTTCGTGAACAGGACGTCAGTGGGCGGTGAAAATGGATGAAAAATAGAAATTTTACCCTGCTTTTCTTTCTTTTTTTTTCTTCATCAACGGAAGAGAAGCGGAGAGAGAGTAACGTGGGAATTGGAAAAAATTAAGGAGAATGAGCGAGTGGGAGAGAATGAGGGAGAAAATGGGGGGAGTGGTTTTCAGTTTTTTTTCTTCAATTATTATTATTTTTATTTTTCAGAAAACTGAAAATGGGAAGGAATGGTTGAGCAGAGGGGTAATTTGGAAATTTTAAATTAATTTTAAATTAATTCAATGATTTTAATTTGGATTTCATGTCGGTAAATGCACATAATCAATATATATGTCGATTTAGGGTAATTCCATTATTCTGAACGCAATGGCACAGTCCGTTTCACGATCGGAGGCCATTTGGTTCGAGTCAGCGCTAAATTGAGTCAATTTTAGCTCGAAATGCGTGCCGCCACTTTTGCTCGCTCGATTTTTGCATAGACTTGTCCGAATTGAGTGCGAACATTCTCATTTGATAAATTTTGATATTTCAAAGCCAATGACATGATCAATTTTATGAATGGATGTCATTTGACTTGCATCGGTGCCTAATGACCTCGATATGCATGCAAACATGTTGACGACACGAGCACTTGATCAATTAATCATTAAGTCATACAATGTGTATATCCTGACCAATTTTGATGTTACGAATAATGGCGTCGAAGGTCATTTGAATTAATTTTTGATGTACATTTCACCGATTTGTGTTGTCACTTCAAATCATTCGACATTTATTCGCCTAAATTGAGCATGGATAGTCTCATTTGATAGATTTCGATGTTTTGAAGCTAACGGAGCAATCAATTTCATAAACGGGAGTTGTTTGGCTTGCATCGGTGCCTCCTGACTTGGATATGTGCGTCGACACTTTGATAGCTCGAACATTTAATCGATTGATTGTTAGATTTTGCAATCACTATATTTTGATCAATTTTGACGTTGAACACAACGGCAAAGTCTGTTCATCGATCGGAGATTGTTTCGACCATTTTTAGTGATATTCAGTGTATTTTGAGCCCCGATTTACGCACTATCACCTCCGATGTCCGTCGAATTCGATTTGTGGGCTTGTCTTGATTTATGACACATATATGGAGGTCAACAAATGTGATTTGTACCTGAAGCGAGTCACGTTTGTTGCAAACTGGTTGACATTTTGGGTTGGCCATAGAACTTGGATCATTTTAGCTTCGCTTGTCACAGCTTACTAAGCTTTGATAAGATTTGTCATTAGCACGCTACCTTATTCAGGACATGCTAAATGATGGGGATTGACCGATTTGTCAGAATTGACTTATCGGATAGATAAGAGTTCTTGCACCATCTACTATTTACTTTAATGGCTTTACTGAAGATCTCTTTCTTTTATGTCCTTGCAGATTTTAGTCTCCTCGAACACTAGCTTCGTGCTTGATTGGGTTTGATGAAGGAATTGATCTGCTTGTTTTGATGGAGGGCTCCGCTGGGGAATCAATTTATCCATGCTTGATCGAATTTGAAATTCCTTCTATCTTAGCTTTGAGCTTGACGGACTTGATGAAGGACTAACCTGATTTATCTCTATTGACTTGTTAGGAAGTGTATGTACTCCATGAACCCTATGCTTACTGTTGTGTCAGATTTGTTGAAGGATACATATAGATGACCCAGCCTTCAAGCTTATATAAGGTCAATGTTGAGTTATTAGTCTAGCAACGTGTGCTTTAACAGACTGAATAACCACAAAATTTCTTTAGTTTATCCATCAGCTTTGTATGAATTATGGAATTACTTCCTCGGTCCTGTACTTTCTGCTTTGACAGACTAGATGAGGACATAGGCTTTGATTTGTGCTTTGAGCTTGATTAGATCGTTTGAGAATAAATTGAAATATCACCTTGCAGGTAATATGAAGGTTGATTTGAAGCAGCCCTAAATTAAGAGTTTCCTCAGATTGCCTTGATCTATCGATCAAGTAGAGAGATCTCTTAGATCTTGGTTACTTGTAATCACTAAAATTTGGATCTAGTTTGATATTGAGCGATTTGCATCATTGGACTAATGGCGGGGGCTCTCTTTCACTGGTCTTTTCTCGGCGAGTGAAGGCGTCGACAACTTCGAGCCATATTTGGGCTTGTTGAGTTTGATCTTTAGAACCTACTCGAGTCTTCGACTTAAGCTGTAGTGGATTGATAGTTTTTTCATCAGACTGATGAATGTGGGCTCTTTCACTACGGCCTTTTCTCGCGGCTTGTTGAGTGAGGAGAGCGTCGACTTCGACCATTTATGGGCTTGTTGAGTCTTTAGAACATCCATTATCCTAGACTTGGGATGTAGAGGTTGATGTTTCTCAACTTAGTTGATTGAAGCTTTGAAATCGAGAGTTCTTTTGACTTGATCTCGAATTTGGCAAATCGAGATAAATTTTCTTGACATTTAGGTATCTTTTCATGCATAGATAGATTCTTTTGTTTTACAACTTAACAATAAATTATAGATATATTCAGGGATTTGACATGGCTTCGATGTCAACAATCGATATATTTGAGGATCTCATCTTATGGCACGATGTCAACTCAAATAGACTTAATATAAACTAAAAAAAATGTCTCCTATCTTGCAGGGGGAATTCTAAAGTACATTTAGAAGAATTTTCAAGATGAAGTATATAATACATCAATATTTGAATTGATATACTCTATAGGGGATTTTAATATACAACATTGATTTCATCTATATATAAAAATCTAAAAATGCCCCCTATGTAATAAGGGAATTTTCACGAAAAAGTTTTTCATCTGGGTATGTTTATTTAGGGATCTCGGCATGAAGCACAATGTCAACCTAAATATATATACTAAAAAAATATCCTTTGTCTTGCAAGAGGATTTCTATTGTACCTTGAGAATATGGTCATCAAGTATAGTACTTTTTCAAGTATTGACCATTAATTGGCGGCATTGGTCTTTCACCCTTTAGGTCGATGAGTTGGTATGCCCCTCCTTGGTATACTTTTTCAATGACAATATGACCTTCCCAATTGGGCTCAAATTTGCCACCAAATTTTCGATTGGGATAATTTATCTTCTCAGCACCAGAACCAATTCTCCTTTTTGGAATGTTCGAGGCCGCACCGTATGGTCAAATGCTCTGGACATCTTTGCTCGATAGACTTCCAGATTTTGATGAGCTTGTAATCTAACTTCATCAAGAGCGTCGAGTTCCTCCATTCTCAGATGGGCATTTTGATCTTCAGTTAGACTGTATTGGATGGCTACTCAAAGTGAAGGCAACTCAACTTCAAGCGGAAGAACTGCTTCAGTTCCAAATACCAATGAATAGGGAGTGGCTTTAGTTGGCATCTTGTAGTTCAATATGCCCATAGAGCCTCTACTAGCTTGGTATGTCATTCTCTCTTATTTTTAGTGAGAATCTTCTTGAGCAGCTTGACTAATGTCTTGTTGAAGGCCTCCGCCAAACCATTTGCTCTTGGATTATATATTGAAGAGTATCGCCAATCAATTTTGTGTCGATCGATAAATCTATAAATCTTTGCACTTTTGAAAGCTATGTCATTATCAAAAATTATTCAACACTCCAAATCTATAGACTACATTATGCGTGAAGAAGTTGATCACTCGATCAGTAGTAACTTCTTTAAATGGGGTAGCCTCAGCCCACTTAGAGAAATAATCAGTCGTTGCTAGGATGAAGCGATGTCCAGCTGACGACGATGGATCAATTGGTCCAATTACATCTGTACCCCAATCTATTGTTGGGTGTAATGGATTTGGAGGTTGATGGATGAGATTCCCATGTACTTGACACTCATGATACTTAGCGTGATTAATACGTCTCACCATAGATGGCCAATAATAACACATCTTTTGATCTTTACTACCATCTTGGGACGACTAATGTGCACCACAAAGTCCTTCATGAACTTCAACCATCACTTTGTCATTTCATTCACTAGGCATCGTAGCCACATTTGTTCAAAGGATATATAAAGTGTGTTGTGAAAAAGCATAGCAGCATTCTCTTTTTTATTTGAGCTACTAGTGATTTATTATTTGGTAATTTGCTCTCTTTAAAGTAGTCGATGAAGAGTTGCCTCCAATCACATGACTCTTCTACAACAAAGGCTTCACACTACTTTTTTGAGGCCATGTCATTCTTAGCTCTTCTTGGTACAACTTCTTGTTGATTTTAGGGAGTATGAGGAGCAACCTGAATCACATCCTGTTGGGATTGATATTTTAACGGCTCTAAGACTCATCGAGTAAATACGCCGATCATGACATAATCACCATTCATACTTATCATTTCCTTAGCTAATTTTGCTAGGAAATCGGCTTTACTATTCTCGGATCGAGAGACTCGAGTTAATATGATATTTGGTATCTACTTCATAAGCTCAAAAACTCGCTTGTGATAGAAAGATAACTCAAGCTTGTTGATTCTATAGATATCAAGTACTTGATTTATAATAAGAGAGAACCATCAAAAAACATGCAAGTTTTGAATGCCTATGAAAATAGCTTCTTCAAGACCTACCAATGCTTCATATTCGCCTTCATTATTAGTTCTTGCTCGTCAATCCATATGATCATCTCATTATCCCTCCTTCTAGTGTTATAAAGATGATGTTGATTCCTGCTCTTGCTCTTAGGAAATTTAGATGTTGTACTTGTTTGATCGATAAGGCTGCATCAAAGTACATTTCCCAGATTTGTGATTTTTCTCTTTCATGAATGAGCATAATTTATTCATCGGGCAAATCATCATTGAGAGGAGAGTCCGCAGGGATAGGATGAGCAGCAAGAAAATCTGCTAAGACTTGTCCCTTCACTACTTTCTACGGAACATATGTGATATCAAATTGCAAAAGCAATACTGCCCATCTTGCCAAGCGACCTGTCAATGCTGATCTTGTCATCAAGTACTTCAGGGATCAATCATTGAGATGAGAGTAATCTGAGATAACATATAATGAAGCTTTTGATTGCAAAGATCAATGCTAAATCTTCTATCGAGAGTATCTCATTTCGCTCCAATCACCGATATATAATAAAGAGCATTCTCTTTGCTTTTTTCATTGTGTTATGCCAACAATGCCCCGAGAGACTCTTCTAATGCAGCTGTGTATAGAATGAGAGGTTTCCTAGGAATAGGCACTGTCAGGATTGGTGGATTTAACAAGTAACTTTTAATGCTATCGGAAGCTTCTTGACACTCTTTGTCCCACTTGAATGGAGCATCCTTCTTCATTAACCTTGCAAATGGTTGACAACATCCTGATAAATTTGATATAAATTGACGAATGAATGCAAGCTATCCTTGTAAAGAATGAAGTTGACATAAACTCCTCGGTGGGGGCATCTCCATAATTACCTTGATTTTAGTAGGATCAATTTCAATACTCGACGCATAATGTACCCAAGAACTTTTTGAGGATACCCAAAATGCACATTTTAGAGGATTCATCTTGAGATCATATTTTTATTCTCCAAGTAATTCTCAAAGTCTTCGAAGTGGTTTCACCATCAAATCATAAGATTAACATTTTTGATGAATCAACTCAAAAAAAAATATGTCATGGCTCTTGGTATGTAGCCAAAGATTTTTCAGCCAAAGGGACATTAAAAAGCATAAAATAACCATGTATTCATTTTTTGATTTGATTTTCCATCCATAAATGAGAACATGTCGTAGTTGGAGGTGTTGTCCACTAGTAGTTTTGATATTGGAAGTGGAAAGTCATCTTTTGGGCACGCCTTATTCAGATCCTGGAAGTCAATGCAGAGATGGATTTGGTCGTTCTTCTTTCAACTAGGACAATGTTGGCTATCCAATCTGCATACTTCTCCTCTCGAATGAAGCCCGCTGAATATTTAGTTTAGAATTACTTTTCTCAATCTCAATCTCATTCACGTAGGAGCTTGTTTAACATGTATCACATCTGGTTTAATAACTATTTTATGAACCGCTATATCATGGATAAGCGCATTTCGAATATGTCCGTGCAAAGCAATCCCTAATTCATAGAAGATTTTTTTAGCTCTTCAACTTTTCATCAAATTGAAGGGCACTAATGAAAGTTGGAGGGGATCATCCTCGCCTCTAGGTTGACTTCTTTAAGTTCATCCATAGTATTTGTCCACCATCTTCAAGTTCTTCAGTGCTTGCTTCTACTTCTTCATTTTTAAGAAGAATTTCATGAATCATCTTCTTTATCACTAAGACTCTTGATACTCGCCTTCTATTATATTATAACAGCTCTATCTTGATGAGATTTGTGATGAACCTGACCTTTAGTGATAAACTTATCACTGATGCTTGAGGACTTCTTTGGCTCCACATCTTATTAAAGATTTGAGTCCTATATTTAGTAGTTCCAATATGAACTCTAAGCTTCTGCATCATTCTTTGAAACTTCTACGGATAGTATATTGGTATTCTTGTTGGAACTACTTCATCATAATTTCATGTTGAGCAGGTTGTTCAAAATCTTGAGACTGAGACTCTTCAGATTTGTAAAATAGAGTTCCTGTTCTGCCACTCTCATTCAATGACAGCACATATAATGTTACCAATTCTTCGATATCATGAACCTCCAACAGAGTGATTTTTTTGAAGCACTGTTCAGGGATAGGTATAATTTTGAGTGAATCATCTGACTCTGCCAAGTGAGCCATCCTTGTTAATGCAGCCATCTGAACTCTATTTCCATAAGTAAATTCAAAATCATAGTCCAATCAATCACTTATTTCATACTCGCTTTTCGAGAGTTTATAAGTTCTTAGTTGACAGAAATATCTTCTTCTCCTTCTGTGTCACTTCCCAAATGAGGAACTGATTTTTTTGATTTAAGTGCAAAACCAAGTGCTTCAGGGAGAGTCAGCCTTGCCTTCTTTCTTCCTCCTTGCTTCTATTCTTTTATTTTGTGAAATTTCTCTTTAGTTCCTGAAGTGGACGCTACCGCTTCAAGAGGCTTTGTTGGCTTAGGCTCTTTAAGGATGAAGTACTTTGCATCTTCATAGATCTTTGCTTCATTGATGGAGAATGGTTGTAGGTTACCGTGAAGAATTCTTCCATCTTTCATATACTTCATACATGCATAGTTGATAGACCATACCATATGCAGCCAATGACCACAAGAGAGCTTTAAATGATGTATCGATCGATTACATGAAACTTGGCTTCATATATAAATCCTTGAACTTGAGGTGAGAATAAAAGAACCCAAAGTTTTTCGCCTTTTCATTGAAGAACCATCAACTTATCTCTCCCAAGATGTTGGATTTCAGTGATAATCCTCTCAATACCTTTAGACTCATAAGGTATTGATAAGAACCCGGATCAATCAGTATTCGACTGATCTAGATATCATCACTATTTACAGTAACATAAAGAGGATGATTGTGATCTACTATTCCCAACATAAGGTCTTCCTATGAAAATGTGATCACTGAGAGATATTGAGTTTGCAATGCTTCGATCATTCATTTTTTAGTAAAGTAAGCTTCATAACTCTCCGGATCTTTGAGAGTCTGTATCAAAATTTCTCGGAGGTCTTTTGACATCAAGAGAGCCTCGGACACACTTAATTGTGTAGGATATTTCAAATGTGATGAATATTATAATCTATCTTCGCTTGATTTAGGCTTTGCTTTAGGATTGGAATGATATCTTCATTGACTTCAATTTGTTTGCCTTTGTCTTTGTTTTCACATCCCTTCTTTGATGAAGGTAATTTACGACTTCTCAACTGAACTTGAATAACTTTATTTTGCTCAGATTTTTCTGAAGAGGTATTTTCTTCAAGTTCCCTTCATATTCTGGAAGATTAGCCAAAAGGGTTAGACTCATTTTTCAACATCATACACGATGATATCGATGAGTCTGACTCTTCTCCATCGAGAAAACATAGATCTTCATCTGAATAGTTATTGTCTTGTTGAGTCATTAGACAAAATTCAGATATTAGCTCTTCAGGCTCTTCTTACTTTCCTGATAAGAGTTGTGATGGGTTGGTCGAGTCTGTCTGACTACCCTTGTCATTTCAGAGTAACTAATGTTGAAGAATATATGATATCACACGGATGATTTGACATGTCTCTACTAGACAAGATTCAACATTATCTTCTTCACCTGATTTAGTAATGCGAAGTTTAGGCATGAAGTCTGCAAGCCTAAATGGTTGTCTTATGACACTCCTCTAGATTGTTAATGATCTTTGAGTTACTTCTCTTCTTGATCTTCTTTTGTTAGCCAACTTCTTTGATTTATGAGACGCTTTAGTAGACGCTTCTCATGTCCGGAAGAAGTAGCCTTATCAGAATGTCACTGAGAAGCCCAAAAACACCATTTAACATCACCAATGTTGTTTTTAATTTTCAAAAATTTTATTGCTACTATAGCACATATATGACTAGTCAAAGATGGAAAGAGAATCATGTCCCTAGCGGAGTTGCCAAAAATTTGTGGGCTCCAAAAATTTGCCACACCTCGATGAAAAGAGTGTTTTATCGATGTAATTTTCAAGGCGATGGAATAGTAGATAAGACACTACCCAGGATTTCATCCTCATTTGGTGAGAACTTTAGATGTGGTTCCAGTTTCCTACAAAATCAGAAGTTAATTACCCCTCCAGTAAGTGGGAGAGAACTTTTGATTAAGGTTAGTCATTGGATAACTGAATGTGTAGCATATAGTAGCAGCATATTGAGTTCTAGGATTTAAGATATGAAATTCATCATTTTAACTTAAACTGGATGGTTGGGGGAATGATGATGCCATCTAGATATGGTCATCCCGTCATCGCCCCTAGTCTATAATCGGAGGAGGTAGTGAATTCAACTGATGTGTAAGGATTCTCATCAATAACACATGGGTTACGCCATCCAAGAAATCCTTATAGATCCGGCGGTTTGTCTAAGGAGAGACGCTTAAGTCTACCTTACCGATAGGGGATGTTTTATTCTATCTAGTATACCCTATGATTCACAACACAAAGAGCAGAGCCATTGGAAAGCATACGGGCTACGGTCGTGATCATAATATAATGGAGGACCGCCAATTAATTGGATCGAGGACTTAGTCATACTTCATCTGTGGAGCAAGCCACGCAGCTAGGAATACACGCCAATGCCCTTACCAAAAGATTGATTGAGAGTAAATATGGCATAACACTTGATTTGACATTGGCTCCTTTGTGAGCTAGAGTTTATTGAATTTTTCACCCCCGATAAATGGTTGCGGAAGGTGGATAGATTAATTTTGATTTAAGTTTTTATTGATAGAATTTCATTTAAGCTATTTTAGATTGATATTTGATTTGAGTTAGAAAATTGATTAATTTGAACATGTTTAAGAGCTTTAGATCCTGTCAACTTTGTTTAGTTGCTAATAGAGGATTAGATCTACTATCACCTGACAGAACTAGTTTCTCAGATATTTTACTGATTTGAAACTCTTATTATCGATTGTTAAGTTTTGTTAACCCAGACCTAGTCATTAGACTAAACGGGAACCAACCTGCGCAACATCCTCAGACACTTGAATTTAAGCATTCAGCATAGTGTCGGGGCACATGCTGGTGTTTATAGTTTAGTTATTTATCTAAGGAGACAATCTTAAGTCTACTTTATTATAGGCTATTTTTTTTTGTATCAAGTATGATTCACAACTCAAATGGCGAGCCATTGAGCATTTTGAGCTACGGTCTGATCGTAATATAATGGAGTGGTTCCAACCTCAGGACTCTCTCTTTTGCTTCTGGATCTTCAAACCATAAAGGATACACACATCATCTAGTAAGAGATTGATTGAGAGTGAAATAGTGACACTTGATTGATTACTCCTTTTATGAGCTAGCATTTTCTTAATTTATTACCCCCAACAAACTATTGTGGAAGGTGGATAAATTGAGTTAGATTTAATTTTTTAATGATTGAGTTTCATTTGAGCAGTTTAGATTGATATTTGAAAATTGATTTGAAAAAAATTGATTAATTAGAATATGTTTAAGAGCATTAGATCCTATCAACTATGTTTAGCAGCTAACAGAGGATTAGATCTACTATAACCTGATAGAATCAATTTTTCAGATATTTTATTGATTTGAAACTCTTTTTATAGGTTTTTAGGTTTTGTTAACTCCTCATAAGACTAGCGAAGCAACTTCGACATCGTCTCTTGAATTTAAGTATTCATAGTATTGGGGTATATCTTGGTGTATTTAAGACTTTATGTAGTTTTTTATTTGAGTTATGAGATTGATTTTGTATTTTCATTTCATTCAATTTAATCTTTAGACATCAAAATTTGCATCAATCCCATGTCCAGCACATGCGAATTTGTAACTTAAATAATATTGCCTAATTAATGATTTCATTGATTTTGGTCATAATTAGAATGAAATTTCTAATTTTGATTAGATAAAGCCTTATGATTTTTTATAAATTTTGGTTTAGTATATCTTTGCCTTATACAAAGGGTTTGAATCCATGAAGAAGATATTTTGATTTAGATTGTAGTTTAACACCTTCACTTTAGTTTACTTGTTGAATTTTGTAATTTTTTCAACTTATGCTCAATTTACATCAATTTTGATAAATTATGTTGATTTCAGTGTTTGTTGCTTTAGCCCCACTTATGTTTATTAAATAGCATAGTAATCACCTCCACATTGATCCAAAAGTTATTAAACCCAATTTGAATTTATCCTTAGATTTTGAATTTATTTCAAGTTTGTTGTGAGTTTACTGAACCCTCCCAAATTTCAATTAAAACTGCAATTTTGAAAATTTTGCAAGAAAAGGGAACTCACTTTACTGCTTCAATTTAAGTCATAAAGGATTGCCATCAAAGTTTGTGAGTTTAATATTAGCCTCTCCTAAAGTTTACTTGCATTTTAAATGAATGTTCTATTCTTTTCAAAATTTGCTTTAAAGCTCCACCATTTTTTCATTTGACACTATAAAATTAACTACAGGTTTTCCTATTTAGCACTCCTAAATCAGCTTATTTCACTCTCCCATTTTCTAAGTCAAAAGATTTGACAAAATTTTGATAGTCTCCTAGCATTATACCCATTTAAGGTCATCAGTGTTTTGGCTTGTTTGTGCTACTAAGCTAATGAGTGGTGTCTTGTGACACCACTATTTTATATCTCGTCGCCTCGGGTTTGAGGTCTTCAAACCTGAGAATACATACAATGCGATATATAAGTATCCCCCTTTTTTAAGTGGAAATTAGACAATTTAGCGATTTTAGCCTATGGGAAACATCTAAGGATTTAGCTTACTCGGTACTCCCCAAAAATGTGACACCACAACCTATTTTCCATCCCGTCTCCTCTTCCGAGGTCTTCAATCTGAAGAGATATATATATATATATATATATATATATATATATATATATATATATATAATATATATATATATATTTTTCACACAAATCTCATGTTGATGCATTTTTTAAATATTTTTAAAGCTTCTAAAGATTGGGTATGTGATTAAGAGTGTAAGGAAATCAAAATTGAAGGAAGAATTCACCTACTGACGATTTTCTTCCTCGATTTGATGAAAGTGGGATGGTAAAAAGTGATACCAAAAATGGAAGGAAAAATTCACTCTCGATATTCTTTTGATGGCATGGGATGGTTGCGAGGAAAGTGATGCGATTGAAGGAAGAATTAACCTCGATGATTTTCTTCCTCGATCCGCGGCAAAAACAAAACAAAAATTTTGATAAGTTGAGAGCTGGTCAATTTGAAGGCCAACAAGTGGGAAGGCTGAGCCTTACACGGGTCAGAACGGGTCGGGCGCAGGTCCGGACGGGTTGGCGTGCGGGTCGGGATGGGTTGGTACGGGTCGACGGGTTGGCGGCAGCGGGTCTGCTGAGCGGGTCACGGGCTGGGTTTGCACGGGTCGGATCGCGGGCATGCGGGCCAGAGCGGGTCAAGCGCGCGGTTTCATGCTGACAGGCCGTGGGAGCACGGGCCAGAGCAGGTCTGGGCAGGAAGCGGTTCAGCGGGTCGGTGGGCTCGAGTCATACGGGGCCGGCAGGATTCCAGCGGTGACAGCTCATGGGCACGGCGGAATGGCGGCAGACCGGCGGCGGAGTCACGCGGTTCGGTGCGCAGGACGCGTGGGTTGGAGCGGGCTGTGGTTCCGAGCGTTGGGCCGAGCGGGTATGGACACGGGCGGCGCACCGTGCCACGGGTTGTGTGAACGGACGGCGCTGGGGGTGGGCCGGCGGCAGAAATGGATGAAAAATCGAGAGAAAGTTTACCTTGCGTGCGCTTTTTCTTTCTTTTTTTTTGTTCTTCCGTCCAACGGAAGAGAGAGGCGGGAGAGAGAGTAACGTGGGAATTGGAAAAAAATTAGGGAGATTAAGTGAGTAGGAGAGAATGAGGGAGAAAATGGGGGGAGTGATTTTCAGTTTTTTTTTCTTGAATTATTTTTTATTTTAGAAAATTGGAGAGAATGGTTGAGAGAGTAATTGAAATTTTTAATTAATTCAACGATTTTAATTTGGATTTTCATCTAAACATACATATATATATATATCGATTTAGTAGAATATCATTAACATTTTAGATCTTTTAATCGGATGTCATTTGTTATCAATAGTCAATTTAAGAAATGCGTCGCCATTTTTTGCTCTCAATTTTTTTGCATATTGTCAATTGAGTGAATATTCTCATTTGATAAATTTTGACCTTTTCGCCAATGGATCAATTTACGAGATCGTTTGACTTCATCGGGTTGATATATTTTACAAGCGTGTTTGACTGATTTGTTCAATTGATCATTAATTTACAATGTATATCTTGACCAATTTTCATGTTAACGCGATGGCGAAGTTTGTCGGTGTCATTTAATTAATTTTGGTGGCGTCACATTTTAGTATACTTTTTGTCCTTTAAATCATTCGACATTCGTACTATTTGAGCGGATAGTCACATTTGATATATTTCAATGTTTTTGAAGCTAACGACGTAATCAATTTTATAAACGGGAGTCATTTAGCTTGCATCGGTGCCTCCTGCTTTTGATATGTGCGTCGACACTTTGATATATTGAGCATTTAATCGATTGATTGTTAGATTTTGCAATAGCTATATTCTGATCAATTTCAACATTCTGAACACAACGATAAAATCCATTCATCGATCGGAGGTTGTTTCAACCATTTTGGTGATATTCAATGCATTTAGAGCCCCGATTTGCGCACTATCACATCCGAAGTCCGTCGAATTCAATTTGTGGGCTTGTCTTGATTTATGACACATATATGGAGGTCAACAACAATCCTTACAATTCAAAATTAATAATGCCTCCATTATTTACAAATTATTCAAGGTAAGGACATATGATATCACGAAGAAGCATGACAACCTCAATCCTATATATATTTAAGGACTTAGTGTATCACCATGATATAATCCTCCACCTAAAATTAATGTAACACATATAATCTTGATAATACTTAGGTAAGGATGTTAGTTTAGCTCAACAATCGAGGATTACTCAAAAATCAAATTGAAATTTGGATCGGATCAAGATCGAATCGATTATGAGGTGATTAGATCGAACTTTTTTTTGAGAGGCACAATCGGATCGTATTTATCTATTATAAAAATATTTAATTTTATATATAATACTTCTAAGTTTGTAATAATAAAATCATTCCTAAAATTAAGTGCATAGAGTTATAACATATAATCATTTAAAATAAATATAATATATTTATAAGCATAAATATTATTTCTTTGAAAATTTTTTTTCATTTGATGAACTTAATTCAAATTTTTTAAAATTTTTTAATAACCGTATTCATTAAATTCAAGCTATTCGATCAAAATGAGCCAACTCCATTTGAATTCGAGCCAAAAAAAAGTTAAAAAATGTTCAATTCGAGCTGGCTCAAAACCATAACGAGCCAGCTAGAAATCGATTAAAATATGAGTCGAGCTAGCTCGAGATCGAATGGTTTGAGCCACGAGCTGATCTCAAGTCGCTCAAAATATTTGCGCTTTGAATGCTCGATTGGCTATAAGCTCTAGACTTGGGGTTGTTTGAGATCAATTTTATTTTATATTTTTAATATTATTTTAAAAATTATTTTGTTTAGTGTATTTTAAGTATTTTGATTTTAACTTTTGTTTTAAAATAAATAAAATTATTTTAAAAACACACAAGATAGCTAACACTTATATTTATTATTTAAGAAAGTAGGAATTATAATCTTGCCATTTATGCAAGGCTGTCCTGCATGTGGGCGTTGATGTAAAATGTTAACATAAAATTTTTTTTATTTATATAACCTAATGTGAGAGATGATTTTTATCTATATGCCTACATACGTTAGAACATACGGTAGCAAGTTCAATTAATTGGTAAAACCCTAAAGTTTGTTTAAAATAACTCTAAAGTTCATTTCAGTTAAATTGATTTTAAACCCTAAAAGATTTAGGGGTTGTTTGTTTAGCTGAAAATTAAAGCAGCATAAAAAGAATTTAACGTAAAAAGAATGCAGTATATTTAAAATACTTTATGATTATTTATAAGATATAAATTAAATTCAAGAATTTATTTTTTTGCATTTGATTTGAGTCAAAGTATAAATAATAAATCTCAAAAATGGTCTTCAACACGAAGAGTGGCAACCGGTTTGTGGTGGTGGCTGGCTTTGCTCACTTTACACCAACTGGTGTAGAGTAAAATCAGTCAAATTGATCGAAATCATTATTCACATTATTTGATTGCCTGAAAAAAGAATACACTATAAAATAAATGCAGTCTAAAAAGGAATGTAGTGTATTTGGATTACTTTAACTTATTTGGTTGAAAATTCTACTACTGAATTTATTCATCTTTTTGTTTGATAAAATAAATGTAATGTAAAGTATTTTTGAGATTATGGGAGGCGGCGGTGGCCGATGGTCGGCTACGACGGCCATGAAGCCGAGAAGGCGGCGATAATGATAGCTGCGATGGTGAATCAAAATGACTTTATAATGTGTTCTACATTACATTTACTAGAATTTTACACGCATGTCAAACATAAAAAAAGTTAAAACTCTTGCATTTACTTTACTTTACACCTAAAATATTTTCTTCCAAACAACCACTAAAATTTAACTATAGGATGAAAAAGAAATGCAATGAAAATTTAACTTATATTTCTTTTTCAACCAACCAACTAAGATCGCATAAATATGGGAAATTGTATTGCATTAAAAGCAAACAAACATTAATCAAATTATATTTAAATATTATATAAAGTTTGATTCAATTGGGTTTTGCAGCACACCATTAAAATAAAAATTGAATAAGTGCTAGATTGAGTGGGTGCAAACAAGCAAGTTGATTGATGTTTAAGTTTAAATGTTACGATTCACCGAAGATAATTTTGGTTCATATTTTAGTGATTTAAGAGTTTCATAAGTTTTATATGTTTATAATTTTTTTAATAATTATAAAATAATTAATTATGTTTTGAAGGCTAAAGTAATCTACATATTTTTAATTTATGTGATTTTTATGATTTTGAGAATATTCATTTTTTTAGTGATTTGTGGTATCTTTTAAATTGCCAATTAAATTTATGGAGTAAGTTAATGCATCTGATTTACCCTTAATTCACCTAATTAAGGGTGACTCATATCACCACATAACCTAGAAGTCCACTTTTTTTTTTTTTTATGATTTTAGAACTTTTAATAATTTTATGATATTTTAATGACTTTTTGGTTTATTGAAATATTGATATTTTTAATATCTAAAACGACATTAATGGTTTGAAAATTCTACCAAAGAATGAAAATTATACAAAAAAAAAAAAAACTTTAAACAATCATTAAAAATATATTTATTACTTTATATTGTTTTATATTATTTTAGGATTTTGATAATTATTTAATTATGTGTGATATATGTAACTCCTTAATCAATGATATTTTTTGCATCTTCATTTATAGCCTTCATTGTGTATGACTTAGCATTGTGGTTATTTAGGGTTTATCCCTTAATTAAGATATAGTTGGTTCCTAAGAATTCTCTTTTTTTCTTAAACTCTTTATTCATTATTATGAGTTCATCAAGTTGAACACAAACATTAATGAGAAAATTTCATTGAGGTGCACTTTCTTGTTTGGGTATAGGAAGTGTAGGTAAATGTGGAGTGAAATTATATAGTGGGATAAAAGTTGAAGTACAACAATAGTGGTGTTCTGTGATAGTGATCAGATAATATATATGAAATCACGCTTGTAGAGTGTTGATGGTCTTTGAAAATGTTTATATTATCTCACAATTTTATAAGTTGACTATAGAGTATTAACCTCTCTTAAAAATAACTCTTTATCAATATCTTCAGCTAAACCTAATCTAAATCATGATAATGTTATCATATATATTTTTTTACCCCATAACATGGATGGAGTTGTAGGTATCCTCTTAGCCTTTATAGATTTTTGGTTCATTCCATGAGGTATTAGAATCAACATGAATTATCCTTTCAATATTTGTTAATATATTATCTATTAACCTTAAGCTAATACGAATAGCCTCTAAAATTTGTTGAAATTGATTTATACTAGATATGCGTAGAATGTGTTCAGAATACTCTACTTATGCTTGTGATCATACATAATATGATGTTTTAAAATAAAGAAAACATTTTTATGCACTTTTTAGTAACAATGCAAGTGTGATAATTGAGAATATAGATTTTACATAACAAAAAATAAATAAATAAAATATTAAATTAATATATGATCTTTTAGAACTGTGAAAAAATAAGTTTACCCATGCCATCGTGCAACTCTTCCCAAGAAAATTATCTACAAATGAGAGAATGATTGAAGTCTCAATTGTTTGTGTTAACTTATTGCCCAAGCCTACGATTCAACACTAGGAGGTGAAATCTCATAACAAGCTTACTAATTGACATTGATGATATTTTAATTATAGTTAATGGCATATATCATATATTTTGAGGTCAACGCTTATTTTACTAGCATTGATTGTGTGAGATTTCAGGAATGTACCATAAATAAAAAGTAAAACTTGAAGAAGCAGCATAAATTTAGTTATGATGTAAAAATTATAAAGCGAAATGATATTATTCTCAAAATGGGATGACCCTTAGATGGAGAGCATATTCATATATTTTTTTGATTTGAGAGTGAAATTTGATTAGAGAAAATTCTAGGATTTAAAGACAACTTGATTCAAAATTTAATTATTATTAATTGCAAATCATGAAACAAAATCAAAGATAAGATAATGAAGAAAGCTTTGGTTTTCATTTCATAATCTACTCCACTACTTTAGATCACAAACAACTAGGATAAGAAGGATTCTCCCATTGATATTGTGGCAGCTTTATACTTAACAAAAAAAATCAACATATTTAAGAATAAAATAATTTTGGTTCATTAAAATTCAATGTGATGGGAATAATCTTCTTATTATAGGTTTGTAAAAAGATGCAAGCTCAAGCCTTCTTAGATTATTTAAGGTCTATCCAAATTAGCTAACAATTTTTTTGTCTTACAAAGACCAAAGTTTCTTCAAAACAAGGTCCTCTTTATTTAGATTCTTGAACTCTACATTTCTTACAATGAAATTTGCACCTCAAGCATTTTGTTTCTATTCTCTTTATATGATTTAAAGTCTAATTTATTCTAAAATATCTAGGCATTATGTAAGGATGTTTTATTTTAGGGCTTATTTGAGACAATTGTAGTGGCTTGAAAAAGCAGCGATGGTGCTGCTGCAAAAAAGCTACTATCCAAAATATATGGTGAGTATTATAATTTTTCATTTAAAAAAAGTTAAATCACAACTTTATGACAACCACCGCATTCTATCAGATTAAGTTAGAAAATATTACTTTCCCATCATAAATTCTCTAAAATGCAATTTCTAAAAGATAATGGGTGGAGTTATGGGAGCTAGTACACATGCCCCACCTAGAATTTTGAGATGCTCTTATATTTCATATTGTGCCCGTGCTCTCCCCCCACCGATATATATATATATATATATATAATTAGTAAAGTAAACAAAAAAAATATCATTCTTTTAATAAATAAAAAAATCTATCTATATAAGTTTTAGTTAATATTTTCTTTGGTTAAAAATAAAAAATAAATTTGAATACTAATTTTAATATTATATATAATATATATTATAAATATTAATCCAATTTAATTTAGTATTCTCGCATCATTCCTAATCGTGCCCTAGATTATGCATTAGCAGTTCGGCCCCGCCAACTCTTACTTTTAACTGACGCTTTTCTCTGATGCATATTATAAAAAAATAGGCTAATTAATAGATTTTGAGACACATAGATGAATGATGTTTAAGTCACATACATTGAAAAATATAATTTTGATAATATTGATAATAAAGTTATTATTTAATATTATTATAATATGAAAAGTAAACATTATCAATTATAAATTTTGCATTATAATTTTTTATCTTTTTTTTGTTTAATATTATATTGATAAACAAAATTTAAAACTATCAATTCATATTCTATGTATAAATGAAAGAGATTATAGATATTTTTTGGCAAATAAAAGAGAAGCATAAGACTAAGTTAAGTGTTACAGAGATGAGGATGCCATGTTTAAGGAATTCAAAATTCAATCAAATTAAACCCTTAAAACAAAAAATGGATTCTTACCAAACTTAATTAGTATTCAAGATTAAAGAAAGTTAAAATTATGAGTAATTAATCAATATTTTTAAGTACTTTAGTAAAATAATCTAAATTAAATATGTAAAATGCACAAAAATCTGAATTAATCCCAAATAATTTCAAAAGCATATGAATATTTTGGAGGGTGCCATTAACGTTAGGAATTGATCCTATGAAGTTAGAAAGTCATTCGAACATTAAAATAAAGTTAAATATAATGAGAATATATAATTTAACAATAATCAAAATAAAACATCCTAATTATTTTAAAAAATAAAATTCATATTGTTTAGAGTCTTAAGCATAGCTTATTATCCGTTGGTGAGATGTCTATTCTATTAAGATAGCATGAAAGGTAGAGAAAACTTTATCCTCAAGTGTGGTCTGCTACTTTTCACACACTTGAAAATCTTAAATCTAATTTTAACCCAAATTAAATCAAAACTTAAAATTCATTTCACAAATATTAATAACATAAATAAAAATCACCTAATGATAAATATATTAAAGCCTAAACTTAAATAAAACTTTAACCCATACAAGCCTAATGTATCCTCACTACACTGGCCACTTCACACACACTAAACTATTAGGCCAATCTTTTGAAATTGTAATAATATTTTTTGTAGGGAGCTATCAAAATAATTTCATAGGTTAAATTAGTTTGTTTGCAAGTGTTATTTTCTTAAGTCCCTAAGCATATATTATTCAGAAAAGTAGGCTTGGTACTTGTTAGTACTAAGCATGTATGTCCCGTGGACCAAGACGCTGAGCACCCAAGCGTCCAGCGGGCGTGACATCGAAGCCATGAAGCACCGCATGCACACGCTGCCCGCCCGCCTCCGCGTGATCATAATCTTGTGCATCTATGAAGATCTATTCTCTCAAACTATATGAGACGCAAAAGTTAATGAACCCGCAAATTTCATTGAAAAATTTATTATTTTTAATTATTTGACACATATTTTTGAATGATAAAGATAATGTCATCCAAAAATAAGGGGCAACTGATATGACATTAAAAATATTGTTAGTCAAAGCACGAATTTTGATGTCAAAAGCAATCTGATCCTAAGTCGAAACTAGCCCAAATGAAGCACCTAAAATATCATTGATAACTTTGGGATATCATAAAATCCCTAAATAGTCCTAAATATTGAGTGTTTATGATCAAATCGAGCATCTGAACCTTTATTCCGACTTTATTTGAGCATTTAAATATTTAAAATACATCGATGATCAAGGGAATCCTTTTCGATGGAGTAGTTTGATTTTGCTATTTACGTAAACGCCATGCCTCAAATTTATAAATAGCCTCATTTTTTTACATGAGGGGAGCTAAAGAGAAAGAGAGAGCACTATTTAAAGATTCTCCAAAGATAATTGTACCACCAATTCCGATCATCACCGGCCTACCGCTAACCACTATCATCGGTCATCGTCGCCAATATTGCACGCATCATGAAATAGATTTAAATGCATTGAAATATAACTTGTCATTTATTTATTAGGATATTTTAATATACTTTTTATTATTTAAATTTAATTATTTTATATTTTATTAACTATATATTTGTAATAATGATGTAGACATATATAGCTTTATTACTAGTTAGAATTAAATTTATAGGTTTTAAATATATTTTATAAATAAAGTACAAATATTAATAAAATACATATGAATAAATGAATAAGCCGGCTAATATTTGTTATTGTTCATTTATATGATAAGCATTTTAAAAATATTTATTTATATAAATAAAAGAATTTCATATAAATAAAACGTTCAATTTAAGAGAGACGTTGTTAGGATTCTAATGCTTCTTTTCTATGTTATTAACTTATTCAAGATCTAGATTGATTGAAAGTTCTTTAATTAATCTGACTATTTAAATGGTGTTTTAAACTTTAAAATATATAAATTTGAAGTGAATTTTCTTTGTTAATTAAATAATTTAAATATAAATTTAAAAGATTTAAATACATATCATTGTTATGCATTTAACATTTTTTTATGCATGAAAAAACTTATTTCATTTAGCAAAAGTAAATATTAATAAATATAATATTAAATATTTAATTGTTATTTATATCAGCATTAAGATTTAAAAATTATATATATACATATATATGTGAAATGCTCCAAATTTGTTAAGGGTACATTTAAGATCACTCTTATTTTTTTAATTTATATTTTATTTCAAAATAAGATATATTTAATAATAATAATTAGCTTTAAAATATTTCAAAATATTTAAAAGTTATTTTAATTATTTTTATAAATAATATTATTTATTTTTTAAAATAAAAAAATATTATATAAATATATTTTTAAAACTAATTATAAAAATAAAAATATAAAATAAATTGATCTCAAACATCTCTAAAGTATATCTTTCAAGCTTTGGATCATAATAACAAGGCAAGCGACAAGAACTGAAAAGATAAAGGTTTAGATATTATAACTAAATAACTTGTAACGATCACAACCAAACGAATAAAATACGTGATCGTATTCTCTTTCTCAAAAGCTCAGAAAATCCCTATGACCCATAGCTTAAAATCTACTACGCGAAGATTGTATCTTCTACACGGAGGTCAGTCATGATGGAATTCCAACTTTTCCGACAAAGCGTAGGATCATCTACCATATCCACATCTTCGTTAATTCCTCTTGGTCCATGAATATCCCTCCATTTCGCTCTTGTCATACCCAAGTACTCACGCCTATCACAAGAAAAAGCTTTCATCAATTTCTCCATGATAAAAGAAACTTAGGAAAAGTTAAGCTAATACCAGTTCTCGCCCCGACGCAAACGCTTTTCAAGTAGAAGTTGCAATTGATAATTTAAAACCTTATAATCCTAAGTCGCATCAATTATGGTTTTCGTGCACAGGTAGTAGAAAAGGCTCAAACTTCAAGAACGAGGTGCTACTGTAAGTAAAGATGAAATGAAGGATGAGAGTAGAGCAAAGAACTGAATGAAGATCCCATCCATACTTTGGATATTACCCAGTTGTTGATTTTGATAGAATCAGATATAATAATTGCAATTTCGCTACAAACGTGCGAGACCAGAATGAATTTGAGGAACAAATAAAAACGGTTTTGTATTAGAGGGATCATTATATTAATTGGTTTTGAAAAGAAGGGTTCACCTAAGTAGAGACGAAGCTCGACGCCAAAGGTGCTTCACACCGTGAGCATGTAGAGGAAAAAAGGTCACACAAGTAGAAGAAGAATGCTTTAATGGGATTGCAGAAGAACATTATTGAGCGAAGAGCTTTTCAAGGCTGAAAATATTTGCTTTCGCTTCAAACTCTTCCCGAAAGTTAAAGAGTTAAGACTAATATCATAAGAAGAGTTTTATAAAATAATTATAGTTTAAAAAATAAGAAATTTCTTACCTTAATTAAATTTATATTAAGTTTTTTTCAATTCAAGAAAATAAGAACTTATAATAAGTCATTAAACAAAAATAATGTAGATTAATAACTATTTTATCAAATGAATTCATGACATTTTGTCTTAAGCATATAATTTATAAAAATTTTAAAATTTTTAAAATATTAACAAACCCAGGTAAGTATGGACTCGAGATAAAACTCAAGAAATACTTTGTTCTCGATCATCTAGTTTCTTAAGGCACCTCATCATCAGCTCAGCATTGTCACAAGAAGGGAAGTCGCGTCTCCCAGAATCCAATTGAAAGCAATCGCTGAGCATCCATGCCAGCCTTTCTTCTATCGAGGCTATCTCAACAACTAGAGAAGAGTCGGGTGTAAGCTCTATGAAAACAAGTGTTGGGCATTGCTTTCGCCTCCAAAAGCTTCATGGCCTTGGCATCATCGTGGCTTTATGGAGAACTAACTTTCGATTTCTTCAATGAAGCCCTTGTGAGTTGTCTATCCACTGAGGGGAGGAGGGACGAGGAGAAGGGACACCTAAAAGGTAAGGCCAAACAGAGAATAGCAGTGGCTTCATCATAATGAAATAAAAGCTACGAACTTGGAAAGAGAGGATCCTACTTATAACCGCAACAACCGACAATAAAAAATTCTAAAATGAGGCTATATAAAAGGAAGATTATCTATTCATAGATTTTAAAGCTATGCACATCAAGAATTTATGTGAAATGTTTGAAAAACTTTTATCCTTCTTATTCTATTTTTTTTAAAATCACATGAAAAGATAGTGTGAAGGCATTGAATTATTTTTTTCAAAATCCAATCGATAAACAACTAATAAGATAAGCGTTAAAGCATTGTAAAATGCTAGCAATCCTAGGATAAAATCCATTCTAAGATGTTCCCATGGTTTATAGGGATTGAAAGTAGTGTATAGGTAAGAATTATGTTTATCACTATTTACTAATTGACAGATGTGGCATTGAGCAATAATATGAGTAGCATCTTTTTTTAAGATTGGGCCAAAACACCTTATCTTTTATTATGACTATTGCCTTGCCACAATTGAAGTGACCAAACACATCTCCTTAATCTATTTCTTTGATAAAAAAATTTCCAAGTGAAAAATCTAGATACATAGTTGTATCCCGTAAAAGAGATAGTCATCTTATATTTGATAATCAGAGTTAATAATTAGTGCATCAAAATTCAAAGATACAAAATTAGAGAGGAATATAAGATTGTTTTGTAATAAAATTTAAGCAAGAGCTTTGACTCAACTCCAGCAAGATAGCATCCCATAAAGCAAGTTTGCATGGTTAAAGCCGGACTCACAAAGTCCAGTCGGCGGATAAATTCACGGGATTCATACAAGTTGGAGCATTCAGAATTCTGTGAACGAGAGATGAGGGGAGGATCGACTTCTACAGGAACATGCGAGAGAGAGGGAAGCGGAAGAAGAGAAATACCTGCAGTCTAGACGAGTCGGTTGGAGCGATTGGAGAGACGGCTTCGGCGCCCTGTGTGGAGTTCTGCTGACTTCGGCTGAAAGAGGAAGAAATGGAGAGGGGAATCAGCTCTGCTGGGCGGAGAGGAGAGATGGCTGCGGCTAGCAGCAGGGACGGACGGGCTCGTGCGGGAGGTAGTGCTTCGGCTGCATTCAGAATTCTGTGAATGAGAGATGAGGGGAGGATCGACTTCTACAGGAACATGCGAGAGAGAGGGAAGCGGAAGAAGAGAAATACCTGCAGTCTAGACGAGTCGGTTGGAGCGATTGGAGAGAGGGCTTTGCCCCAGTTCGTGACTGGCTGAAAGAGGAAGAAATGGAGAGGGAATCAGCTCTGCTGGGAGAGGAGAGATGGCTGCGCTAGCAGCAGGGACGACGGGCTCGTGGGGGGGAGTGCTTCGGCTGCTGTGCGTGGAGCTCGTTCCCTAAGGGCAGATAATGAGGGATCGCCGAATGGAGAGGGAGGAGGAGGGGTTCATTTTTCTCGGGTAGGACGGGCCGAACGAGGGGGAAAATAGCGAGGGTTAGGGTTAGATAGAGAGAGAGAGAGAGAGAGAGAGAGAAAGATATATATATATATTTATATATATTAATCTTAAATTATTCTGATATTTTACCAAATGTAATTCGCTTCATGATGTTGGTCAAGTCGGAATTGAATCTTTTAGTTCAAAATTAGTCATCGCTTATGACCACTCCACATTCATAAACTCATCCAAGTAACAAAGATTATTTGATATGTTTCAATATTTTACGTTAACAACGCTATCAATTTCACTAACGGAGGTCTTGAGCATCATCGCAACCTCGACTGATATGAGCAGGTCACTAATTTTCTTCTTGATCTAGAAGTGTAATATGTGGTGAATTTGATGTATTGACGATCTGCTTTGTTTTATCAGATCATTTCAAAATAGAATTGGATGTCAACTTACAGGCAATACAAAGTTTGATTTGAGGCAGCTTTTGGTTGAGAGTTGTTTCCTCAGATTGTCATGGTCCATCAATTAAGTATAAAGATATCTTAGATTTTGGTTACTTATAGTCAATAAGTTGGATCTAGTTTGAGATTGAATAACTATCATCATTAGACTGACGAGCATGAGCTCTTTCACTATAGCTTTTTCTTATAGCTTGTTGAGTAAAGAGAGCGCAATGACAAAGCTATTTGGCTTGTTGAGTCTGACCTTTAGAACATACTCTAATCTTTGACTTAAGGTGTGATAGATTGATAGTTTTGTCATAAGATTAACGAATGGGGGAACTTTCACTATAGCCTTTTCTTGCGGCTTGTTGAGTGAGGAGAGCGTCAGCAACTCGGTGATTTATGGGCTTGTTGAGTCGGACTTTTAGAATTCATCTATGTCCTATACTTGAAGATGTATAGATTGATATTTTTCTAACTTAGTTGATTAAAGCTTCCGAAATTGAGAGTTCTTCTAACTTGATCTTCAAAATTTGATGAATCTTTGAGACAAACTTTTGATATTTATAGTTGTCTTTTCATTCATAGAAATTGATTCTTTATATTCTTGCAAGAGTATGTAACTTTGACCGTAATAAATTATAGATATATTCAGATTTCAACATAAAGCTCGATAATAACTTGATATATATATATATATATATATATATATATATAGAAAACCACCGCTTCATGTGAGAAGATGAAACAATTTTGATCATGAAAAAACACTTCCTATCTAATAGGGAAATTGTAGACTAATTCAAATATATATTACAAAATTTAAACTTTTTAATATAAATAAACATAGTTTATTTTGATCGTCATATATATTTATCTAAGGATCTCAGCCTGAAACATGATATTAACTTAGCTAAATATATAAAAAGGCCCCCTATCTAATAGGGGGGCTTTAGTAGTAACTTAAAAATGTGTTCATGCTTTACAAGAGAATCTTCAAGTGACATTATATGTGTATTTGGTTTAAAAGCCTTACTAGTAAAATTCATTTAAGTATTTATATACTTATCCATAGTTAGTTGTGATATTTCTTGAGATATTGACCATTGATTGGTGGTATCGGTCATTGATCATTTATGTTAATAAGCTGGTAGGCTCCTCCTTTGTACACTTTCTTTATGATGTAGGGACCTTCCTAATTAGCTTCGAATTTATCAACGATCTTACGATGAATAGTTTTCTCAGCACTATAACTAATTCACATTTCTGGAAAGTTCGAGGATGTACTGAACTATTGAATGCTTTGGACATCCTTATTCGATAGATTTCTAAAATTTGTTTAGCTTAGAGTCTAACTTCATCAAGTGCATCCAACTCTTACATTCGTAGGCGAGAGTTCTCATCTTGAATAAGATTGAATTGGACAGCTACTCGAAGTGATGGTAGCTCAACTTCTAGGTAGAACAACTTCAACTCCAAATGCTGAGAGCATAAGGAGTGGCCTTAGTCGCCTTTATAAGTTGTTTTATATGCCCATAGTGCTTCCATTTTTTAGTGTGTCACTCTCTTTATTCTTTATGAGAATCTTTTGAGCTTTACAAATATCTTAATGAAAGCTTCAGTTAAACCATTAGCCTTTGGATTGTAGATTGATGAGTATCGCCAATCAATTTTATGTCGTTCAACGAATCTGTATATCTTCACACTCTTGAAATCCAGGCCGTTGTCTGAAATGATTCATTGTGGCATCCCAAATCCATAGGCAACAGTATTGGTAAAGAAGTCAATGACTCAATCAGTAGTGACTTCCTTGAACGATGTTCAGCCAACTTGGAGAAGTAGTCAGTAGCTACTAAAATGAATCGATGTTCAGCTGATGATGGAGGATCGATCAGCCCAATTATATTTATGCTAATGATGGAGGATCGATCGGGTATGATATTGAGGTATGATTAACTCTTTTGAAAGATAGAGATATCACCCTTCAATTGACCTAATCACCTAATAAGGACTTTGTGGTGTTTATTTTTGGAATTCATTGTTTATGTGGGGGGCACACCACATAGATCTTAGAGTGTACATATTGAGGTGATCGTGTATGACATAGAGGAATAGTGTACTATCTCGAAAGATAGAAGTCGCTACCTACAATAGACTTAATCATTTAATAAGGACTCCTAAGGCATGATGGATGCTCGAGTATACCTGAGATTTTGTTCTACTTTACATAGATGAATAAAGTAGTTTATTTAAATAAGGTTCTAAAATTTCTTATGGGGCAAACTCCATAGTTAATCACATCTTAAGGAAAAATAAATCTATTAAAAATACTTGATTAAAGTAGGCGATTGTTGTCTCCAAAGAATTCAAAGATAAGACTATCAACAAATTGGTTGTATTTTAGAAAATCAAGTGAGAAAGATCAAAAGGGAAGAGTTATTATTAAAATCAAAGGAGATGAGTAGGGAGTGCTCATGATACTAGGAAGCTTAATGAGCACTCTAATTTATCCTATGGTTGGTCTTTACATAATTGAAGTTGAGGAGATTTATTTATTTAAGTTGAAATTTTATTATAAATCTATGACTTATAATTCCAATAGAAGATTGTGAAAATGCCTAAGAGATAATGATTTATGTTGTAGCCCCACAGAGAAACATCAACCATTAATTCTAAATCTAGGGTGCTTTGGAGAGGTCCAAAGCACGCCCTAAATTTAAGGCAAAATGGGTATATGATTTACCTCCACAAGAGATGATAAATCACCCGATCGCTGGACTTATAATCACTTAGAGTGATAGCCAGCTAACTCCTCCCTTGTTTCAAATCTATGTAGGCAAGTCTTATGCTTTTGCAAGATGACTATGTTGTTATTATTTAGAAAAGAAATTAAGTCCTTAAACCCACTCTAAGAGAGAGCATGAGGGATATGAATAATAACTTAAATCTAATGCAAATTTTTATCAAATTTTGTTTGATTTTGGACATTTTATTTTGACACATGCTATGAGATTTTATATCCCTAAATGTATGAGAAGTTAATTATGAGCCAAATCAAGAGGGAATGAGGTGTTCTTACATAGGCTCTCAAAGGTTAAGCCCATTCTATCCGCGATGGAAGCCTCTCAATCACTAGTGAAATAACATATGTGTGATGTTAAATATACAACATCTAGTTAAGGGGTTACTAAATATTTTATTATCTTGATTTGATACCTAAGCTTTAGGTGAGGTTATGAGTTATTTTAAAAGTTTAGTTATGAGTTTGTTAGTGTGATAGAAAATTTATTTTTATCCTAAGAGCCTAATTGTATCCAGGTCATACAATAATCACCAATCATAAACAAACTATGAAAATGCATACTTTTTCTAATACACAAACTAAACAAAATATCAAACAATTTTATAAAGCTATCACAAAAAAAAAAAGGTCAATGTCGGGTACCACCTTATAACCCAAAAGAAATGTGGGTATGCCTTCCCTTATATACAACCCGATTACAAAAAAAAATTATAAATGATGAATGCTATGGGGTCTTCATTCTTCATTTCTTTACTTTAGTTTACTTCATTTGATTTGCTCCATTTCTCTTCTTCCTTTTGGCTTGATTTGAATATGGTTGCTAAAGGCATCACATGGTACATAAGACTTGGTCTTATACCCAATGCTCATCTAATCCCTATAATAATTATCCTAATCCTAAAATTATATTAAAATAATAAAAGTAAATCTAGCTACACCTAAAAAGTAAATGTTCGCTAAACACATCATACAACTTAAATAATTATATGAATAATTTAGACTTAGCACCCTACGCATAAGTAATCAAGCTCACATGTCCTAACTTGGATTATGCTTAAGGCTAAGCAACCAGACATAAAAAGTATTTATATTTTTATTTAATACGCAACAACTCATAAAGCATGATTAGACTAATATCGGCTTAACATCGCACACATACATCCTAACATCTAGTCTACAACATTACATTACAAAACAAACATATATTAAACCATGCACCGCCCTAACATAAAGCTAGAAATAGTGACTTAGTCCTAATGTGTATGCATTAAAGCTTGTGTGGTATGTCATAACTAGGCTTTAGAGTTGTAATTTGCCAAGTGTGAGGGATTTAATTCATAAAAGGGTTGATTTCTCTTTAAGTGATTTAATTGAATTGGAGATTTTACTTAATATTTTTCTTTTATTTCATATGGCATACACTTAACATCTAAGTGTTATAAAGAGAAGAAAGAAAAGGAAATCTCTCTTTCATCCCCACCTTAAGTCATTTCTAAAGCAAGTTAATTAATAAATTTTCTTTAGTGAATGACTTATTATATATTTTAATCAATCCTAAGTTTAGATTCATTCTAAATTACCTTATTCAATAAGAAAGACATCTTAAAATTAATTAGATGAATTACTATTACATAACACATATTCATTCATTTATTTCCATCATGTATATCATGCATATGATTAAACCCTAAGCAAACTTATACAGACAATGTATATTTTTAGCATACCTAAATTATGAATGCAAAGAAATGTGTTTGGAATTTAAATATTTCATTTGATTAATTATGAATTCATGTATTTTTAATAGAAAAGAGAGACTTTTCATCCATTAGCTAAATACACATTCACATGTATAAAAGTTTTAAGTGAGAACGTCACTATTATTTTTTGCACTAGGGGCATAAGGTACAAGACCTACTCAGGGCTACTTAAAGCCTCGTAGCCCTGGGGTGTCCAAACTAATATACCACTCTTCTTAGATGCACGTAAATGTATGAGAAACTATAAGGATAAGAAAACCCATGCAAAAATTGTGTTTGATTTGATTATATGATTTTTTTTCATTAGCCACATCATAGATACATATGTATAAGAGTTTTAAGTGAGTACATGTTATTTTCTCACTAGGGCGTAGTAAGACCTACTTTTACTTAAAGTCTCACTGGATGTTTTGACTAATATACCACTTTTCTCAAATACATATGAATGTATAAAAGAACCACAAGAATAAGAAATCATGCAATAAGTCAAATTTGATTTGATTATATGATTTATGATTCTTATTCATTAGCCATATCACACAAACATATGTATAAGAGTTTTAAGTGAGTATGTCGCCATTATTTTTTGCACTAAGGGTGTAAGATATAAGACCTACTTAGGGCTACTTAAAGCCTCGCAATGCTGGGGTGTCCAGACTTATATACTACTTTTCTTAAATACATGTAAATGTATGAGTAACTATAAGGATAGGAAAACCCATGCAAAAGTTATGTTTGATTTGATTATATGATTTATAATTCTTATTCATTGGCCACATCACACATACATATGTATAAGAGTTTTAAGTGAGTACAACACCATTATTTTCTGCACCGAGGGTGTAAGGTACAAGACCTACTTAGGAAAGCCTCAACTGGATGTCTAGACTAATATACCACTTTTCTCAAATACATATGAATGTACAAAAAGAATCACAAGAATAAGAAATCATGTAAGAAGTCAAATTTGATTTGATTATATGATTTATGATTCTTATTCATTGGCCACATCACACATACATATGTATAAGAGTTTTAAGTGAGTACAATGTCATTATTTTCTGCACCAGGGGCATAAGGTACAAGACCTACTTAGGGCTACTTAATGCCTCGCAGCCCTAGGGTGTACAGACTAATATACCACTTTTCTCAAATACATATGAATGTACAAAAAGAATCATAAGAATAAGAAATCATGCAAGAAATCATATTTAATTTTGTTATGTGATTTACATATGTGATATGAAATTCTTCCTAAGTCTTAACATGGAAATGCATAGAAGTAGATTTAGGCAAATGTTGTATTCTTTTCAATGAACTATACATTCGTGAATCCTATATGAATCCATACAAGGTAAGGAAAGAGAACTTCATATTGCATATCTTATATTATCAACTCATGCAAACTTATAGCTATTTATAATTAACATCACTTCATTTATGATAATTGATTTATAGGCATTTGTAAATAATATTTGATTTAGTAGTGATAATAGCCACACCTATTTAATTTAAATCAACATGCAATTTGACATAAAAGAAACTATTTGATTTAATTAATTTTAAAAGAAATGAGTGCATGATTACATATGACAAATAATATTTAACATGGATGGAAAGAAATAAAACAATACAAGTATGTGATTTCATTCAAATCCAACTAAGTCCTAAGGGCAATCATATTAAATAGGGCTATTTAAAATAAACCAAAGTTTCTTTAATGTCATTTCATTTTGAGTTTGATTTGAGTTAAGGGAAGTGAAAGAAGTTTGCTGGTCCTAATCCTATTCCCTATCTATGAGTTAATTTTGGTTCAAGGAAGAAATAATTAAGTTGATTTTATGATTTAATTAGGTTAGGGTATGAATTAAATGAATTAATTAACCCTTACATATATCACCTTAGATTAATTAACTAATTAATAATGAACTAACATGATATGAAATCACATGGAAAGTAAATTTGCAATGCTTTTAAGAAATAAAGGCCTAATGCAATTGGCTCATGATTAATAGTTAATTAAAAAAGAGATCTCACTTAACTACTTTTATGATTTTCTCACACATGAGAACCATAATTTATTATCTCCCCTTTGGGTTATTGAACACTCAAAAGCTACCAAACATTAAATTAGAGATAGATTCAATTGAATTAATTAAGTTCATTAATTAATTAATTAAACATTAAAATCTTAACCAAGTGAGATGGGCTTAAAGAAAGAGACAAAGAAGGGAGCCTAAGTCTTATTCTTAAATCCTTTCATTAATTGATTAAGGTTGGTATGATTTAGATTTTGATTAATTTTGTTGATTAATTAATTAAGGGTATTAATTAATTATTTACTTAAGAGGGATTATAGAAGATTTAAAGAAAAGATTGGAAGAGGAGTCCCAAACTATTATCGACTTCATCATCATTACAGAGGTTAAGCTTAATTGATTGATTTTATTATTCATTTACTTAATTATCACTAATTATATTAAGAAAGTGATTAAGGAAATCCATGGGTTTCCTAATTAAACAAATAAAATCTTAAATAGGAGGCAAAGGTCATCCCCTTAAATATACACAAAAGTTTGAGATTAATTGGATGGTTAATTGAGTAATTAAGCTAATTATATTTCTAATTAAATCTTAATTAAGCCAAATTTACTGTTCAAAATCAATTAATAATAATTTTTCTAGATTATACTTTGAAATATCTTTAAAATGAGCTTATGTTTGTATTTTTTTTTAGAATTTTCTAGTATTAGTTATGAATTTAGAAAGTTTTAGGATTAAAAATAAATTAATTAACCTATTTAGAGCATTAATCCCGTCGGGCCACGTGGTGGCTAATGTGATGTGCTTTCTACATGACGTGATGAGATTCACTATTTAAGTTGTCACATCTGAGTGCTGCCTTGGATGGAGGCGCATGCAAAATCTTTATGGTCCGTCCGATCTAAGATCAAACGGTCACGATTATACTCGTGGTTTCAAAGAATTAATTAGAGGCGCTAAGCGTGATCTGATCAGGATCATCCATCACAATCGATGGATGGTCCATGATCTATCTCCTCCCGAGTGATGAAGGATGGCTATCGTCCATCAATGGTCACTCGTCACTCGAGCTTGATGGAGATTAAAATGATCCCACATTCAAGGAAGCATGATAATCAAATCCAACGTGGAAAATGCATGGCATGAAAATTTCTTCCACAAAATACCAACCTATTTTCATTTAAGGATTGGTTTTGGAATACCTCACTAGAGCTTATGGAGCTTAATGATTGAGGAACTTTGTTGATAGAAACGGCAATCTCAATCAGCTTTGGTTTGGTATAATTTGCTCAAAAGACCAATCCAGATGAAGGTGGTCAAGCTTGATCAAACTCATTCTCTAGCTATCGAAGCTTGGGAAAGGATTTGTTCTTGCTTGATTTACTAAGGAATGTGTGCAAAGTTAATTGCACTTTGGAGTGAAATGGAGAAATGAGAATCTTGATTTGCTCCATTTTGATTTCCAAAACCAAAAATGGGAATTTTAAGGAGCTTGGAAAACCTTGGAAATGGCTTTGGGATTCCTCTCTCTGGCTGCCAGGGTTCAATATTGTGTGAGTGTGTAGGTTTGAGTGATTGATGTGGCTCGACTTGGTTGGGTGAGGGTGTGGTGGTGGCTGTCAAGGGAGGAAGTGCTTGTCCTTAGCAGTTTGGAAAGCTCCAATAGGGATGGGGAGGTAATTTTATCTCCCCATGGATCATGGTCGTGGCCGATCCAATCACTTGTTGGTCAGTCACCATGGTCCAAGGTGCCTAGGTGGACTGATTGGGTAAGTGGCTAGGAGAAAATGACATAATGAGAATGTGTTTTATCACATAGATGCCCTAACCCAAGGGCAAACTTGTCATTTGACTATGGGTTTGATTTGGGCAGTGAAATGGGTTAAAAGTGAGTTAGCCTAAATTTGAAGTGGTTTGGAGTTTATTTGATTTGATTTGGCTTTGATTTATTTAGGTCAAATTGGGTTAGGTTGATCAAGTTGACCAATTGGTCAAATTGGTCAAACCAAGAGTTGGGTCAAGTTCATATGACCAATTGAGTAAGTATTGGTATCATTAGTTTTGGTTCAATTTTCTTTGGATTTGATTATGGTTCATTTGGGTTTATGTAGGTCAAATGGATCAAGGTGACCAATTTGACTAATTTGACTAATTTAACCAAATTGGGTTTGGTTAGGTGTTGAGTCAAGTTCAATTGACTAATTAAAAATAATTGTAGGCTTTGGTTTAGTTTAATTTGGATTCAATTTGGGTTTTGGCTAATTTGACTCTTTAGGTCAATTTGGCTTAAGTTTGACGAAGTTGACTAATTGGTCAACTTGGGGTCAATTATCACTTTGGTCAAGTTCAACAAGTAATTTGGAATGAACTTGAGCCATTTGAATCAATTTGAATTAAATCATGATTTGACCCATTTTGGCTTTTAGGCTAATTTGGGTCAACTTAGCCAAAATTAGGCTTGGTTTGGCTCAAGTAAAGGTTTGGTCATGTTCAATCATTGATTATGAGTTAGTTTGAATCAATGGTTTCAATAAATTTGGCTTATGGTGATTTTGGCTAGTTTGAATTTCATTTTGGGCTAAGTGTTGACTTGATCAACTAGTTTGACTTGGTTTGACCTAATTCAAGGCAATTGATTAACCAGGATGATTGTTGATCATGTTGTGAGGTTTGGATGATCTTAGTTCAATCCAATTTGGGTTAGATTGACTCAAAAGGCCGTTTAGGTTACTTTAGGTTAAGTGAGCCTAAATGGTTGGCTTGATCATGGCTTGATTCAAGTTTATTTGAACTCACACATGAGCCTAGGATTTAATTATAAATCCAATTTCAAGTGGTTTAATGCCAAATGAATTTTGATTCATATGATAATTTCAAGTCAAAGGGGCTAACTTGGGTTTGACTTGGGTTTATTTTGATTTGATTTGAGAATAATGGTTTATGTTTATATTTGGGTCAATGATTGTAGGAATGAATGAATCATGAAAGAATCCATGAGTTTTGAATTGATTTGAGTATCATTTAGCCAAGTTCAAGAATTTGGCTAAAAGGGCTAAAATTGGGAATTGAATTAATTTGGGTTTCAATCATTTGGAGTTTGAAATTGATTTATGATTTGGAATTTGATTTGGAAATTGAATTTGATAATTGAGAAAATAAATTGGATTGGAGTTGATTTGATTTTAGTTAAAGCTAAGTCCATAAGATAAAATCAAAGGCTTAGGAAGGGATTTAGAGTTCAAACTTAATCATGTGTTTCAATCATTTGATGGTTGGGTTTGATTTTGGAATTGATTTGAATTTGAGGTTTGCTTTGAAAGAATGAAGCAAGGGTTGGGCTTAGGCTATGGTAGGCAAGCCCTCCTAAATCCCTAAGGGACAAACTATTCTTATGGATAACTCTTCTAAGTCTTTAGGGTTAGGTTAAGTGTTCACCTAATCACTAGAAGTGTCTTAAGATTAATGAACTCTTAGTGTCTATAAGAGTCCTAGATCTATGGTGAGGAAGTTGACAGCTCACTCCAAAAATGAGGTCAATAAAGGGCGCCCAATAGGTGTGGTGTGATTGATAAGTCACATTGCACGTATTGGTGCTGACCGATATGATCAATAATGTCCAAAGAGTTGCAAACACTAATAGAAACAATCTATCCCTAAACCCGAGATGTAGAAGGAATCAAGATCTTAGTGTAATGCACTTATACAGACCATAGAGAGGAAGAAATGATCCACGAGATCAAGCACGTGAACCTTCTCGAGGAAGCGGTTCAAGTTATCCACTAGGGATAAGGGTTTGATTTGAATGCAAGATATGATTTGGATAGAGTATTAGTAGGGATTAAAATGTATGACCCACGAGGGATAGAGATTTGATTTGATTTGCATCTCACTAGGGAGAAATTTGATTTGAGTCAATTGGTGGGGCATCCACTGGGGGATGAAAGATTGATTTGATTTTTTTTTATTTATGATTTGAAGCTCTACTAGAGAGAGAGAGTGATTTGGTTTTGAGCATGGAGATATAAGCTCATCCGGGATAAGATGAATGAACCTTCCAGAAGTAGATTCAAATTATCATGAGGAGGTTAAGAATTTAGCTTTGAGCACCTATTGAGATGTGAGCTCGATCCACTAGAAATAAGGCATTTAATTTTGACTCGCTAGAGGATGATGAATTTGATGAGATGGACCATATTGGCATGCGATGGATCCACTAAGAAGGTGCTAATGCTAGCTGCACTGAGATTTACAAATCCCAAGGGATAGTCTCTACCATGGGGTGAGCTAACCAACCTAAGGGTGCCTTTGGTGTGTAATGGTCAAGTTAGAAAGCGTGGGGACTCACATCTTCTTAGGGTAATGGGTTTATGCATAAATCGAACTACCTAAGGTGACTACTAATTGAATGCCATGGGGACTTATATCATCAAAATTAGTCAAGATAATATCATTTGATTGAATTGCATTTATTTTAGTTTTGATGGATCTCATTGGTGTGCGATGGATTCACTAAAAATAGCTAATATCGAAGAATTATCTTAGATTTACAAATCCAAAGGGTATAGTCCCTTAGGGTTGAGCTAACCAACCTAGGGGTGCTTTTGGTGTGTAATGGTCAAGTTAGTAAGTGTGGGACTCACATCCTCTTACACAAGGAACCGGGTGATCATTGCTTGCTCAACCAAACCTAAGGCACTATTGAGAGTCCGGAGACTTATCTCAACTTAAAAGCAGTCAAACAATTATTATAGAGAGTTTTGCTAACACTGCCCTAAAGATAGGTTGCCTGCTTAGAAAAGGGGTCGCTGGGGCTTGAATTCCTAATCCACAAGCAAAGATATATTTTATTCATTTTATTTTATCATGGACCTTATTGGTTTACCCGGGACCATACTGAGAATGAGCTTATATTAGCCTAGTCCTATCTTAGACTTAGGGTCAATGCAATCTATATTTGCAGACAAATCTCTAATCACGGGGTGGCTATTATGAAGGGGAACTCCAATCCAAGTAACTTGGGTGCTAAATGTCGCTAAGGGCGTGATCCAAATAGAGTGACAACGGGGAGGTGCTACTAGGGCATTATCCAAAACCCTATAAAATAAAGCATGTAGGTATGGCCAACTCAAGGAGAAAGTGTGGGACTCACATCAACCAAGGGTGGTGTATCCACCCATTTATCGCGTCGACCTAACTAACCAACTTAAGGTGCCCTTGGTTTGCAATAATCAACAGAAAGAAAGTGTAAGCTTACATCTCTCTAAAGTGGCGATCACCGATAGCTCTTATCGATGGGGATATTCAACCTATGTCGATCTAGCAAGGAGTCCGTAAGGACTAAACCCAAGTTTGAAGTAGTCAAGAGGAAAGGAGCCATTGGGGAACTTATCCTAGACCTCAAACACACTCGACCTAGTCAGTGCATGATGGTTAGTTCAAGAAAAAAACGTGTAGGCTTACATCTTCTTAAATAAAGTCAACATGGGGTAGCTTATCAATTGTAGTTTGACCTACCAAATTTATAAGGTGCTCTTTGGTTTGCAATGATTAAGTCAGGAAGAAAGCGAGAACTCACATCCGCTAGACAAGTGACCACTAGGGTGACACACTAACAAGGTAGCATACCAGCCTGACCTAGAGCAGTTAATGAGTGAGTGCCACTTGGGCTCCCACATCAAAATAGCTTGAGACAAAAGATATATGTTCATTTATATTGTAAAATAGTGAATAGGATACCACTTGGGTTCTCTCTACCCAAACACATAGAAATGGATGAAATGGTGTTGTGGGGGCAATTGTAACTCCACCAAGAAAGGATGGTGCTTGGGTTCTTTTATACCTAACTTAATTGTACTTGTCAAAATAGGATGCTTCTTGGGTTTTCTTACACCTCTCTTAATAGCACTAGAGAATCATTTGTAGTTTGTGTTTGTGTAGGATAGGATCTTTTTGGGTTCTACACCTATCCCAAACACATCGTGAAGTTCGTAGAGAAAGATATTTCTAACACATAAGAGATGAAATTTGATATGAAATGAAGTGTATTGATGATTGTTTTAAACAAGATTTTATGGATAATATTTTTAAGTAGAGCCCATTGATTAGAAGCATTGAGCGCTCTCCCTTGCAATTTATAAGCTAATAAGATCCTCCTTAATAGGCCTTCTCTATGGCAAAAGGGCCTTCCCAAGTGAGTTTAAACTTGCCTCCTATCTTACTATGAGCAACAATTAGTCTCTTTAGAACTAAAACAAGCTCTCATAATTAAAAAGCTCTAGGTCCGACCAACTTGTTGTGAGCTTGAATCATTTTGGCTTTATATCAACTTGAGGTTCGCATGAGGGTCTATCTAAACCTTGAGCTCTTCCAACCATAACTTGATGTTATGCTCAATAATCTTGCTACCCACAGTTATCCTTAATGATAGAATTGGACTTAATGGTAGAAGCGACTTCAAATGCATACACAGGAGAAAGGGGTAGACTGAGTTGGAGTTTTGTATGTAGTGTGGTAAGCCCACAAGGCTTCAACTAACTACTCATGCCACTGTCTCTTATTGTCGTTGAGTGTCTTCTTCAATATTTGGATGAGAGTCTTGTTGAATGTTTCTACTAGACCGTTTGCCCTTGGGTAGTAGATGATGAGTATCTCCAATCTATATTGTCTCGAAAAGCTGTTGATTTTAGTGCACTTGAATGCGGTACCATTATCGATATAATTCATTGAGGCACTTTGAACCTATATACGATATGGTTCCTAAAAATTAGAGCACATGTTAAGGCGTGACCTTCTAGTGGGATTGCCTCACACTTAGAAAAGTAGTCGGTGGCAGTTAAAATGAACCGATGACTCTTGGAAGAAGGAGGATCAATCGAACCCACTATGTCGGTACCCCAACACACGAATGGCCATGAGGACAAAATAGGGTGTAGAATGTTGGGTGGTTGATATAAGACCACACCGTGCACCTAACATTGGTGGCATTTCCTAGCTATGTCCATGCAGTCTATGATCATTGAAGGCTAGTAGTATCCTAGTCTCTTGATCTTGGCTTTCATCTTGGATTGATTGATGCTCTACATAAACCTGAGTGTACCTCGATCGTGCTCCTACATGATTCGTGTTTGTTTAGACAATGTAACCACAAATGATCGAAAGATTGCTGGTACAAAGTGCCATCCATGAGAGTGTAGGAAAGGGCTTTCTGCTTCATATGATATGCTAGTGACTTCTCTTGAGATAGTTTGCCTAAATTTAGATAATCCATGAATGGTGCCTCCAATCTGACTCCTCATCTTTTTTGGCAATGGAAACTTCCCCTTCAAGAGAGAGTATCTTAATGAGTTCAACATCAATAAGAGATAAATCGTGTCTATTTTGGACCCTTATTGGAATTGACTCATCTTCTAGACATGCTGACTTTTTGGTAAGCTTGGCTAATGCATCTACTACTACGTTATCTCCTTGAGAAATCTTATAGATAATAACCTCTGGATTTGGGCCAATAACTCTATAGTGTACTTGTGATAATGATTGAGCTTAGGCTTCAAAACCTTATAGGACCCAACGATTTGGTTGATGGCAAGCTGAGAATCACCGAAGATGTTGATGTTATGGATGCATAGTGTAATGGCTAACTCTAGACTGACAATCATATCCTCATATTCATTTTCATTGTTAGAGTATAAGTTGGATAGATGATATAAGAATCTCATCATATCGCAGTTTGGAGTTAGGAGAACTATTCCTACCCCTGCCTTTCTGGAAGAGTAGATCATAGTTCTTCTCCTTTTTGAAAGGAAGCTGCACCATCAAAATACATATCCCAATGATGAATGCTAATGTCCCTTAAGTTTATGATTTTTTCATTAGGAGGTCATCACTTGTGGAATCGCAGAAGTGGGTGTCGTTAAGAAATCTGCTAGTGCCTATCCTTTCACTACATGGAGGGGTACAAAAGTGATGTCAAACTACAAAATCATGGACCAGTGCACTAACCGTCCGGATAGCATCGGCCGTGTCATGAGATATTATTGTGGATTGATCCTAGAGATCAGATTCATCTTATGAGAAGCATGTAGCATCATAATTTTTGGGATACAAAGGTTAAATTTAGGCAATGTTTCTCAATAAGTGGTAGTTTGCCTTAGCAGGGATTAAATGATGACTGAGATAGTAGAGAGCATTTACTTTCTTTTTATCATTAGTTTGAGCCAACAAAGTGACAAGGGAGTCATCTAATGCAGTGGTGTAGATGATCAATGGCTTGCCCAAGATAGGGGCTGCTAAAAGTGGAGGTGTCTTCAGGTAGTGCTTGATATCTTCAATGGCATGTTGGCACTTGTCATCCCACTTGAACTTGGCATCCTTTTTGACAAGTGCTGAGAATGGTTAACATCTTCATAATAGATTAGAAATGAATCATCTTACATATGCCAATCACCCTCGCTAAGTATATGGGATTAATCCTTTCTTTGCTAAGTTAAGAACACAAGGTGAATACAAATCAAAAGGTAATTGTATTAAATATTTATATGAATCATCCTCAAGTTCTACACTGGCTTCTTGACTTGAGGATGATGCTCCCAACAAAAATCTCTTTGGCTTGATATTTGTGGATGATGTGGGGGCTTCCTTAACTATTAAACCTTTAATTTTCTAGGAAGAAAGTGAAGTTAGAGCTATAGTTCCTAACTATTGTTTGACTATTCTACATAATAGTGGTTCAGATACATTCATGCTTTACTTGAAGGCCTGGTCTTCATGTTGTCAGTTCAATGTCACCTCCAAAGGGACCCGAGAGGGGTTGTCGGCATGCTAACCACATGAGACTCATCCTTCAAACTGGATTCTATGTCTATGTAGATGTAGAGTACTCTTGTGAGTCAAACATAGCTCCTATTGGGCCAATAAGGCGGAAGTCTTCCACTACTAGAACTGCCTCTAGATCTGCCTCTGCTTGTACTTAGTGGGGGTCGAGTCATCCTACCCATGTGTTCATATGGAGGAATGAACTATGGGCAGAATCCATTATCTGGCTCTACCTCTTCCTTGGTGTCTGATTCTCGCTCACTTATATTTTTTTTTCTTTTCCTTTTTTCATTTTCTTTTCTTTTTCTTTTTCTTTTTCTTTTTCTTTTTTTCTTTTGTTTCTTTTTCTTTTATTTTTAAACTTCCACCAAGTTCACGAGAATAGACTTTTTGATTTGGAGGAAGATAGAATATTCCATCCTCATATATCTCAACTTCTCTAACTGAAAATGGCTTCAAGTTTCCTTTGACACAATACTTGATTCCACCTCTTGAGTTGAGATGCGATGTAAAAAGAATGGAACTATGTTGTTTCCATGTTTCCAAGGCCTACTGAGCAAAATAGTGAAAGATGTTTTTGAATTGATTATATAGAACTTGGCTTATGTCTTCTAGTCATCTATCTCCAATGGAAACACTATAGAGCTAAAGCCTTCTCGCCTTATTCATTGAATCCTCTCAACATCATCCGATCTCCTTGAAGTTTAGAGATGCCAATCCTCAAGTAGGTAGGGTCTTTAGACTCATAATGTTCACTGATGCACCTAGATCAACTAACACCTTGGAGAGTGAATCTGCTCATGTCCACTATGATGTAGAGGGGATGATTATGCTCTATTGTCCATAAAAGAAGGTCTTCATCTGTGAATGTAACTCCATGGGCTTCTCTTGAATAGCATGCCTTCTCTCCAAAAGTAATTAGCTAAGTTAAATTTCGGATCAAGAAGAGCTTTGATCAATAACTCCATCATTTCTTTGGATAAGATAAGGGCATCATATATGCTTAGTTTAGCTGGAAATTTTTTAGGTGAGTGAGGACATTGTAGTCAACTCTGGGTTGGTTCTCCATGAGTATAACCATAGGTGGAGCATCCTGTGGAGGTGCTTCTTCATCACTAGAACCAATGACTTGTTTATCCTTATCTTGAGGTGCTACCCTAAGAGGTAAAACTTTGCCACTGTAGAGGTTGACTTCAATGACTTTGTGAGATGGTTTAGTGGAAAGTTCTACTTGCTCATCAGGCTCACCTACAACTTCTCCTATGGGATCATCTGAGTCTGATGAATCCAAATCAAGCTCAATGGGTGAATTTGAATGATTTAGGAATAAAAAAAACTATTTCTAAATTAGAAGAGAAATGATCAGAACTAGAGTTATCATTATTATTTTGTAGGTGGGCAAAATATAAGTGAAAGCTTTCTTCATTGATTTCTTTCAAGAAACATGATAGAAATCTAATAAAGTAAGTGGGGTAAGAGATTTAATGCCCTTGTCCAATACAACACTTCGCAAGAAGAGGAGCTTGGAAGAAGAAGTAGAAAATTGAGTGCTAAACTTCAATTCTAAATCAAATCTCAAATCAATTCCAACTTAATTGATTTTCTCAAACCTTAAATCAATTCTAATGGATTTTCTCAATTCTTGAATCAATTCCAAATGATTGATACCCATGATTGAATTCCAAATTAAAAAATCCATCCTAAGTCACTTTGATTCCATCTTATGAACTTAGCTCAAATCAAATCAAATCAGATCAAATTTATTCTCATTTATATTCATAAATATTCAAATGGAATATAAATTCAAAAAATTCAAATCTTATCAAAATCCAACTTATACTCGTTCAAGTCAAATTCTTGAACTTAGCCAAATCAACATCAAATCAATTCAAACCATTGAATTTTCTCTCCAAAAAATCAATCCTTCAATCATTAATCTAAAGATAAACATAAACTTCAATCATCAAATAAAAACTAAATTCAAAACTCAAACCCAAATCAAACTCATGTTCATCCATTGAACTTGAAATTGTTAAATGAATCAAAACCCATTTAACTCCAAATCACTTGCAAATGGATTTATATTTCAATCATAAGTCCATATGTGAGTTCAACCAAACTTGAATCAAGCCTTGATCAAATCATTTGACCCACAGGCTCACTTGACCCAAAGTGACCTAAAGAATCTTTTTGAGCCAAATTTTAATCCTAGATAAATATGATTGAACTAAGCCCATCTAAGCCTCACATTATGAACAACAATTATCACAAGCTGATCAATCACTCAAATTGGGACAAACCAAGTCAAACCTAGCCTTTGACTAAGTCAACATTTGACCAAAATGAAACCTAAACAAGAAAAAAATCCACCATAGGCTAAATTGATTGAAACCATTGATCAAAATTAGTTTATGATCAATGTTTGAACTTGTCCAAGTCATCATTTGAGCTTAACCTAGCCAATTGACCATTTGACCCAAGTTGACCCAACTTGACCTAAAAAGTAAAAATATGTCAAATCTTGATCTAAGCTAAATCAATTGAAACCAATGGGTCAAGTTCATTTTAAATCACTTGTTGAACTTGACCAAACCCTCAATTGGCCAACTAGACCCAACCCAGCCCAATTGACCATGAATCCAACTTGACCTAAATGGTCAAAAAAAGCCAAAATCAAACCAAATCAAAATTGATTGAAACTAAAGCTTGCAAAATATTTCAAATGACCAACCAAACCTAAACTAACCCATGACCTAACCCAATTGGGTCAAATGGGTAAAATTGGTCATCTTGATCCATTTGATCTAAATGAATTCAAATGAACCAAAATCAAATACAAATCAAATTGAACCAAACCAATAACACCAAAAAATTTCAAATGGTCATATGAACTTAACCCAACCCTTGGTTTGACCCAATTTGACTAATTGGTCAACTTGACCCAAGTTGACCCATTTTGACCTAATTGGGTCAACATGAGCCAAATGATATCAAATCAATTCCAAATTCCTTAAAATTTGGACCAACCCAATTTCAAACTATTCTAAATCTATCCAAATTAAAATTAGATCCAAATGACCATTTTACTCCTAGGTCAAGGGGTAACCTATGACCAATTCCACTTGAAATTTGGTCATATCTTTTTCATGGCCACTTGGCACCCTGTTAGTGGACCAAATGGACACTAATGAGTGTAATGCATATGACCCAATGGGTTTGGGTCAGCCTTGACCCAACTTATGGCCAAAGCGATCACCCAATGGGAAATCCTCCACATGGAATCACTCCATACTCTCAAACAAACACATGTGCAACTTCACCACTCTCCTCTACCAAAACTGAATCACATGGCACTCAAAATCACCTAACAAACCCATTCCATGTGATTAATTTGATCAAAATGGTAAGGAGAAGCTCAGCTATCCGATTCAAGTAGGGGGAGATAGACTCCCTAATTCTACTCCAATTTAGATCACTTGCTATCGAGCCATAGAACTCGAGGAAGCATTGCCAAGCTCCCAAGCATCCTCAAGCTCTTTTCAATTCTCCATTTTCAATTTTTCCTAAATCAAAATAGGGAGGTGAGTGAGAAATCCTTACATTCACAACCAAACTCCAATTGCTCTTGCAAGCACCATCAAAGGACCCAATCGAGTTCACTCAAATCAAATGCTAAGCAATCAAGCCATGAGAAGGAGGAGTTTGACCAAAGTCGCAAGCATTTGAAGCTCATCTTGGCCAATAGGAGGATCCACTTGATCTCAAGCCTTCAAACTTTCAACAGGGCTTCATCTCCACTAGACGAAGCTACCTCAGTGTTTGGGAGTGTCGGTGATAGCCTCCGACAATGTATGCCTCAAAATTGAGCTTAAGTTAGAAATTCTTTGGTCCTTTGTGAAGGAAAGTATCATCCCAATTAAAATTGATTGTTTGATGTCTTCCTCTTTGCTCTTAGATGGTGTGTGTTCAATCCCTACTCAATCCGAAGCTCGAGCTTGGATCAAGCCCAGAGGATGGATAGTTTCCGCCTCGCAGGGCAAGGATGAATCATGGACTATCCATCTCGCATGTTTTGAATGGACGATCATGATTAAACGATCTAGATCCGCCATTTTAATCTCTTTAAATCTCGACCGTCCGATCTTTGATCAGACGATCCAGGGAGAAAATGCATAGAGCCATCGGCTCACTGTGTAGCCGATTTGACAACTTAAATAACAAATCCCATTGCTCCATGTGGAAAGCGCACACTACGTTAGCGGTCCACATGGCGCCGATGGGATTGGTTATATAAATAGGTTATTTAATTATTTCCTAATCACATAAACATCAAAAATACATAACTAAATGTAGAAAAATCTAGAAAAAAATGCAACTCAACTTGATTTTAAAGATAATTTAAAGGGGAATAATATAAAATTAATTTTAATTGATTTTGAACAATGACATTTTCTTAATTTGAATTTTATTGGGGATTTAATTATTTTATTTCCCCTTAATTATTTAAATAATTAATTACAAATTATCTAGGATTATTAGTGGATGACCTCTACCTCCCATGATTTTCTTGGAATTTATTATTAGATTAATTTAGGTAATTGCTTGTTTCATCTCTAATAACTCCTTATTAATTAAATAATTAATTAACCTATTAAATGATGATAAATTCATTAATTAAATTTGTTAATCATCTTGGAAAAGTGGATAGACTTAGGGAATGAGATTAGGATGCCTTTTCCAAATCTTTTCCCCTAAGTCTATTTCATTTGAATGAAAACCTAATTAATTTACAAATTAATTAATGATTTAATCATTTCATTAAATAACTTAATTAACCAAACTCAAAATCAAAAATTAATCCAGAAACTTAATCACTTAACAAATCTTTTCTTGGGTAGATAGTTAGGTGTTCAATAACCTAAGTAAGCTTAAGAAAATCAAATCCAACCTACATGTGTGGGATGGGTCATGAAAGTACTTAATTAAACTCATTAGCTTAATTAATCAATAATTATGAGCCAATTATATTAGACCCTTTTTCTCTTACGGTGCATTATTGATTTAAATTCAATGTGATTGCATATCATATGTTGGCTCACAATTATTTGAATAATTATGTTAAGAGGTAATGTAAGGGGTAATTAATGAACTTAATGTACACCTTAACCTAAAAGAAATATAAAATCAATCTAATGGTTCTAAAAATTAAAGTAAAACAACACACACATGTGGGAGATGGGTTAGGACCAGCAAACCTTTTCACATTTTTAAATCAAATTAAACTCAAAATTAAAACAAAATCTCTTTAAACAACTTTGATTCACTTTAAATGATTTTTCCTAGCATGCTAAATGTTCTTTGTCATATGGAATCATGCATTCATGTATTTTGAAAAATCAAATCAAAATGAAATATTTTTTATGCCAAATTGCATGTTTTGGCTAAAGTAAGAATATGAATGGCTATTATCACTACTAAATCCAAAATTATTTTCAAAACTTATAAATCAACATTACAAATGAAGGGTATGCTACTTATAATTACTTATAAGCTTGCATGAGTATAATATAAGATGTGCATTGTGAGACTTTTCCTTCTTTTCTCTTTTAACATAGTTTTGAATAGGATTTTAATAGTGTATAGTTCATTTGAAAAGAATACAACACTTGGTTAAATCCATTCCTATTCATTCCTATGTTATCCTTTAAGAAGGATCTTCACATTTACACATGTAAATTGCATAACCAATTCAAACAAACATAAAATTTTTTGCATGACTCTTTTTCCATTAATTTCTTTTTGTACATGCATATGTATTTAAGAAAAGTGATATAATAGTCTAGACATCTCGGGATTGCAAGGCTTTAAGTAGCCCCAAGTAGGTCTTGTACCTTACACCCCCGGTGTAGAAAACAATTACGTCATACTCACTTATGTCTTTCATACATGTAAATGTGCATATGAATAAGGGATAAAAGAATCCCTCTTTTTTTTTACTTAACAAAATCATGCATCATAAAAACATCCAAATTTTCTTAAGCAACATCTCTTAGCATCCATCATGAAGGTGTGCTAGATATTTGCCTTTGTATGTATAGCTATGCTTAGGATACATCCATATGCATGTTACACATGTTGGAAAGAAATAAATTATTGTGTCTTTTGTGATAGTAATTTACTTTAGTTAATCTTAAAACACTTTATTATTTGAATAGGTTGATTTAGAGTAAATCTAAACTTAGGACTAATTAAAATACATAATAAAACATTCTCTAAAGAAAATCACTAATGAATCGACCTTAAAATTACTTAAGGAAGAGAGGAATGAAGTTCTCTTCCTCTCTTTAGACTTAGTAATTAAATGTAGGTTCATTAAATCTAAAATAAATCATCAAATAAAATCAACCAAATCAACTAAATTACTTAAATGAAATAACCCTCTAAGTTGAAACCCTTCACACTTAGAAAACTTTAACCATACCATTTTCATGGTAAGGAAAGGTTCATTCCAAAATGAAGAAAAATAAATCCTTTATAAAAAATTATCCATTTCCAAAAGCAATTTTTTTTAAAATGCACATAATAAAATGTTTGCACAAAAATTTTCATAAATCACCCTCATCTAACAATCTTCATAATTGCAATATGTAGGATCATTTCAAAATTAAAATCCAAAATCATATTTTCAAAAAGCACAAATGAACATCCTCATTCAATTTATTGAATGTAGATTTCATTTTCAAAACAAAATCAACAATCATATTTTCAAAATAAAATCAATAATCTCTTTTCAAAAATAAAATTTAAAATCATATTTTCCAAAAGCACAAAATGAATATCCTCATTCAATTTATCGAATGAAGATTTCATTTTCAAAACAAAATCAATAATCATATTTTTAAAATAAATTCAACAATCTCTTTTAAAAAATAAAATCCAAAATCATATTTTCCAAAAGCACAAAATGAATATCCTCATTCAATTTATTGAATAAACATTTCATTTTCCAAAGCAAAATCAACAATTACATTTTAAAACAAAATCAACAATCATCTTTCCAAAATAAAATACAACAATCATATTTTCAAAAAGCACAAATGAACATCTTCATTCAATTTATTGAATGAAGTTTTCATTTCAAAATCAAAATTAACAATCATATTTTCAAAAAGCACTAATAAACATCTTCATTCAATTCATTGAATGAAGATTTCATTTTCAAAACAACATCAACAATCACATTTTCAAAAATAAAATCAACAAACACATTTTCAAAAATAAAATCAACAAATATCTTTTCAAAAATCAAAATTAACAATCATCTTTTCAAAATTGTAATAACATTTGGATCTTTCATTTAGCATACCCAAATTTGCTAAGTGAAGATCCACTAAAAAAATAAAATAAATAAAATAAATAACAAACATTTGAATCTTTCATTTAGCATACCCAAATTTGCTAAGTGGAGATCCTCTTTTCCAAAAATCAAAATCAAAATAAAATAAAAATAAAAAACAACATTTTAACATACATAAATTTGCATAAGAATCCTCCTTTAAAAAAATCATCAAAACAAAACACATTTGATTTCCTTAGCATACCTAAATTTGCTAAGAATCCTCCTTTCAAAAAATCTTCAAAACACATTTGATTTCCTCAGCATACCTAAATTTGCTAAGAATCCTCTTTTTCAAAATCATTAGAAAACAAAACACATTTGGATCCTTTATTTAGCATACCCAAATTTGCTAAATAAAAATCCTATTTTCAAAAATAATAAAACATTTGGATTCTTTATTTAGCATACCCAAATTTGCTAAGTAAAGATTTCATTTTCAAATTCACAAATAATTCACAAGAAGGAATTATTTTCAAACACCTCACCTAACATACTTAAATTTGCTAAGTGAGTAAATTCCAAATCATAAATCAAAATAAAATCAATTGAACCTTTACTTTAATATACTCAAATTTATTAAATAAAGGGCCCTCAAACTTAAAAAGTCAAATTCAAATATGAACCTATGGAAGCATCAATGAACCCATTTTCAACATATACAAATTATGGATTCTCAATGCATCAATTGCTCCCGTGACTTAGCATCAAAGAATCACATGATCAAGCGTTATCATACCCACATAGCCGGGAGGTGGAGTTTCCCGTGTTACAGAGAGAAGAGTTTACCATGGTTTCCCCATTGATCATAGAAAACAAGTTCCACCCTCTAGACCGGAGGATGTTAAGAGGATTTCGGTTTCACCTCTCACGCCTTTATGCTTTGCTCGGTGAGAGGAGAGGTCATATGCGATTTTAGATCGGTAGGAGCTTAGACGATTAGAGTCTAGGGCTTAGTTTAATTTGTGTTCAGTCATTCCCCATAGTGTGAGCGACATATATCAGAGGGCGGGAGGCATTAGTACATATTACTATCCAGAGAGTGGTACAACAATACCTCCGCACTCATGAACTTTCCCGATCAACGCTACCCACACCAATCATACTGATAGCATCTTACTAATGGGTACTACCCACCATAGGAGAAGAGCTCATATCCAGTGAGAGTCGGTGGTTCCTCGACCACACCGCTCTACTCCGCCACCATCTCTAGTACATGTTCTATCATCCACTATTCTAGCAAAGGCCATGAAGGCAGCATCCAGGGAGAAGAGAGCCCCATTGGTGATTCGGCTATGGCCAAGAGATCCCATTCCATCTACACTGTCGACTGAGGTGAGGCCTAGCTCTTCTGCTCAACCTTCTGCCTCAATTATGGTGAAGAAGGAACAGTGAACTTAGAGTATAGTAGTCATTCCATCACCACCACCAATGCATCAAGCTATGGAGATAGTAGCAGTCAAGGGAGGAGGAGACAGTTCAGTTGCCCCCATGGCCATAGATCCTCTTAGAAGTACCACTCTATCCAGATGTAGTAGTAGTCGAGCATCATCTATCATCTAGTGAGCATAGTCACAAGATCGAAGGGTTTCATGCCACCTTCGTGAGCTTTAATGGTAGAGAACCCAAAGCGATATTTAGCACTTGAGCCTATTGTTATGTTGGTGGCAATGATACTTTTTTCAACTTTTATCAATAGCTTAAGAAGCATAGCCTTCAATTGGTACGCTAAACTTCCCAAAGTGAAGATTTTAGTGAATTGGAGCAACTCTTCATTAAGAGATTTCTTTGGAGCTCAACAAAGGGTGACAATCTCGTTGTGGCTTAACAACACCATGGTAAGTCTCTCATTGATTATAATTTGAGTATGAAATGCGAATCAATCCGAATAACATGCCATGAACTTTTGCTGAAGAATATTCATGGCCCGGTTGCCTTCATGCTCAAAGGTTTTACGATCAAAACATTTGAGAAGCTAATCAACAAGGCGAAGCTTGTAAGGAGAAGTAGTTACCTTTTCTTGATCGTAATGAAATGCGAATCAGAGCATCTCATTGTCATCTAAGTTAAGCATATGTGATGCCCTTATCTTATCCAAAGAGATGAGAGAATCATTAATCAAGGCTCTTCTTGCTCTAGAGATATGCTTAGCTTAGCTGACAGCTATTGGAGAGGAGGCATATTATTCTAAAGAAGCCAAATGAGTCACTTTCATAGATGAAGACCTTTTTGGGAGGACATGGAACACAACCTGCCCCTCTATATTACAAAGGGACATGATTTAGACTCATGGTGATCTAGATGCATTAGTGAACATTATGAGTCTAAAGTCCTTTGCCTATTTGAGGATCGACATCTCCACATTTCGAGGAGATCAGATGATATTGAGAGGATTCAATAAACAAGGTGAGAGGACTTTAGGTTCTATAGTGTTATCTTTGGAGATAGGTGACTGGAAGACTGAAGCTAAGTTCTATATCATTGATTCGAATAATTTATTCACCGCTTTGCTCGGTAGTCCTTGGATACATCAAAATAGGATGATTCCATCCTCTCTTCATCAATGCATCAAGTTTAGGAAGGATGCATTGATCGAATCAAAGGTGATGAAAAGATATTTTCAGTCAGAGAGGTTTAGATATATGAAAATGCAACCTACTATCTTCTTTAAAACATCATTTCTCATGAACTTGGTCAAAATTCAAATTCAAAAAATAGAAAAAGAAGAAAAAGAAAAAGAGAAGAAAAATGAAAAGAAAAATGAAAGTCCAAATGAACGAGAAAATGACATCAAGGAAGAAGTAGAGCCGCATGTCACATTCCACCCATAGTTCATTCCATATGAAAATGTGGGTAGAATGACTTGACCTCCACTAGGCAAAGGCAAAGGCGTAAACAGAGGCGTTCTAGAAGTGGAAGACCCATGGTTGGCTGCCAATAGGGATATTTTCTAGTTCATAGAGTACCCTTACTTCTCATAGACTTAAAATCTAGCTCGAGGATGAGTCTAATGCGATTAGCATACACCCAACTTAGTGGGTTTCATTAGAGGTGACACTCAAGCTAGACAATAAATACCGTGCCTCCAAGCAAAGCATGAATGTATTTGAATCAAGTTTATGTGAAACTATCAGGTAGTAGTTAAGAACCTTAGCTCTAACCTCACTTTCTTCTCAAAAAGTTGAAGGTTTAGTAGTTAAAGAAGCCCCTTAATCTTTTAGGGATGTCAAGCCGAAGAGATTTTTTTTGAGATCATCATCCTCAAGTCCAAAAACTGATGTAGGACTTGAGGATAATTCAAATAAAGAATTAATGGAATTGCCTTTTAATTAGTACTCATCTTATTTTCTTAATCTTGCAAAAAAGGGTTTGATTCCTTATACATGATCTAAGCACACTAGAGTACTTTGAGAAGCTATAGAACAAGGTAGGGATGCACAATCAAGATTAGGACTAGGATTTGATATAATGAGTCTAGTTGATGATGACGAATGCTTAGTCACTAATTATATCGAAGTTTGATAGGTTCTTTAACCACACAAACTCTTATGAGAATGTGTGTTTAGAAACTTCAAATGGTCTAGATGATCTCTAAATCAAAGATACATCGCTAAAATTTATAGAGGAGATCCATTCAATAATTGATAAGCTTAAAGAAATCAACCTCGGAGGAAAATTCACCGACATACATCGGTTTTGAATGAAGAATAAACCAATTACTTAGTTAGTTATTGATTGAGTTTAAGGACCACTTTGCATGGATCTATGAAGAGATGTCTAGATTATCTTCTAATGTAGTAGTCCACAAACTAGCAATAGATCCTAACACTAACCCTATCAAGCAAGCTCTTATATGCATGCGATTAAAAATTGAACAACATGTCATTTCTGAAGTCAAGAAACTGATCGATGTTGATTTCATTAGAGAAGAGAAATAGTCTACATGGTTAGCTAGTGTCATCCCAGTTAAGAAGGAGAATAGCCAAATTCGCATATGCATCGATTTCAGGGACTTAAATAAGGCATATCTTAAGGATGAGTTTCCTCTTCCTATACCAGAATTAATGGTGGACATCTCATCATCTCATATAGTATTGTCTTTCATGGATGGGTCATCTAGCTACAACTAAATCAAGATGGCCCCCGAGGATGAAAGAAACACTACTTTTTGAACCCCGATCAGAATCTATTAGTATAAGGTCATGCCTTTTGGCCTTAAAAATGCTAGTGCTACATACCAATGGGCCATGACTTAGATCTTCAATGGACTCATCCTTCATTTGGTTGAGTGCTATATTGATGATCTAGTAGTCAAAAGCAAAGAAAAGGAAGATAATCTCTTTGACTTGAGAGTAGTTTTCGAACGGTTAAGACAATATAACCTCAAAATGATTCCCCTGAAGTGTGCCTTCAGAGTAGCCTTAGGGAAGTTCCTTGGGTTTGTTGTCTGACATCGAGAGAATAGAAATAGATCTAGAAAAGATCAATGCTATCTTAGAAATGCCACCTTCCAAAAGTTTAACTCAACTCAGATCTTTCCAAGGGAGGTTAGCATATCTAAGACTCTTTATCTCCAACATATCAAGAAGATGCAAACCATTTTCAGCACTTTTGAAAAAGAATTCAAGTGGGATGATAAGTTCCATGCCTTTGAAAATATCAAGCAATATTTGGTGAAGTCAGCTTCGCCTCTATCCCAAAGTGCACCACTCATCCTCTACACTAATGTATTGGATGACTCCCTTGATGCTTTATTAGTTAGTTTAATTATTAGTTAATTATTAATTAGTTATGGCATTATATGCTTTCTCATTTGTCATCAAGGAATAGTGTATTATTTCGGGAGATAGAAGTCACTACCCTTTAATAGACCTAATCACTTCAATAAGGACTCCAAAACATATTGGATCTATATATGTATCGAGATTCTTCCCTACTTTACATGAAAAGTAAAGGTTTATTTTAAACCTGTTTGTTAAGTTCCCTACAAGGGCAAGCCCCCATATTTAATTACATCCTAAGGGACAGGATCCCTTAAGAATACTCTCAATTAAGATAAATAATCATTGTCTTCAAAGATTTCAATAGGAAAGTACTATCAATTGTTTAGTTCATTTTTGAAGATCAAATAGGATTGATCAAAGAGACGGAGTTATTATCGAAGCCAAAAGAAAGATAAGTAGGAGATGCCCACGATGTTAGGAAATCTAGCGAACATCTCAAACTATCCTATGACTGAGCTTTACTTTTTTGAAATTGATTTAATTATTTGAGTTACATTTTTTATTAAAAATTTAGGACTTATGATTCCATAACACAAGATTATGGAAATGCCTTAGAGGTGAGGATTTATGCTTATGGCTCATAAAAGGAGAAGCAACCTCAGAACATAAACCTAGGGAGCTTTGGCGAGGGCCGAAAGCACAACCTAAATCTAAGGCAAAAAATGGGTAATTTGTTTGCCTCTATAAGAGAGGACAAACCACCTGACTGTTTGGACTTACAATCACCTGGCGGTGGTTGCCAACTAACTCCTCCTATGATTTTAAATTCATGTAGGCAAGTCATATGCTTTATGCAAGATAGCTAGGATGTTATTTATTTGGAAGAGATTAAGTCCTTAAACTCACTCCCTAAAGATACTAGATCATGTAAGGACATGCTTCAAATGACCTAAATCTAATGCAATTCGGATTTCATTTTATTTTCATTTTTGGAAAATTATTTTGACTCGAAATAGGATTCATATGCCTAATACATGAAAAATGGGATTATTGGCCAAAATCTGAGAAGGGAGGAGGTGTGTTTCCACCATGGCTCTCAAAGGTCAAGCCAAGTTTCTCAAAGGTGGAAGCCCTCTAATCAAGAGTGAAGTAAGGTACATTTGTGCATGATGTTGTAAAAGAAGCACTCATCTAACTAAGAGGTTGCTAATTCCTTTATCTTGATTTTAACCCTAAGCTTTAGGTGAGGTTATGAGTTCTTTATTTTTAATTTTGAATTGTTAGATTTAATTAAAAGATTTATTTTTCTAAGAGTCTAATCCACATCCAGGCCACACATAAAATAATAAAGTAAGGAAGAAACTAGAAAAATGATGTCACTTAATGCACAAGATAAACAAATCAACAATCAATTTATAAAGCAAAAGAATGAGAGGCCATTGTGGTCGGGTACCACCGCACATACCTGAAAATAAATTAGGTAGCTGAGCTCTACCCTTATACAACTCTGATTACAAATTAATTAAATACAATTAAGCAAGGAATTCATTATTATGGGGGTCTTCAAGCTTCATTTCTTCATTCTTCTTTTCTTCTTTCTTCTTTGGTTCATCCTTTTGGATGGTTGGAAGGTGGGTGCTCCAAAGGCTTCACATGGTGCATAAGATGGGATCTTATGACCAATGTTCATCCTAATCCCCATAACAATCATTCCAAAATACTAATTGTAAAATTTACATGAAAAGAAAAAGTAAATCTAGCTAACACCAAAATAAAGGTTAGCTAAACAAATTACCAAATCCCAGGCATGTATATTGGACTTATCACCCAACACATGGGTGGCTAAGTCTACCTGACCTATTAGATTATTCTTAGGGGTATAAATACCTATACATCAAAAGCATTTATATTTTTATTTATTAAAATATCCCTTATGCACAATCCCCTATAGAAGACAATGGTTAGACTAAGATCATCATACCATTCATTCTACGCACATACATCCTAACATGCAGTCTGAAACATATATCATAAAATAAAAGCAAGCATCAAACCATGCACTGCCCTAACCTAAAGCTAGAAGTGATGACTTAGCCTAATGTGTGTGCTTTAGAGGTTTGTGTGGTATGCTTAGTTATGGTTTTAGGTTAAAATTTTCTATGTGTGAAGCATGTTCAACATAGAGGAGGGTTTCATTTAAGTGATTTAGTTGATTTTGGTTGATTTTATTTCATGTTTGATTAGGTTCAAGTGAATTCTATAATTAATTACTAAGTTATGAAGAGAGAGAAAGAGAAGATAACTTCTCTTTCCTTAACCTAAGTAATTTGTAAAGTAGATTCATATTTTGGTTTTATTTAATGAATATTTTGATTAGGTGTTTTAATTAATCCTAAGTTTAGATGAACTCTAAACAAACCCATTCAAAAAGAAAGGCATTTTAAGATTAAATAAAATGAACTAAATTCACAAAACATACATCACCCCACTTCTTTCCCAACATATATAACATGCATATGAATGAGTCCTGAGCATATCTATACATACAAATGAGGATGTTTAACACACTTTATGATGTATGCTAAGCAATTCATTTAAGGAAATTTGAAAGTTTATGATGCATGATTTTCATTAAGTAGAAAAAAGATTTATTATCCAATTTTCACATGCACACATGAAAGTAAGAAAGGCATAAGTTAGTACAGTGTCATTATTAACCAGAGGTGTAAGATACAAAACCTACTTAGGCATACTTAAAGCCTCGCAACCTTGGAGTTGTCCAGACTAATATACCACTTTCCTTAAACGCAAATATGTGTGCAAAAGAAATGAATGGAAAAGCAAGAATGCAAAAATTTGTATTAGTTGATTTATTTTGCTTATGTAATTTATATATGCAAGAATAGATATTCTTTTTGAGTGATAGTATAAGAATGGATAGGATATGGAATTAGACAAGTGTTAGGTCATTTTCAAATGAACCACACACCTTGCTAAATCTTATTCAAAACTATACTAAAAGAGAAGAGAAAGAAAATCTACACTAAGCACATCCTTATATCTTACTCACATGCAAGCTTATAATTAAGATATAAGTAACACACTTTCAATTTTGATAATTGATTCATATATTTTAAAATAATTTGAATTTAATAGTAATAATAGCCACTCATATTATTACTTTAGCCAACACATACAATTTTGACATAAAGTAAACATTTTTTATTTTAAATTTGATTTTGAAAAACATGGATGTATGAAACCACATGACATACATATTTGGCATGTTGGGTAAAGAACTAAAGCAATGAAAGCATGTAAACACATTCACTTTAATTAAATCCTAAAGACAATCTTATGAAATAAGAAAGCTTAAAGAAAACCAAAGTTCATTTAATATGTTTTGTTTGATTTGAATTTAATTAAAACATGGATTGAGTTTGCTATTCCTAACCCATTCCCACATGTGTTTGATATTTTTTTTAATTTTTAGATGTTTAGATTCATTTTAGATTTTGATTAGGTTAAGCATGCATGATGTTATTAACCTTACCACTAGCATAGTTAACTAAGTAATTATGAGCTAATGAGATGACATAAAATATAACAGCACTTTAAGAATTAAATAATGTTATTTAGCTTAATGATTAAATAATTAATTTTTAACTTAACTAATTATCACACATATGAGTTTTGATTTTAATTGAATTTTAAGCATCTACCCAAATTATTATTAAGTTCTAGAAGATTTTTAGAATTAATTAAGGAGTGAACCCTTATTTAAGAGAAGATTAGGAAAGAAAAAGGAGTTGGGGGGGAAATACCTTAAAATTATTCCCTAAGTATCCTATTCATTGGATCAAACCTTATTCAACTACAATAAGGGATTAAAATACTAATCAAACCTTTAATTATCCTTAATTATATAAAGGGGTAATTAAGAAATGCATTTGCAATTCCCCTAAAAGCCATCAATAAATCCCAAGAAAATTAAGAGAGGCAGAAGTCATCCCCTAAAATATACCCAAGAAGTTTGAGATTAATCAATGGATTAATTAGGGAGTAATTAGCAAAATTATATTTTTAATAAAAGTTAAAATTAGAGAAACATATAATTCAAAATCTATTAAAACCAATTTTAGAATATTCTAGATTGAATTATTTTTCAGTGGCAATTTACCTCATATTTTTTTTATTTTTACATAAAGAGATATGAATTTTTAAAGCTTAAAGGATTAATTAGAATTAATTAAAACCTAATTAAATCCCTTAATCCATAGCATGACACGCGGTGGCGGTGATCATGTGCACTTTTCGCATCAAGCGGGGAGCAGACATTTAAACGTCCTGTCACTACGTGTGTGGTGGCGATACGATTTTATATCCGCCGTTCAATCAAGGATCAAATAACCAAGAATCACCCCTTAGTTTTAATTGGATAAATCAAATTTAAAATGCACAGATGGACGGTCAGAGATCTATCCCTGCCGAAGCCTGTGATCCATGGAGACTGTCCATGTTCTAGGCTTTGATCCGAGCTCGATTGAGCTTGAATTAGGATAAAACTTTACATACACCATCTAACACTAATGGAAATCCTATATAATGGTCAAAATTTCATGCCATTACACTTTCTTTCTCAAAGGACCAACACACCTTAAGTCTAGTGTTAAAAAAATACCATACCTCGTCGGAGGTGATCACCAGCACTCGATTCCCTTGGAGGAGCTTCGTCTAGTTAAGATGATGATGTGGTGAAAGAATTAGCTCCTGAGGTTGAGTAGTTTACTCTATGGACCAGCCCCTCCTCCTTGTGAGCTTAGTTTTGATCGAAGTGGATCTCCCCTTGCCTTTGGAGCTTGGGAAAGAGGTTGGGCAAGCTCGACTTGGCCCTCTGATGGAGTGTGCAAAGTGAATTTGGTAGAGTTTCAGTATAGAAAAAATTTGCAATTCAATAGACTTCCCTTATTTTCAAAGGATGAAAATCGAGAAATGCAAGATTTAAATCCCTTCTATGAAGCTTAGGATTGCTCTCTGATGGCTCCTAACACTCTCTAACACTCAATCGATAGTGAGCATCTGAGAATTGAAGTGAATTAGGGGGAGTATATCTCTCCCTATGGCAATCGAATGGTCGAAGCTCTCTTTATCGTTTTGATCCAATTGCCAATATGGAAGGGTCTGTTGGAGTTGTTAGATGTTGGAACATGGTCGATTTGAGCTAAGGAGTGGATTGGTAACCTTCCATGAGCTTCAAATTGAGTGGAGGGAGGTTTCACACATGGCCAATTTGAGTTATGTGGTAAGTTTTGACCTTGGGTCCATTTGGCTGACCCAAAACCATTGGGTTGGGTGCACCACCCTCCATAGGGTCTACTTGACCTATTAGGAAGGTATCAAGTAGATATGAAGAGGGACGACCAAATTCACCATGGATTTGACCAAAATTTGTTCTATGGACTAGGGTAGAATGGTCATTTAGCTAATTTTTTATTTTAAATATGTTGGGTATGTTGACAAAATAGGTTTGACGAAGTTTCATTAGATTTCGAGTTCACTTGATATAGTTTGGCTCATGTTGACCCATTTAGGTCAAAATGGGTCAACTTGGGTCAAGTTGATCAATTGGTCAAATTGGGTCAAACCAAAAGTTGGGTCAAGTTCATATGACCATTTGAAATGTTTTGTGGCTTTGGTTTGATTCAATTTGGTTTAGTTTTGAGTTTGGCTCATATGACTTCATTTAGGTCAAATGGGTCAAGTTGACCAATTTGACCCATTTGACCATTTTGAGCTAAGTCATTGAGGTTTAGGTTTGGTTAGTCAGATGAAGTGGATTGGTATCTTTGTTTTCAATCAATTTTGGTTAAGTTCGAATTTAGCTCAACATGACCCATTTAGGTCAAGTCAGGTTCAAAGTCAATTGGGCTAGGTTAGGTATAGTTGGCCAATTGAGGCTCTGGTCAAGTTTAACAAATGATTTGGAATGAACTTGACCCATTGGTTTCAATGAATTTGGCTTAGATCAAGTTTTGACACATTTTGACTTTTTAGGTCAAGTTGGGTCAACTTGGGTCATGTCAATGGCTAGGTTAGGCTAAAATGTTGACTTGGTCAAGTTCAAACATAGTTCATGAATGAACTTAGATCAATGGTTTCAATCAATTTGGCCTTTGGTGGATTTTTGCTATGTTAGGTTTTATTTGGGCTAAGTGTTGACTTGGTAAACCCTTAAGTTTGACTTGGTTTGATTTGATTGATTGACCATCCCATGATGATTGTTGATCATGATGAGAGGCATAGGTGAGTTTGATTCAATCCAATTTGGCTAGGATTAGAATTTAGCTCATAAGGGTACTTTAGGTCACTTTGGGTCAAGTGAGCCTAAGTGGTCAAATGGCTTGGTCAAAGCTTGATTTGAGTTTGATTGAACTTGTACATAGACTTATGATTGAAATATAAATCCATTTGCAAGTGGTTTGAAGTCAAATGAGTTTTGATTCATTTGATAATTTCATATTCAAAGAAAGAATATGAATGGATTTGGGGTTTGACTTTTGAATTGGATATTGGTTAAGTGATTGAAGCTTGTATTTATATATGAATTCATGATTATAGGGTTGATTGAATCATGAAGGAAAATTAAGAGTTTGACTTGATTTGAAGTTGATGTGATTAAGTTCAAGATTTTGACTTGAAAGGCTTAGGTTGGATTTTGAATGGATTTGAGTTTGATTTTAGAATTGGTTTTGATTATTTGAATTTATATTTCATTTATATATGTGAATATAAATGAGAATATAAATGGATCATGAGAAATTTTAAGGATTTGAAGTGATTTGATCATGTTCTAAGCTAAGTCCATTAAAAGGAATTTAAAAGACTTAGAAATTTTGGAGTAGGGATTTGAATTTTGAATTTGGTTTGATTGATTTATATTTATATTTCATTTATAGATGAATATAAATGAAAATATAAATGAGTTATGAGAAAATCCATGAATTTGAATTGATTTGATCATGATTTAGGCTAAGTCCTTAAGAGGGAAATTAAGGACTTAAGAAGGATTTTAAATTTGGAATTTAATTTTTGGATTTGATTTAATTGATTTGTATTTATATTCCATTTTTATATGTGACTATAAATGAGAATATAAATAAGTTATTAGAAAATATCTTGAGTTTGAATTGATTTAGATTTGATTTTGGCTAAATCCATGAAGGAAAAGTTAAAGGACTTAGGAAATCTTTATGAATTTATTTTGAATTTTGAGTTTAGTTTGATTGGTTTGAATTTATATTTCATTTATATATGTGAATATAAATGAGAATATAAATAAATTATTAGAAAATCTCAAGAATTTGATTTGGTTTGATCATGATTTTGGCTAAGTCCTTAAGAGAAGATTAAGGACTTAAGAAAGATTTGGACATAGGAATTTCATTCATGAGTTTCAATCATGGATTTCAATCAAATAGAGTTAATTTGAATTTGGAAAAAATCAATTAGAATTGATTTGGAGTTGATTTTGAGTTTGAAGAAAATCAAATAAGATTGATTTGGGGTTTGACTTGAAGGAAGGAAAGTGAGGAATGGTTCAAGCAAGGGTAGGCAAATTTTCCTAACACCCTAAGGCATGACTTATTCATATGGCTAATTCTAAGTCTCTGCTGGCTGAGTGTCCACCTAATCACTAGATGTGTTTTAAGACTAAGAAACTCTTCTAAGAGAAGTCCTATGTCTAAGATAGAGGGGTTGATAGCTCATTCTAAAAATGAGGACAACATTTGCTGGTCAACCGGATTCAATTGAGGCTTTGGGGCTCAATTTGGAATGAACTTGAACCATTAGTTGTAATCAATTTTAGCAATTTGGCTAGTTTGGGTTCATATGGGGGGTTGACTTGGTCAAGCTAGGTTGACTTGGTTTGACCTAATTCATGACAATTGATTAACCTAGGAAGATCAATAATTATGACATGATTGGCTTAATTCACTTTGATTTGAATTGAATTGGATTTTGGTTCATGTAGGTCAAATTGGCCATCAAGTGAGCTAATTGGGTTTAATTGACTTGATTTGAGTTGAGTTTGATTTAGTTTAGTTTATATATGGCTTTGAGATTGCCATATTAAATCAATTGAATTGGTTTGGGTTCAAATGAGTTTTGGCTCATTTGAATATTTCAAGTCAAATGGGCTAAGTTGGGTTTGACTTGAGTTGATTTTGATTTGTCTTGATAATTGTAGATTTCATTTATATTTAGATAGATGATTGAAGGAATGATTGATTCAAGAGAAAATCCTTTGGTTTTGATTTGATTTGGATTGGATTTAGCTATGTTCAAGAGATTGGCTAAAAAGGTTAAAATTAGAAATTTGATTTGATTTGGGTTTGATTTTGACTATTTGGATTTATATTTCTTTATATCTAGAAATCTAAATAAAAAATATGAATGGTTCATGAGAAAATCACTTGAGTTTGGAGTGATTTGGAAGCAAATTTTACCAAGCTCATAGATGTATGTCAAAAGAGCTTAAGTAGGGAATTGATTTAGTTTGATTTGAACATGGGATTGAATCATTTGAAGTTGGATTTGAATTGGAATCTGATTGTTTGATTGAAAGATTAAATTGATATTTGAGAAAATCAAATGAATTGGGATTGTTTTGAATTTGGTTAAGGCTAAGTCCATAAGATGAAATCAAAGGGGCTTAGGGTTTTGGAGTTTGAATTTAATCATGAGTTTCAATCATTTGATAATTAGATTTGATTTGGAATTTGAATTGGGATTTGATTTGAGTTGAAAGAAGGAAGCAAGGATTGGGTTTAGGCTATAGGGTAGAGAAGTCCTCTTAAATCCCTAAGGCATAGCCTACTCTTATATCAAATTCTTCTAAATCTCTATAGTTAAGTTAAGTGTTCACCTAATCACTAGAAGTGTCTTAAGACTACAGAACTCTTAGTGTCTATAAGAGTTCTAAATTAACAATAAGGAAGTTGGAGCTCACTCCAAAGGTGAGGTCAACAACAGTCTTGAGAATTACCCATTGAGAGTAGCCTTTTTAGTGAAGCTTTCTCATTTTCACTAATAATCGGGTCTTGATACTTTTTCTTCATAGGACCCTTCTCCTTAACAACTTTTAACACCATGTTCACTCTAAAGGACAGAGTCTTGGGATGTCTCCTTTGTGTGATTGGACCTTAGTACCGCTACTACCAAAATGATGGTTTGATATCACCAGTAGAGTTGTTCCTTTTCACCCACTTAAGATTTTCAAACTTATGAGTGGGAACACTTGCTTATGGCATCAAGTCTGGCTGAACAATTTTCTAAGATGTTCAAGACCTCATTTAGAAAGAATTTTATTTTATGATTCATTTAAACTATTCACTTTCATTTTTATTTCCATTTATCATTCTTCTCTTTATATATATATTTATATATACACTCCACTACTACTATAGCTTAGGTTCAATTAACCAAAGATGGAAAGAAAAACCTATCCCCAACGAAGTGCCAGAAATCTATGGGCTCTAAAATTGTCACCGACCTCTCAATGAATAGAGTTTGATTTATGTATGGGTGAAATTTTCAAAAGGTAGATGGAATAGTATATAAGACTCTACCCAAAGATTTCTCCTTCATTTTGTGAGGACTTTAGATTTGATTCTAGGTTTTCTACAGGCATAAGCACCTGTAGTTAATTACCCCTCTCAATACTAAGAGAGAACTTTCGATTAAGGCTAGTCGTTAGATTGCTAATTATTTAGCGTATAGTTGCATCATGTGAATTTAAAGTTTGAGATTTAAAATTTATGAAATTCATCATCATTAGCTTAAAGTGGATGGTTAGGGGGGAATTATGATGTGGATGATCAAGATCCCATGGTTCCATCATCCTGGGTTATTGTAGTCCCTAGTCTACTTACGAGGAGAACCCAACCCGAAGGGATCCTTAAGTAGCCATGGGTTGCATCGTCCAATAAAATCTTATAGACCTGAGGTGGTGTTTGTCTAAGGAGATAAGTTTATGTCCACCTTAGCTGATAGAGAGCTTTTTGCCCTATGAAGTGCACTCTATAGTTCATGAATCAAGGTGGCAGAGCCATTCGAAAATATACGGGCTATAATTGTGACCATAATATAATGGTGTCATTTGGAGCCACCATCGAGGAGGACTCTTATAACCGTATTATATGGAGCCTAACCAAACCATGGACAAAGGACACATCACATCCTTAAGGCATGAGATTAATTGAAAGTGAACATAGAAATACACTTGACTTGACATTAACATCTTTGTAAGCTAGATTTACCTCACAATGCATGGAAGGTGGATGGATTGGATTATAGCTTTAAGTGTTTAAAGATTGATGATTTTAAGCATTTAAAAAGCTTCTTTTATAATTTTTTTATTTGCATGAAATTTAAATTTATCTTATTTAATATTAAATCTTGAATATAACTAGATGGTGATATCCCCTCCGATTGAAATCTCCATTCAACACAGTCATCATCGGGGTAAATATATTATCTTGCTATTCCAGATCTTGTCGACTATTAATTTAATAATAGAGGATCAAATATACTATTATTATCAAAATTAGCTTCTAATATATTTTACTAAGTTGGAATTCTTATAATAATATTATTAGATTTTTAGGTTTTGTTAACTCGAACCTGGTCTTAAGACCCAACCGGGAATCAACCCGCACAACATCCTTAGACACTAAGTTTAAGCATTTAGCGTAGTATCGGGGACCATGCGGGTGTTACAATTCAAGTGTCCATATGAACCTTCAAAGAATTTAGTTATTTTGAAGCACTTGTGCATGTTTTAATACAAATAAATTAGATATATGATTGTCATATAATATATGCATAAATTATCTAATTTGAGTGCTAACATAAAATCTAAAACACTTGATTTGAGTGAGTTGCTTTGTAATTTATCGGAATTTAGTTCATTCAAGAATTTGTATATATTTCAAAGCATTTGAATAGAGCATGACAATACTTCAAAATGCATGTTCTATTCCACTTAAGTATTCATGTAGACTTTTAGACATGACATTTGCAAAAATATTAATCTTATAGTACATGCGATATTTAATTTAAAAATAAATGTCTTCTGTCCGCTTGCATGTGGATTATAGATTCAATGGCATATATTGTAGGTTTCATTCATTTTCAGCTTCAACTCTTTTGAATATTTCATTGCACAGGGGATTTCTTATTAATTCAAGTATTTTGTTTACATTGGATAGACACCTAACTTGTTGTAGACTATTGTTAGTCAGATAATTGTAAACTCAATCTTGTCTTAGTAGCTTAGTACATTATATTTAATTCAATTATTGATCTTATTACTCGTTTAAGATTCAAATATTATTCATTAACTATTTCATTTTCATTAATTATTAATCTCTATTTTGATAAAATTTAAATTCTTGTCATCCTCCTGGGGCTACTGAGTGAAGCATCCTACCATGCTTAACAAAGTATATGGTGTCTTATGACACCGCAACTTAAAGAGTTTCTAAACCCTACACTTTAAAAAAATGTGCTTTCAATATGCAATTTAAATTGATTTTAATTTTGAGCTTGAGTTTATTTTGCATTAAATTAATTAAGTCCTCATCAATGAATTTTGTGACCTCCCAACATCGTCGCCACATAAGGAGATGCTTCAAGAGTGTTATAGCCTTCCTACCATGCTTAAGAAAGCATGCATAGTTAGTGTCTTGTGACATTGCGGCTCAGAGAGTCTTCTAAACCCACCATGCTTAAGAGGCATGCATAAGCCTTCAATACTTATGTAAAAAGTATCCTAATTTTCTCGTCATGCTGAAGCAATATTCTAAGCAAGTGTTGCTACACAAGCCGAATCGAGCTTGTAAGGTGAATTTGAGCGACTTCGGATGCTTTAGAGCACAAATCAAAGCTGAGATATGCCAAACATCATCAAAATTAGTTCAAATGATCTCCGATCAACAAACAGACTTCACCAGTGCATTTAGAATATTGAAATTGATCAAAATATAAATGTTTTATAATATTAAGATCAACCGATCAAGCGATCGAGCTATTAATGTATCGACGCACATATCAGAGTTGAGAAGCTACTACGATATCCAAATGACCTATGTTCATGAAATTGATCATGTTGTTAGCTTTGAAACATCAACAACTATCAAACGATCATTCGCTCAATCATGAAATTTTGAATAATCGAAAGTGACACATAAATCAAAGCAAAATAAAATCGCATCATTAAAATCAAATGATCTCTCGATTGAACGACTTTGCCATTACATTTAGAACATCAAAAATTAATAATATAAATATTGCAAAACTTAATGATCAATCAAGCAAGCAGTCATCAAGATGTACACATATGAGGTATAATAACGAAACCAAATGATATTTCAAATTGATTACACGTTAATTTTAAAACTTTAAAATCTATCAAGTAAGACTATTCACACTATATTACACCCAAAGTTGATCCAAAATGATAACGCAGCATTTTAAGCCAAAATTGACCCAATTGAACTTAAAACAAATTTATCGAAATAAAATGACTATCAATTTGAAACATTAGAATCTTGAATTGATATATATATATATATATATATATATATATATATATATATATATATATATATATATATATATATATATATATATATATATATATATATATATATATATATATATATATATATATATATATATATATATATATATATATATATATATATATATATATATATATATTAATATTATATCATCATAAAATTCACATTAAAGTTAATTAAACACTTAAAAATCAATTTAAAAAGTCTATTTACTAATTAACCCTATCCTAAATCCCTAAATCACCATGATTCATGCTAACCTTAATCAAGCCAGACTCTTTCTTATTGCTCTCTCATGTGATCAAACCTCTCCTTCGATTGGGGAGCACTCTTCTTCGCACAAAAGGTCAACCAACACCCCACTCTCTCTTTGTTTTGCACAAAATGCATGCCCCTCTACTAGTTCCCTCCTCTTCTCCTCCAACCGCTCCCTCTTTTTCTTCTTTCCTTTAAACTGAAAAGGCTCACTTAGATTTTCCTCTCCTTCCTCTCATTTTTCACTTCCATCATCCAAACAACAAGAAAACTCTTCTTCCCTCCTTTCCAACCACAAGCAGGTAAGGTTGGGGAATGATGTGCCCATCTAGATCCCATGGTTTCATCATTCTGATCACATCCCTAGTCCACTTAGTCGAGAGGAACGACCGAAAGGATCCTTATAAGCAACACATGAGTTATATCATCCAAGAAATCCTTGTAAACCTAGGGTGGTGTTTATCTAAGGAGACAAGTTTAAGTGCTTAGACGGATTTTGCCTTATCAAGTATACTGATTCATAAACTCAAAGGGCAAAGCCATTGTAGAGAGCATCTGATTACAATCGTGATCGTAATATAATGGATGACCGCCAAACCTATGAGGACTCTAGCCATAACTATTTTATTTGTGACCTATGCAGCGTTAAAGGACACGCCATCCTTACTACAAGAGATTGATTGAGAGTGAATATAACATACCACTTGATTTGACATTGGCTCATTTGAGGTGTTTCTTAATTTATCGCTCTCGATAAATATTATGAAAGGTGGATAAATTGAGTTTTCTTTAAGCTTTTAATGATTAGAATTCCATTTAAGCATTTTATATTGAAATTTAATTTGAGTTAATTTAATTTGAAAATAAAATCACATTTTGATGAAAGTATATCCTCCAATTGAAATCATCATTCAACACAACCATCATTGGGGTAGTTAATTGATTAACTTCGAATATATTTAAGAACTTTAGATCAACTCTGTTAGCTCTTAACAAAGGATCAAATCACCACATGAAATTAGCCTCTCGATTTTCAAAGTTAAAATTCTTATAATAGATTTTTAGGTTTTGTTAACGACCTACTCCCAAGACTAAATGAAAGCAACCCACACAAAGCATCCTCGACACTTGAATCTAAACATTCAATAATGTCGGGCCCATGAGGGTGTATTTAAGAATGCCTTAATTAACATCTTCTCACTTGTACAAAGTTTGTGAATCGTGGCATTGAAGGTGTTATAAATTGATTTAATATCTTATTAGATTTTGTGAATTAATATTTAATTGATTCCAATTTAGCTGTAGCTTTTTTTACATTAAAATTTACACTTTAAATCTCTATGCCTGAGCACATGTAAGTGTTTATAGCTTAGATATTCTCACCTAATTAGTGATTTCATTGATTTTGAAAATCATAATTTAGAAATGAAATTTCTTAGTTTTTGTACTGAAGGAAAGCTCATTCATTCATGTAGCATTTAGTTTAGTGTCACCTCCTGTCTGCTTGTACAAAGAATTGAAGATTTGGTAGCAATCATTTGAATGTTTGTACGAGCTTTGAATAAGAATATATTTATTTTAGATATGTGTAATGAATTTATTTTTCATTCAAGGATTTGCATATGCTTTGGAATATTTGACCCAAATGAGTGACCGCTATAAGATATGTATGAGGGCATACTTCATGCAGTTGTATTCATACAAGTTTATATGTACAGTTCACCAAAAGAAAGCTTCAAACCTCTAATTTTATCATTTAAGGACATTTCATGTTTTCTATAATAAGAGTTGCACCAATTTAGATTCATCCTCAACTCTATATCAAATTCCATATTTATTTGAAAATTAGATTTCAAATTTACTACAAGTCTCTTATGAGTTTAGTATTAACCTCCCCAAGTTTCACTTGCATTTAACTTGAGTATCCTAATTTGTTTGAACATATTAAGCAACGGATCAAGCACTCATTTAGCAAGAATTTAAGTGACTAAATTCACCTTCACCTAGTCATTTTTGTAGGATAATAATGTTTATTGAGCACGCCACCCACTATTATTACTTTAAGGTACATGTGAACTTCACATTCCCTTTTTATTTTATTTTTTTAAGACTTTATGCTTCACCATTAATTTAATATCCAATTAATTTTAAATTGAAGTTTTAAAATTTGATGAAATTTTTGGCAGCCTCCTGACATCATCTCCGTGTAATACTTGTGATAAATTCTGAAGAGGAGTTAAGCAGTGTAGTATCATTGCTGATTATGATTATCATCTTCTCCAGTGAATTAGAAAATTTCAGTAAATGCTTCACCATATTTATTTCTTCATCTACAATTTTATTTTATTGACATTGTCAATTAATTTAATGTTAAAAAATATGTGTGTTTCTAAATAAATTATTTATTGTAATAGCTTTAATTGTGTGTAATGAGGGCAGAACAATCTCAAACAGATCCCAAGTTTTACTTCTAAGGTTGTTACCATACTCCTTCCATCTATGACATGAGCTCTGGAAGAATAACAATCAAGTTAATAAACAAATAGTGAAAAAATGTAGCTAGTGATAAAACACATAATTCTTGTGATACCAACCCAATAACCAATATTTAATGTGAGAAACTTCAGACAAGGAGCATAGGCTAATATATTTGACAGACCTACAAGCTCACACTCATTGAATATTCTTTCCACTTCAAGACATGATATAGAAAAATGAGGGATATCCCACTTCAGTTCCTTCACATAACTCAAAACCGATACAATGAAAAAAATACAGCCATAATCAAACAACAGAGCTGAACATTTATTAATTAACTATTATATCAACTTCGAGAATCCATTTCTCAAACAAAATAGCCGAATGCTTAGAGAGGTTTAGCACTTAATTATAAATAAACATAAAATATGGAAACAATCGTGCAAGTGGCATGAGAAGACCGAGCTTGTCATAATAAATGGCTTGTGAGTCTGCCTTTACATAACAATAAGCTAAGCTTAAGCTAGATAAGAAGGCACTCAGCAAATTTTTGTTAAAAAATGCTATAAGATATATTTATAAAATTTAAAATTTAAGAGTTCTTGCATGTAAGATCACAGAACCAAAAAACTCAACCTTCTTTTTGTCTCCTCTCCTCATCCCATTCTTTCCATGGACCTTCCACACAAACTCCCTAAATTTGCATTCATCTTCTTGATTCCTGGAGGCACCAAACCAACTCATGTACAGACCACTGTCATATTTCTATTTGGCTCCAACTTCTTACTAATTTCATAAATTTCTATGAGGAGAAAATTTTCACAATTAGATCTACTAAGATTGTGATAAGTAAGAAAATTATTTTTTTGAATTTGTTTGAGGGGCAAAAGTTTACAATGTCCTCAACAGCTTTAAAACATAACTTTTCCAATGTTTCACGACTAAATTTGCAAATAGTTGCAGCTACATAAATATACCACAACTTATAATTACATGAAAGAAAGAAATTGCTAATTTCCTTAATAAAGAGACTACAGTGTGAAGTAAGAAATATGAAATGGATCTGCCTTACATTCTAAATTTCTAATCCAAAATATGATACCATCATTTATCTCTACCATCCTATATGAACTGAGTCAACAATAACAGCGCATTTCTAGTAAAGGTATAAACTTTTACAGAGAAATACACATACCGTGATACAAGACCTACAGAGCTTAAGAGTTTTTGCATGGCTAAGATTTTTGATGAGATTTATAGCATCATAAATGCATCATAACTCTCAGGAGATTGAACAATATCTAACATTTCAAAAAAATCAAGCCTGACACAGATTACTGATGATAAATCCTTGATATCATAACTTGGCCGTAAGTCTCCCATGATGTCAATAAAGTTCACATGAGGAGCAAAGATTATGCGATCTCCTTCACCCCATTCTGTATTGGAATCAACTATCTTCAGATTCCTGAGCTTTGGATTTGGAGCATGCAAGTTCAAAGTACTCATAAAATTGCAATCTACCAACCTCAGATCTTCAAGAAGTGGACAACCAGAGGCATCCAAATATTCGAAATATACAAGTCTCAAGTCAAGCACTTTAAGATACCTGAAATGGAAACAGGCAAGTTCCTTCATATCGAAGCATGAGAGCCGCAGCGCCCCTCAACTCCTGACATTCAAAAGAAGGCATTGCAATTTAACTGTATAATTCTTCAAATTCCGTCCATTAAAATAGTCCCAAAACCTAGCTGATAGGTGCAGATCCAGCTCTTCAATGTTACGAATCTTTACAAAAGAGAGCAAAAAATTGACAAACAAATCTTTCGCCTCCTTATAGTAGAAATTAGCACGAAACTTGAAAATTTTAGAACCCTTCTAGTTCATCAGATATCGGTGCATAAATCGAAACATGAAATATTCCCCTCCCATCCAAATAGCACCATTGAAGTCAAGGCTATGGACTGAAGTCCATAAGTCTTTCCACCTCTTTGACAACAAGCTGGTCTTCATGATCACATCAGTAGGCAAGAACGAGAGTATATGATGGATCAAGGAATCTGGTAACACACTAATCCTATCTCTACGTCCACCTGTTCCTCACCATGAAACTGCCTCTTCTTCTTAGCATAACCTTCCATTCTATAGTTCTCCCAAACAAGATGTGTTCAACCCGAAAAAAATGGCAAGCAAAATACCGTAACAAAACTGATAAGTTTAAGGAAGATTTACGTACATATCACACAGTTCTTAAAACTGAAAATCTCTACGAGTTAATTCTATAAACAAAGCAAAGGATTTAATGGAGAAAATTGTTAGATAATTTCTGTTTTCGATTTGATTGAAGGGTTAAGAAATCTCATTTGGATAGCAGATGAAGAGAACTTATATATTTTGAAGTAAATTTTTATTATTATAAAAAGGTCAATGAGCAATCAACTTTAACTATATAAATAAATAAATAAGATTAGAGCATGAATTTGATGTTTTGAGCAATTTGATTTCATAATTTTATACATACAGATTTAAAGAAGAATAAAGGGGATAACTTAAAGGCTTTTACTACTGATTCTACCATTCATTTTATTGAGGATGGTGATGAGGTAGAGAGAAAGAAAAAGTAAGAGATCGTGGAGGAGATAAAGGAAGGGATGTCAAATAATTCTTTTTTTTTTGTATGTATTGATAAGAAGGTAGGAGATGCCCGTCTATCTCTTGTTATTGTACATAAAGAGTAAGAAAAGATTTTGATTATATATTTTATAGATTCATTATTTAGGGGAATCAACGATGGATCAATGAAACATTAATCTCCTCCCCCGATTGATGAAAATTAATTATTTTCTTTAAATTTCAGATTTTAAGATTGGTAGATAACTCAAAAATAAGATTATTGGAGTGGGTAATAAAAACATAATGTCATTTCAACAATTGAATGCATAAACAATATAGCTAGATTAAAAGGTAAAAAATATGCTAATTTTTTGGCATGAATTTTAAATAGTTGAATACACTCACTTTATTGTTTTTATGGTCGATATATTTTTAATATTGTGTAATAATGAAATGATAATGACTTTACCCAAACAATATCACTTGACTTATATTTGCACATAGAGAGATAAATGTAATTGATAGAAGACAATAAAAAATATAAAATATTGTAAATTAACCAAAATAAATAAAAGATAAATCATAATTAGCCTCTAAGGCTTTTCAAAATCATGGGTCATCAAATTTTATAGCTTCTTTCCACTATCAAGTGAAGAGATGAGACCTTTAAATTTTGGAAAGAATTTGTTTATACCCAATATATTATTTATTTATTTGCATCATATTCTTACAAAAATTTCTTTAAATTTGAACTTAGGGTTCAATGAACTCAAAATTTTATGAAGGGCATACCGTAACCAATACTTAAATATTGAAGAGAATGATGTTAACTATTGATCTGGAGATTTTGATAATTTTTTTGATGAGGTTTGGTTAGTCCAATGTAGTCAACATTGAGATTAGGTAAAACTTAGGACCAAGATGGCCTCTTCTTGTGGGAACTAAGATAAATTTTGTGAAGAAAAATTAGAGCTTGAACTTTCTAAGGTAAAATACAACCACAAAAATATCCTACAATAGATAATTATAAAAAACATGATGCACATAAAATTAAGGCAAATATTATTTAAGGTAAGATGTTTATTTGATAATTCTTAAGTTACATCATAATATTTAAGTCATGAATATTGAAAAGAATATAAAAGATGATTTATTAAGGACCTTGTTGAATATATGGGGCAAAATAAAAGATCTAAAGAACCCTCATTTTGACCTTTAATAGCATAAGGCATTTTAGACTTTAATGGATTTAGGCATGAGGGAAGTATATATCATATGAATATATTATTATGGAACCAACTCCTCATGAATGTGATGGAAGAGAAATGAATATATTAATATGTATGTATCCCAACAATTTTCTCAACATAATATAAAGAACTAGGTAGAGTTTATTTAGCTTTGGAGTTTGAATTTCCCACAAGAGTAAACTCATTGTTAATTGCATTCTTAGATGATTAACACTCTCAATTAAAGTCATAGCAAACATTTTGGATTTCATAGTTTATATTGATGGTACAATTTTAAGAATGTCAAAAGAGATTGAAATAGAATAAGGAAAAAAATGTGGAATCTAAATGATAATAATATATGAATAGTTGATTATGAAAAAGTTAGAATACCTAAGAAAAATACTTTATATTAAGCTATTAATCATTTGGTGAGTTTACCCTAATACTTTAGTTTTCAAATTTAGAATACAATTGTGGGCTCAAAATTGCCACCTCTTCGATGAAAAGAGTGTTTTAAGGTATCAGTGTAATTTTCAGAAGGTAGATGGAATAGTAGATAAGACATTACCCAGAGATTTTGTCCTCATTTGGTGAGAACTTTAGATCTGGTTCCAGGTTTCCTATAAGCGCAAGCCCCTATAGTTAATTACCCCTCCTAGTAAGTGGGAGAGAACTTTCGAAAGTGCTAGTCATTGGATCGTTGAATGCGTGGTATAGTAAAGACATGTTGAGTTAGGATTTAAGATATGAAATTCATCATTTTAACTTAAACCGGATGGTTAGGGGAATGATGACGTGCCCAATCAAGATCTCATGGTTCCGTCATCCCAGGCCATCGCGGTCCCTAGTCTATTTAGTTAGGAGTTAGACTCAACTCGACGAAGGATCCTCATCAACAACACATGGGTTACGCCCAACAAATCCAGAACGGGTGGTGTTTGTCTAAGGAGGCAGGCTTAAGTCTATCTTAGCTGACAGAGGGTTGTTTGTCCTATCAAGTACACTCTATGATTCACAACTCAAAGGGCAGAGCCATTGGGGAGCAAATGGGCTACTGTCGTGATCGTAATATAATGGAGCTGGACTAGCCAAACCACCTGATCAGAGGACTCTGGTCGTAACTACTTCATCTATGGAGCTGACTGGCCAAGCCACGCAGTCAGAGGATACGTGCCATGTCCTTACTGGCAAAAGATTGATTGAGAGTGAACATGGCAGAACACTTGATTTGACATTGGCTCCTTTATGAACTAGAGTTTTTTTAATTTTTCACCCCCAACAAACAGTTGCAGAAGGTGGATAGATTGATTTTGATTTAAGTTTTTATTGATAGAATTTCATTTAAGCGATTTTAGATTTATATTTGATTTGAGTTAGAAAATTGATTAATTTGAATATGTTTAAGAGTTTTAGATCCTCATTCTATTTAGGCTAATAGAGGATTAGATCTACTATCACTGATAAAATCGGGCCGATATTTCTTGATTTGAAACTCTTATTATCGATTTTTAGGTTTTGTTAACCCGGACCCAGTCATAAGACTAAACCGGGAAGCAACCCGCGCAGGATCCTCAGACACTTGAATTTAAGTATTCAGCATAGTGTCGAGGCACATGCCAGTGTATTTAAGACTTTATATAGTTTTCATTTCTGAGTTATGAGATTGATTTTGTATTTTCATCCTCAGACACTTGAAGAAGGTATTTTAATTTAGATTGTAGTTTAACACACTAGACACTTAGTTTATTGAGTTTTTTGTAGTTTTTCAACTTGATTATGCTCAATTTACATCAATTTTGATAAATTATGCCGATTTGGTGTTATTGCATTGGCCCACTTATGCTTATTAAATAGCATAGTAATCACCTCCACATTGATCCAAAGTTATTAAACCCAATTTGAATTTATCCTTAAATTTTGAGTTTATTTCAAGTTTGTGAGTTTGGCACTAGAACCCCTCCCAAATTTCAATTAAAGCTTGCTTAATTTTGAGAAATTTGTAAGAAAATGGAACTCACTTTATTGCTTCAATTTAAGCCATAAAGGATTGCTATCAAAGTTTGTGAGTTTAATATTAGCCTCCCCCAAAGTTTACTTGCATTTTAAATGAATGTTCTATTTTTTTCAAAATTTGCTTTAAAGGCTTCCCATTTTTCATTTGACACTATAAAATTAAGCAGGTTTTCTATTTAGCGCTCCTAAGTCAGCTTATTTCACTCTCTCATTTTTATAAGTCAAAATATTTGACAAATTTGCCTCTGTCATCCCATGAGGTCGTGGTGATTTGGTGATTTGGTTTGCTGACGCCTTTACTTAGAGTGGTGTCTTGGGACACCTGATTTTTTATATCTCGTCAGCCTCTGAGCACAACGAGGTTTTCATACCTGCAAGAATACATACAATGCAATATATAATTATTCTCTTTTTTTTTCTAAGTCTGGAAATTGGACAAAATTTGAAGCATTTCGTCAGGGGAGCAACATCTAACAAGGTTTTTACTTACATCCTACGAAGGTGTCTTTCACACCAGCTTTTTTCCATTCCGGTCCTATGCCGAGGTCTTCAAACTCACAAAGCATATATATATATATATATATATTCGCATTCACAAATCGCATGGACACATTTTTTGGCCGTAAGGCTCGACGAAGGAATTAGGTTGGGTATGTGAATAGGAGTGTGGGACAAAATCGAAGAAAAATTCTCCTAGACGATTTTCTTCCCGATTTGTGGCACGGAAGTGGGAAAAAGCAAAGAAACGTCGAATCGAAGGAAGAATTCGCCATCGACGATATTCTTCCCGATATGATGCGAGGAAGCGGACGTTAAAGTGAGGGAAAAGCGAACGAATCGAATTCGCCTATTGACGATTTTTTCCGACCCAGCGAAAAACGGCAAAATTTGGATGAGTTGTGGGCTTGATCGGGTCAATTTGAAGGCTGAAGGCAAAATTTTTAAATTAAGCATCATTATTAACTTAATTACGTAATTAGCAGGAAAAAAAATTTAACAAAATAGTCGCCGACGGGCTTAGGGATGATTTTTTTTTTAAAAAAATAATTGATAGTCCCCATTTTTTGAACATATCAGGTTCATTAGGTGTGGAATTTGGCGTACTTGGTGTCGTTGGAAAGATAATAAAAAATTCTACAACTTTCATGTTGACAACTTTCGACGAATCTAGCCCGTTGAGCCGCAGTTTTTGCAAATGTGTGAGATCTGAAGTTACAAAAAAATAACAATATCATATGCTTTTTTGGCCATATCGCTCATTATCAATTTTGGCGTGTTTAGCATCGTTGGAAAGATAATAACAATTTTTACAACTTTTAAGGGAAAATTTTGATCCTTAAGCCACGATATGTTCAAGAATATGCCAGTTTTCATTGTCAATTAATCTCAATTATTTGCACTTTACTCCTCAATTTCACGTGGGAGCTTCGATTCTTTTCTTCCAAAACAATCTGCGTTTCTTAAGGTTTTGCTCACTGTACAATTTTATATTTATTATCAAAAAATATATTTACATTTATATTTAACACAAAAAAATTTAAATATAATATTTAATTTTTTAACATCACCTTAAAAATATTATTTACATTAATTTTTTAAATGATATATATTAGTTTTTGTAAGATATATAAATACATAAGATTTGTCTATATGCATGCAAATCTCTCAAGAAAAATCTTAAATACACTTTAGAGTTTTTTGTAAGATATATATTATTTTTCAATTTGCATTTAGCATATAATATATAAAGATAAGGATAAACATATTATTTTTCAATAAACTTAAATTTTCATTGCATTATAGTCAAAATAATTTTTTAGATATTTTAAGTGATTTTAAAAATAATTATTACCACTAAAATCAAGTTCAAAAGATAAAATCTAATCAATAGCATAAACACACAACATGACATTAAACACAGGAATACTGCAATTAGACAATATGACATAAATCACTAGTCAAAATAGATGAGAGACAAGTACACAGTAGGACCAATACAACAATTGCATAGACACACAACATGACATCGAACAACTGACTTATAAAATATCACACTCTACGTCGCACGATGACACGCGACTATTATGCCCACATAGTCTTAAACACACTGCCGGAACTTTTAAGAATGTTCTCATCCATGGTATTCTTAAATATGCTTGCCCTTGGCCTTCTAGACTTTCGCTTAATATTAGGTGGGTTATAAGTTTCATAACTGCCTTCTGTGATGTGATCTGCCCACTCCTCCCGATCAGGTATCACATGAAACTCTCCTTGGTAGGTGCTAATATAATTCTACAAGCTGTAGTACACAGAGACATACTGCACGTGATTTATGTGGCGATGGCTCAAACCGCAATCATGTGTGGACAAGGTGGTGATAAGTGGTTGTCTACACGCGTAGACATAGTTCTCGAAACTTCAACTTTTAGGTTCGATTCGACATTAAACACTTGATACTTACATGCTAATCTAATGAGTAATCGTGTCTCAGCGTTAATTAGCAATAAGTGTAACTTTAATGAGGGGAAAACAAGTTTTCTTGTTGCCTTTCTAGAGCCTTTTCAAGAAGCCGTGAAAAGGAAACTATATTATAGTACACTGCCATAATCAGAGCATGAATAGGTAAACCACGTGCACGTTTAAGCACACCGTTGAAGCACTCGCTGCATTTATCATCATAGTGCACTGCACCGTTATCATGAGTTTGAGTCCAGAACATCCCTTGAAACTAGCCGGTCAGATGCCTCGCTTAATATTCTTAATGTCTTACATGTGCCTTTTGAAAATTCGGATGTCATCCGTGTTTCTTACATACATCGACACATGAATTCGACATCGTATGCCAAGTTGACGTACTGTTCTCTTGAAGTTCTCCCTCAAATGGCGCAGACAGAAGCGATGTGCAGCCCATGGGAAGATTTCTCGACCACGGGACAAGACGCATGTCTATCGAGATGAAGCATAGATCACCCTCAGACACTAATGGGATCAAGTCACGAAGAGTTTACAAAACCAAATCCAAGACTTGATGCTTTCGATTCAACCAGGCCGGTGGAACAACCATTGTCTGCGTCGATCCCAACAAGTAAGTGCCTCAGACTTACCGAGAAAAGTCCCATCGAGACAGAACCGGCGACATCCAACCATGTAGGCTCAAACGACGAACGGTCGTCAATCTATTCGATATTGTGGACGTACGATATATCAACTGGCATAGATGTGTAATACGCAACCATAAATATCCCAAAGATAAGATTCCTCCCAACTGCCAAAAATAGCCTTAACTGCTTTTCGTCGTGCATCCCAAGCCTTCATATAAGACACTCGTATATTGAACTTCGACTCTATACGGCCTATAATCTCCCTGGGCTTGAGATCCAACTGACGCCTGACTGCAGGGTTGATGAAATAACTTATAAATTTTGTTGTGCTGTGTCCAGCATTAAGAATTGAATGGCTACAGCTATGATGAGAGCCAACTGAACCAATTCTCCAAGTTCCACCCAACCTCTTAAGCGGCGGCATGTAAACGCACAAACAAGGTCTCACTGTCGAGAATGCGCACAAAGACAAGAATCTTGATTTGCTTGAGGCATATATGACATATTCAACATTGTTTATAATTGACCACCCACTAATAAAATTGCAAGCTTCTTATCATGAAAGCACATACCTTCCACTAATTCATCTGGGATGCAATTCTCATCCTCGAAGGTTGAATCATCTGATGGGCCATCAAAAGGTCTTCATCCCATTCTCGGTGGTTTGAGCCGCGCATATAATCATTATTATGTATCAAATGCTCCTCAGTATGACTCGTTCTCCTTGAGTAATCGACAATCAAATTTCTGACCGTATGGGATGGTTCTGCTGCCCTTAAATTAGCCCACTCAGAGTCAATATTATCGTCATCATCCTCATCGCTACTATCTCCACTAGGCATAGTTTCATAATCAACATTTACATCGATGGTGGTTCACATCATTATCTTGTGGTCACATGGGTCACCCATATGACGCTTGCTATAATAATCATTTTCTCTTGCTGCAGCCTCATATATTTCCCCTTGAGTACTTATCTGAGGAGGTGGTGTTATGTAATCAGTGGTGATTCCACCACTTTGATGGTCGACTATGTTGCTAACCAACCTATCTCCACGTGGGAGTTCCTCAAATTCGACATACACCATAATAGACTGCGAACATGTTGCATTTATAATAGTCTCACAAACTTCATCGTCGGTAATGTGTGTCGCAACAAATGTTTAGCATACTCGATACTCCTTATCGGGTAAGTGGCCTTGCTACACTACTTTTTCCATCCCGTCATCATCGAGCACAACGAGGTCTTCAAACCTACAAAGAAACACAAGTATGTATATATATATATATATATTCACATTCACAATCCCACATCGACACATTTTTGTACGCAAAGCTCGAAAGAATTGGGGTTGGATAGAGTGTGAGGGTGGAAAGGCCAGAAAATCGAATGAAGAATTACCTACTAACGATTTTCTTCCCGATTTGCGCAATGAAGTGGGACATATAAGAAGAGTGCGATACCGGAAATCGAAGGAAAAATTCGCCTACTAACAATATTCTTTCTCGATTTACAGCGCAGTGGAAGTGAGACGGTTAAAGCGAGGGAAGCGACGCCGAAAATTGAAGGAAGAATTCGCCTACTGATGATTTTCTTCCTCGATCCGCGGCGAAGCGAAAACGGCAAAAGTTTGATAAGTTGCGAGCTTGATCGGGTCAATTTGAAGGCTGAACGGGCCGTGGGAAGGCTGGCGGGCCGGTTACACGGGTCAGAACAGGTCGGGCGCGGGTCGGGACGGGTTGGTGCGGGTCGGCGGTTGGCGGCAGTGGGTCACGGGCTGGGTTTGCGCGGGTCGGATCGCGGGTACGCGGGCCGGAGGAGGGCGACGGGAGCAGGTCGAGCGCGGTTTCAGGCTGACGGGCCGTGGGAGCGCGGGCCGGAGCAGGTCTGGGCAGGATGCGGAGAGGCGGTTCAGCGGGTCGGAGGGCTCGGGTCACACGGGGCCGGCAGAATTCCAGCGGCGACAGCGCGTGGGCACGGCGGAATGGCGGCAGGCCGGCGGCGGAGTCACGCGGTTCGGTGCGCGGGACGCGCGGGTTGGATCGAGCTGTGGTTCCGAGCGTTGGGCCGAGCGGGTATGGACACGGGCGGCGCACCGTGCTGCGGGTTGCGTGAACGGACGGCGCCGGCGGTGGGCCGGCAGCAGAAATGGACGAAAAATCGAGAGAAATTTTTTTTTGGGAAGAAAGTGAGAGCCTTAGCTCAATATATTCCAAATGAAAAGATTATACAAGATTACATAGAACAAAAAGACTTACAATTCCAGAACTAATAAGGAAGAAAAAAACAGATCAGACCCAGAAAAGGAAGAGCAGAATACAACTCAACCCAAAAACCTGGTGCGTGATCTAACAACTTAATACACTTTAATGCACAGCACCCAAAATAAGACCTACCATAATATGTTGTAGTAATTATGAATCATAATTTCTGGACTCAGACTTTGATAAAAACCAGGAAAGATCCAGCTCGAAGCATACACGGCTGAACAGCGGCACCGATCACAGCCCTCCAGTTGGTGAAGCATAACTCCAGCCAAGGTTACTGTAATGAGCATCAAGCTGGAAAAATCGAGAGAAATTTTACCTTGCGTGCGCTTTTTCTTTCTTTTTTTTTTTTTTTTTTCTTCCGTTGGTAGGCGGGAGAGAGAGTAACGTGGGAATTGGAAAAATTAGGAGAATGAGCGAGAAAATGGGGGGGGGGGGGGGGGCAGGGATTTTCAGTTTTTTTTCTTGAATTTTTATTTTTATTTTTTGGAAAACAGAAAATGGGAGAGAATGGTTGAACAGAGGGGCAATTTGGGAATTTTAAATTAATTCAACAATTTTAATTCAGATTTCACGCCGGTAAAAGTACATAATCAATATATATCGATTTAGGATAATTCAATCGTAACACAACGGCATCGTTCACGATCGGACGTCATTTATTCGAGCATAAATTGAATTAAAATTTAAATGCGTCGCCACTTTCTTCGCTTCGATTTTTGCATGACTTGTCCGAAAGTGTGAATATTCTCATTTGATAAATTTTGCTTCAAAGCCAATGACATGATCAATTTCGAAGCGGAGGTCGTTTGACTGCGTCGCCTCACCTCGACATATGCGTGGCACGTGACGACTCGGCACTTGATCAATTGATTATTAAGTCGCATGTGTATATCCCCCACTTTCTTCAACGCGATGGCGAAGTCCGTTCGTCGATCGGAGGTCATTTGAATTAATTTTGGCGACGTCTAATACATTTCAGCCTCGATTTGAGTGTTGTCACTTCAAATCATTCGACATTTGCATAGACTCGTCCGAATTGAGCGCGGATAGTCTCATTTGATAGATTTTGATATTTTTGAATCTAACGATGCAATCAATTTTACAAACGGGGGTCGTTTGACTTGCATCGGCACCTCCTGACTTTGATATGTGCGTCGACACTTTGATAGCTCGAGCATTTAATCAATTGATTGTTAGATTTTGCAATAGCTATATTCTGATCAATTTCGACGTTCTGAACACAACGGCGAAATCCGTTCATCGATCGGAGGTTGTTTCGACCATTTTCTGTGATATTTAGTGCATTTAGAGCCTCGATTTACGCACTGTCACCTCCGAAGTCCGTCGAATTCGATTTGTGGGTTTGTCTTGATTTATGACACATATATGGAAGTCAACAACAATCCTTACAATTCAAAATTAATAATGCCTCCATTATTTACAAATTATTCAAGGTAAGGACATATGATATCACGACGAAGCATGACAACCTCAATCTAGATATATTTAAGGACTTAGTCAGGTGATATAATCGATATGAACCCATATCCACGGCCAACAAAAGAAAAGAAGAACCACAATGGTTAAAGGATTTCACCGATATTCCCAAACTACCATAATCGGTATGCAAAGAAGCGTAAGAGAAAAACAAAGAAGACCAAAATTACATTACAATAACAGGGAATAAAAGATTAGGATATTACAAATAAAAGATCGACTTTACAACATATAATATACTCATTGAAAGAATAGTAGAATAAATGTAACAAGGCTAGAATGATTGAAGCTAGCCAATGAAGTTACAAGATACGCTAAAACTAATGATCCATAACAAGAATAACGGCCGAGGAAGCATAGAACAACACGATGATAAACAAATAAAATCAAGAAAGACAACGAATATACGGGGAGAGATAACAAATTCGTAAAAAAGCACAACCTAGAACAAACATGATCCAAGGCGAAGAGTATAAATAGAGATCGAGGAGGAGAAGAAAAAAAAGAAAGATTTATCTCAAGAACTCCTTCCTCTCATAGCCTCTATTCTTCTTCTTCCCTGCATTATTGATCCTCACTTTGGAAGGACTCTCCGAAATCCAAGAAGCGTTGTTTCCTCTCTTTCCCCGCATTCTCTCTGGAGCTAATGACCAAGGATCGATCAAAACAAATGAAAGGAAAGAAAAGGTTAGGTTAATTCAAATTCGATCCAACGATCAAGATGCCGCGCAATATCATCCAACTTGATTAGATCTCGGATCAAGACTAAGGCAACAGTGTATTCCATCATCCAAAAACAAAATATAACCGCATGATCAAAGGGCGATCCAAGGGATCGAAGACAAGACAATCCAGCGCAAGTATTAGATCGAAGCACTCAATCCGTGATCCCATCCAGCGAGATGGCTAGATCCAACGGATCGAAGGCACCAAAACTCATCACCACTTAAGACTGGTTGAATCAAGGGTGAGTTAACTCGAACTAACTGTCAAGCCAATGAAGCTCCAATCCGTGGGAAATTAAGCATAAGCAGATCTAAAACCAAAAAAGAATTAATCACCCAAATCACTTAATTATGATTAAAATGATATATCAGAAAATTGTTTCTTATCATTGGTGCTCTCGTTGACTTCCCACTCTTGTTGATTCCCACAACTCACACCTACAACACTGGAAAATGGCGGAAGGAACCGAGACAATGCCAAAACACTTGAAGCATTTGTTACGGAACAACAATGAGCAATAAATGACCTCAATCACTATGGCATTGAATGAAATATTAAAGAGATTGTGAATAGACAACAGATTAGAAAAACAACCTCAAAGCCGTGAGGCATCCCTTTATGAATCTTATTCTCCAAATAGACCACATACACACACACCATATCAATGCCTCTTAAAATAGATATGCCAAGATTTAAGGGAGAAAACCCAGAGGATGGCTCTTGAAAGCGAGTGCTTTTTTGATTATAACTACTGATGGTCGAAAATTTTAATAGCCTCATATACATGGATGGACGCTTTGGTGGTATCAATGGATGCAAGTAAATAAACAATTGCATTCTTGGCACAATTTAAAGAACAAGTTATTGAGGTTTGGCCCACCTTTATTCAGATTTAAGAGGTGAATCAAACTCACATTACACAAAGCTAATATGAATCGATGATGTAACAATGCCAAGAAACTACAAGATCACAACCTCCAACATTAAAACAACAAGAATGACATACCTCTCCCACAAACACCAATCAACAAAACAACAATCCAAATAAGCCCAATAGCAATTGAGGCTCACTCCAAATAGAAGAAAGAAGAAAGAAAGGATTGTGTTTCAATGGTGAAGAGAAGGACCATAAAGAGCATATATGTAAATCCAAGTTATTGGCATTAGTGGCTGTCAATGATGACCAGCAACACCAACTACCACATGATAATCAGCCCGACAGCCAATGGGTCCAAGAAGAAAGCGAAGAACAAGCTTCATCTATCGACCATTCAATGGGATGGACGTGATAATTATCTAAGTATAGAATAGTCTAAATAGTTATCAATATCGACCATAGAATTAGCTAGATATATAAGTCGATATAGCCAATTCCATAAAGTTGAACCGCGTGGACTCGATGCACTACGAGGAATCAAACACAATAAACACATTACGAAAACCTTAAAATGGGAAGGAAATGTTTAGCCAGATTTAATCACTCATGCGAAGAATCAAACTCCAATCTCACCCAACCTACCAAGCCTCCTTTGTTTAAGCCATAATCTAGATCAAAACCAACATGAAACAAATGGCCAATACACAAGAGAGCTTCAATCCAAGACTACTACAAAGCAGACAAGCTTTTACGACAACGGTGAAATTATCAGGTAAGATGGGCGATAGTAAGCTTGTCAAGAGTTTGAGATCAGAGAAGTCGGGAGAAAATCTATCAAGTGATGCTACTAAGGTAGGAATTCAGACCAAGATTGTTGAGAGGATCACGTAAGCGAATAAAGCATCCCCAAATTTTGACCTTGAGGACAAGGTGTGAGAGGGGAGTAATGATATGAACCCAGCCAACAAAAGAAAAAGAAGACCACAATGGTTAAAGGATTTCACCGATATTCCCAAACTACCATAATCGGTATGCAAAGAAGCGGAAGAGAAAAACGAAGACCAAAATTCTATTACAATAATGGGGAATAAAGATTACTGATATTACAAATAAAAGATCGCCTTTACAACATATAATATACTCATTCAAGAAAAGAATAGTAGAATAAATGTAACAAGGCTAGAATGATTGAAGCTAAAGAGTTGGTTACAAGATAATGCTAAAACTAATGATCCATAACAAGAATAACGGCCGAGGAAGCATAGAACAACACGATAAAAACAAATCAAGAAAGACAACGAATAATATCTGAGAGGCAAGACGATATGAAATTAACGAAAACAAGCAGTGAACAAACATGATCCAAGGCAGAAAGAAGAGTATAAATAGAGATCAGAGGAGAAAGAAGAAAAAAAGAAAGATTTATCTCAAGAACTCCTTCCTCTCTGTGTCCAGCCCTCTATTCTTCTTCCCAGGCATTTCCATGGTTGATCCTCCTTTGGAAGGACTCTCCTCAAATCGAAAGCAGCGTTTTCCTCTCTTTCCCCGCATTCTCTCTGGAGCTAGTCGACTTCAAGGATCTTGAAACAAATGAAAGGAAAGAAAAGGTTAGGTTAATTCAAATTCGATCCATCGATCAAGATCCGCATCATCCAAATCAGTTGAGATCTAGGATCAAAGCGACCGAAGGCAACGTGTATTCCACTCATCGTAAACAAAATATAACCGCATGATCAAAGGCGATCGAGGCGGATCGAAGACAAGACAATCCAACGGCGCAAGTATTAGATCAAGTCAATCCACGTGATCCCATCCAGCGTAGAAGCTAGATCCAATCGAAGGCACCAAAACTCATCGCCCACTTAAGACTGGTTGAATCAAGGGTGAGTTAACTCAAGAACTAACTCAAGTCAAGCCAATGAAGCTCCAATGGGAAATTAAGCATAAGCAGTCTAGAAACCAATTGAAAGAATTAATCACCCAAATCAATTTATCGAGAATTATGATTAAAATGATATATCAGAAAATTGTTTCTTATCATAATCCTCCACCTAAAATTAATGTAACACATATAATCTTGATAAGACTTAGGTAGGGATGTTAGTTTAGCTCAACAATCGAGAATTACTCAAAAATCGAATTGAAATTTGGATCGGATCAAGATCGAATCGATTACAATGAGCCGAAGATTTAGATCGAACTTTTTTTTGAGCCGGGCGGATTGTATTTATCTATTATAAAAATATTTAATTTTATATATAATACTTCTAAGTTTGTAATAATAAATTCATTCCTAAAATTAAGTGCATAGAGTTATAACATATAATCATTTAAAATAAATATAATATATTTATAAGCATAACTATTATTTCTTTGAAATTTCATTTGATGAACTTAATTCAAAATTTTAAAATTTTTTTAATAATCGTATTCATTAAATTCAAGCTATTCGATCAAAATGAGCCAACTCCATTTGAATTTGAGCAAAAAAAAAAAGTTAAAAAATGTTCAATTCTAGCTGGCTCAAAACCATAATGAGCCAGCTAGAAATCGATTAGAAAACGAGTCGAGCTAGCTCGAGATCGAATGGTTTGAGCCATGAGCTGATCTCAAGTCACTCAAAAATATTTGGAGCCAACTTTGAATCGGCTCGAAATTGGCTCGTTAAAAGCTCTAGACTTGGGGGTTGTTTGGGATCAATTTTATTTTATATTTTTTAATATTATTTTAAAAATTATTTTTGTTTAGTGTGTTTTTAAGTATTTTGATTTTAACTTTTGTTTTTAAAAATAAATAAAATTATTTTAAAAACACACACAAGATAGCTTTACCTATATTTATTATTTAAGAAAGTAGGAATTATAATCTTGCCATTTATGCAAGGCTGTCCTGTATGTGGGCGTTGATGTAAAATGTTAACATAAAATTTCTTTATTTATATAACCTAATGTGAGAGATGATTTTTTATCTATATGCCTACATACGTTAGAACATACGGTAGCCAAGTTCAATTAATTGGTAAAACCCTAAAGTTTGTTTAAAATAACTCCTAAAGTTCATTTCAGTTAAATTGCTTTTAAACCCTACAAGATTTAGGGGTTGTTTATTTAGCTGAAAATTAAAGCAGCATAAAAAGAATTCAACTTAAAATTATATTTAAAATACTTTATGATTATTTGTAAGATATAAATTAAATTCAAGAATTTATTTTTTTGCATTTGATTTGAGTCAAAGTATAAATAATACAAATCTCAAAAATGATTTTCAACGACGAAGAGTGGCAACCGGTTTGTGGTGATGGCGGTGACGGGCGGAGGCTCACTTTACACCAACTGGTGTAGAGTAAAATCAGTCAAATTGATCGAAATCATTATTCACGTTGTTTGATTGCCGGAAAAAAGAATATATTATAAAATAAATGCAGTCTAAAAGGAATGTAGTGTATTTGGATTACTTCAACTTATTTGGTTGAAAACTCTACAAATACATGAATTTCTTCATCTTTTGTTTGATAAAATAAATGTAATGTAAAGTATTTTGAGATTATGAGGCGGCGCGACCTATAATGGTCGACGAGCGATGATCGAAGGATCGGCGAAATATGTAATCGATGGCGGCAAATAAATATGGTGTATTTGAAATTCACCCAAATCGGGCGAATTCCAAATACACCAAAAATGACTTTTATAATGTGGTCTAAATACATTACATTTACTTTAGAATTTTACACGGCATCATGTCAAACACAAAAAAAGTTAAAACTCTTGCATTTACTTTACTTTACACCTAAAATATTTTCTTCCAAACAACCACATAAATATGGGAAATTGTATTGCATTAAAAGCAAACAAACATTAATCAAATTATATTTAAATATTTTATAAAGTTTGCTGCAATTGGGTTTTACAGCACACCATTAAAATAAAAATTGAATAGCAGTTTGTGCTAGATTGAGTGGGTGTGAAAACAAGCAAGTTGATTGATGTTTAAGTTTAAATGTTACGATTCACCGAAGATAATTTTGGTTCATATTTTAGTGGTTTAAGAGTTTCATAAGTTTTATATGTTTATAAATTTTTTTTAATAATTATAAAATAATTAATTATGTTTTGAAGAATAAAGTAATCTACATATTTTTAATTTATGTGATTTTTATGATTTTGAGAATATTCATTTTTTTAGTGATTTGTGGTATCTTTTTAAATTGCCCATTAAGTTTATGGAGTAAGTTAATGCATATGATTTACCCTTAATTCACCTAATTAAGGGTGACTCATATCATCACATAACCTAGAAGTCCACTTTAAATTTTTTTTTTATGATTTTAGAACTTTTAAATATTTTATGATATTTTAATGACTTTTTGGTTTATTGAAATATTGATATTTTTAATATCTAAAATGACATTAATGGTTTGAAAATTCTACCAAAGAATGAAAAATATACAAAAAAAAAACTTTAAACAATCATTAAAATATATTTATTACTTTATATTGTTTTATATTATTTTAGGATTTTGATAATTATTTAATTATGTGTGATATATGTAACTCCTTAATCAATGATATTTTTTGCATCTTCATTTATAGCCTTCATTGTGTATGACTTGGCATTGTGGTTATTTAGGGTTTATCCCTTAATTAAGATATAGTTGGTTCCTAAGAATTCTCTTTTTTCTTAAACTCTTTATTCATTATTATGAGTTCATCAAGTTGAACACAAACATTAATGAGAAAATTTCATTGAGGTGCACTTTCTTGTTTGGGTATAGGAAGTGTAGGTAAATGTGGAGTGAAATTATATAGTGGGATAAAAGTTGAAGTACAACAATAGTGGTGTTCTGTGATAGTGATCAGATAATATATATGAAATCACGCTTGTAGAGTGTTGATGGTCTTTGAAAATGTTTATATTATCTCACAATTTTATAAATTGACTATAGAGTATTAACCTCTCTTAAAAATAACTCTTTATCAATATCTTCAGCTAAACCTAATCTAAATCATGATAATGTTATCATATATATTTTTTTACCCCATAACATGGATGGAGTTGTAGGTATCCTCTTAGCCTTTGTAGATTTTTGGTTCATTCCATGAGGTATTAGAATCAACATGAATTATCCTTTCAATATTTGTTAATATATTATCTATTAACCTTAAGCTAATACGAATAGCCTCTAAAATTTGTTGAAATTGATTTATACTAGATATGTGTAGAATGCATTTGGAATACTCTACTTATGCTTGTGATCATACATAATATGATGTTTTAAAATAAAGAAAACATTTTTTATGCACTTTTCAGTACAATGCAAGTGTGATAATTGCGAATATAAATTTTACATAATAAAAAATAAATAAATAAAATATTAAATTAATATATGATCTTTTAGAACTGTGAAAAAATAACTTTGCCCATGCCTTCATGCAACTCTTCCCAAGAAAATTGTCTACAAATGAGAGAATGATTGAAGTCTCAATTGTTTGTGTTAACTTATTGCCCAAGCCTACGATTCAACACTAGGAGGTGAAATCTCATAACAAGCTTACTAATTGACATTGATGAGATTTTAATTATAGTTAATGGCATATATCATATATTTAGAGGTCAACGCTTATTTTACTAGCATTGATTGTGTGAGATTTCAGGAATGTATCATAAATATCAAGAATAAGAGGTTAAGAGAATAAAAAGTATAACTTGAAGAAGCCGCATAAATTTAGTTATGATGTAAAAATTATAAAGTGAAATTTGATTAGAGAAAATTCTAGGATTTAAAGACAACTTGATTCAAAATTTAATTATTATTAATTGCAAATCATGAAAAAAATCAAAGATAAGATAATGAAGAAAGCTTTGGTTTTCATTTCATAATCTACTCCACTACTTTAGATCACAAACAACTAGGATAAGAAGGATTCTCCCATTGATATTGTGGCAGCTTTATACTTAACAAAAAAAATCAACATATTTAAGAATAAAATAATTTTGGTTCATTAAAATTCAATGTGATGGGAATAATCTTCTTATTATAGGTTTGTAAAAAGATGCAAGCTCAAGCCTTCTTAGATTATTTAAGGTCTATCCAAATTAGCTAACAATTTTTTTGTCTTACTAAGACCAAAGTTTCTTCAAAACAAGGTCCTCTTTATTTAGATTCTTGAACTCTACATTTCTTACAATGAAATTTGCACCTCAAGCATTTTGTTTCTATTCTCTTTATATGATTTAAAGTCTAATTTATTCTAAAATATCTAGGCATTATGTAAGGATGTTTTATTTTAGGGCTTATTTGAGACAAGTGGCTTGAGTAGCTTGAAAATTGCTGCAAAAAAAGCTATTATATCCAAAGATATGGTGAGTATTATAATTTTTTATTTAAAAAAAGTTAAATCACAACTTTATGACAACCAACGCATTCTATCAGATTAAGTTAGAAAATATTACTTTCCCACCATAAATTCTCTAAAATGCAATTTCTAAAAGATCATGGGTGGAGTTAAGGGGAGCTAGTGGGGGGACACATGCCCCCACCTAGAATTTTGAGATGTTCTTATATTTCATATTGTGCCCGTGCTCTCCCCCCACCGATATATATATATATATATATATATATATATATATATATATATATATATATATATATATATATATATATTATTAGTAAAGTAAACAAAAAAAATATCATTCTTTTAATAAATAAAAAATCTATTTATATAAGTTTTAGTTAATATTTTCTTTGGTTAATAATAAAAAAAATAAATTTGAATACTAATTTTATTATATATAATATATATTATAAATATTAATCCAATTTAATTTATATTCATCATCTAATCATAGATTATGCATTAGCAGTAGCCAACTCTTACTTTTACTGGCAACTGGCTTTTCTACTATGCATATTATAAAAAATAGGCTAATTAATAGATTTTGAGACACATAGATGAATGATGTTTAAGTCACATACATTGAAAAATATAATTTTGATAATATTGATAATAAAGTTATTATTTAATATTATTATAATATGAAGAGTAAACATTATCAATTATAAATTTTGCATTATAATTTTTTATCTTTTTTTTGTTTAATATTATTTTGATAAACAAAATTTAAAACTATCAATTCATATTCTATGTATAAATGAAAGAGATTATAGATATTTTTTGGCAAATAAAAGAGAAGCATAAGACTAAGTTAAGTTACAGAGATGAGGATGCCATGTTTAAGGAATTCAAAATTCAATCAAATTAAACCCTTAAAACAAAAAAATGGATTCTTACCAAACTTAATTAGTATTCAAGATTAAAGAAAGTTAAAATTATGAGTAATTAATCAATATTTTTAAGTACTTTAGTAAAATAATCTAAATTAAATATGTAAAAATGCACAAAAATCTGAATTAATCCCAAATAATTTCAAAAGCATATGAATATTTTGGAGGGTGCCATTAACGTTAGGAATTGATCCTATGAAGTTAGAAAGTCATTCGAACATTAAAATAAAAGTTAAATATAATGAGAATATATAATTTAACAATAATCAAAATAAAACATCCTAATTATTTAAAAAATAAAATTCATATTGTTTAGAGTCTTAAGCATAGCTTATTATCCGTTGGTGAGATGTCTATTCTATTAAGATAGCATGAAAGGTAGAAAACTTTATCCTCAAGTGTGGTCTGCTACTTCACACACTTAAAAAATCTTAAATCTAATTTTAACCCAAATTAAATCAAAACTTAAAATTCATTTCACAAATATTAATAACATAAATAAAATCACCTAATGATAAATATATTAAAGCCTAAACTTAAATAAAACTTTAACCCATACAAGCCTAATGTATCCTCACTACACTGGCCACTTCACACACACTAAACCCATCGACTCAACTCTTTGGTTAGCATGTTATTTTGATGTATTAATTTTCTTATTTTGTGGTTTAATATTTTAAACTTGATGTTAGTAAATATTTTTCTAAAGATCAGATATTAGGCCAATCTTTTGAAATTCTAATAATATTTTTTGTAGGGAGCTATCAAAATAATTTCATAGGTTTAATTAGTTTGTTTGCAAGTGTTATTTTCTTAAGTCCCTAAGCATATATTATTCAGAAAAGTAGGCTTACTTGTTAGTACAGCATGTCCGTGGACCGACTCAAGCACCCAAGTGTCCGAAGCCCGTGACATCGAAGCCTTGCATGCAGATGCACATGCACGACTGCCTGATCATAATCATGCATGAAGATCTATTCTCTCAAACTATATGAGAAAAAGTTAATGAACCCGAAATTTCATTGAAAAATTTATTATTTTTAATTTGACACATATTTTTGAATGATAAAGATAATGTCATCCAAAAATAAGAAGGACATGACATATTAAAATATATTGTTAGTCAAAGCAATTTTGATGTCAAAAGCAACTGATCCTAAGTCGAAACTAGCCCAAATGAAGCACCTAAAATATCATTGATAACTTTGGGATATCATAAATCCCTAAATAGTTCTTAAATATTGAGTGTTTATGATCAAATCGAGCATCTTGACGAACCTTTATTCTGACTTTATTTGAGCATTTAAATATTTAAAATACATCAGATGATCAAGGGAATCCTTTTGGGCTGTCTGATGGAGTAGTTTGGATTTTGCACGTATTTACAGAAACGTCATGCCTCAAATTTATAAATAGCCTCTCATTTTTTACATGAGGGGAGCTCAAGCTAAAGAGAAGAGAGAGCACTATGGCTTAAAGATTCTCCAAGCATAATTGTACCACCACTGACGGTCGACCACTGCCCGCCAACCAACCACTATCATCGGCCATCGCCAATATTGACGCATCATGAAATAGATTTAAATGCATTGAAATATAACTTGTCATTTATTTATTAGGATATTTTAATATACTTTTATTATTTAAATTTAATTATTTTATATTTTATTAACTATATATTTGTAATAATGATGTAGACATAAATAGCTTTATTACTAGTTAGAATTAAATTTATAGGTTTTAAATATATTTTATAAATAAAGTACAAATATTAATAAAATACATATGAATAAATGAATAAGCCGGCTAATATTTGTTATTGTTCATTTATATGATAAGCATTTTAAAAATATTTATTTATATAAATAAAAGAATTTCATATAAATGAAACGTTCAATTTAAGAGAGACGTTGTTAGGATTCTAATGCTTCTTTTCTATGTTATTAACCTATTCAAGATCTAGATTGATTGAAAGTTCTTTAATTAATCTGACTATTTAAATGGTGTTTTAAATTTTAAAATATATAAATTTGAAGTGAATTTTCTTTGTTAATTAAATAATTTAAATATAAATTTAAAATATTTAAATACATATCATTGTTATGCATTTAACATTTTTTATGCATGAAAAAACTTATTTCATTTAGCAAAAGTAAATATTAATAAATATAATATTAAATATTTAATTGTTATTTATATCAGCATTAAGATTTAAAAATTATATATATATATATATATAAGAATTATATAGTATATGTGAAATGCTCCAAATTTGTTAAGGTACATTTAAGATCACTCTTATTTTTTAATTTATATTTTATTTCAAAATAAGATATATTTAATAATAATAATTAGCTTTAAAATATTTCAAAATATTTAAAAGTTATTTTAATTATTTTATAAATAATATTATTTATTTTTTAAAATAAAAAAATTATATAAATATTTTTTTTAAAACTAATTATAAAAATAAAAATATAAAATAAAATTGATCTCAAACATCTCTAAAGTATATCTTTCTGAGGCTTTGATCATAATAACAAGGTTTATAAGAACTGAAAAGAGGTAAAGATTTAGATATTATAACTAAATAACTTTGTAACGATCACAAGAGTAAAATCGGATCGTATTCTCTTTCTGTTGCTAAAATCCCCATGACTAGCTTAAAATCTATGTAAGATTGTATCTTACACGCAGAGTCGTCGTCATGATGGAATTCTCAACTTCTTCTGACAAAGCGTAGTTAGGATCATAGGCCATATCCACATCTTCAGTTAATTCCTCTTCGGTCCATGAATATCCGCTCCTCATTTCGCTCTCGTCGCCAAGACCCAAGTACTCACGCCCTATCACAAGAAAAGCTTTCATCAATTTCTCCATGATATATCTGAAAAGAAACCATAATGAAAATTTAGGAAAGCTAAGCTCCATACGAGTTCGCTCCCACGCTGAAACGTTTTCAAGTAGAAGTTGGATTGATAATTTAAAACCTTATAATCTCGCAGTCGCGTCAATTATGGTTTTCAGGATGTAGTAGCAAAAAACGAACGCATTATGGGTGCTACACAGTAAGTAAAGATGGAATGAAGGATGAGAGTAGGCATACGAATGAAGATCTGACCATCCATACTTTGGATATTACCCAGTTCTGTTGATGGGAGTTGATAGAACTGTATATAATAATTGCAATTTCAGCTACAAACGTGATGCAGAGACCTGTGAATGAATTTGAGTGAACAGTCAAAAATGGTTTTGTATTAGAGAGGGATCATTATATTAATTGGTTTTTTGAAAAAGAAGGGTTCACCTAAGTAGAGAGCGACGGCCAAAGGTGCCTTTAGAGTGAGCATGTAGAGGAAAAAGGTCACGCAAGAGTAGAAGAAGAATGCTTTAATGAAGTGGGATTCAGTTAGAAGAACATTATTGAGTAGGAAGAGCTTTTCAAGGGCGGCGAAAATATTTGCTTTCTTCGCTTCAAACTCTTCCTGCAAGTTAAAGAGTTCATGGTCAAAGACTAATATCATAAGAGTTTCTTATAAAATAATTATAGTTTAAAAAATAAGAAATTTCTTACCTTAATTAAATTTATATTAAGTTTTTTTTTTGATTCGTAAAATAAGAACTTATAATAAGTCATTAAACAAAAAATAATGTAGATTAATAACTATTTTATCAAATGAATTCATGACATTTTTCTTAAGCATATAATTTATAAAAATTTTAAAATTTTTTAAAATATTAACAAACCTGTAAGTATGGACTCAGATAAAACTCAAGAAATACTTTGTGTTCTATCATAGTTTCTTAAGGCACCTCATCATCCAAAGATCAAGAAGGGAAGTCGCGTCTCCCAGAATCCAATTGAAAGCAATCGCTGAGCATCCATGCCAGCCTTTCTTGTTTCTCGTTACTGGAGGCTATCTCCGAACAACTAGAGAAGAGCTGGGTGTAAGCTCTATGCCAACAAGTGTTGGGCATTGCAAGCTTTCTCTTCGCCTTCTCCAAAAGCTTCATGGCCTTGGCATCATGCTTCATGGAAAAACTTCTTCTTCCCTTGCGAGTTGTCTATCCATACGAGGGGGAGGAGGGGACGATGAGAAGGGACACGAAAAGGTAAGGCTCGTGGCGTGGGAAGCCAAACAGAGGAAGAGGAATAGCACGCCGAAGCGGTGTGGTGGCTTCATCATAATGAAATAAAAGCTGCGAACTTGGAAGAAAGAGGATCCTACTTATAACCTGCAATAACCAGACAATAATAAAAAATTCCAAAATGAGCATGCTATATAAAAGGAATATTATCTATTCATAGATTTTAAAGAACTATGCACATCAAGAATTTATGTGAAATGTTTGAAAAACTTTATCCTACTTATTCTATTTTTTTTAAAATCACAATATGAAAAGATAGTGTGAAGGCATTGAATTATTTTTTCAAAATCCAATCGATAAACAACTGACAACTAATAAGATAAGCGTTAAAGCATTGTAAAATGCTAGCAATCCTAGGATAAAAATCCATGCTAAATATTCTCATGGTTTATGGGGGATTGAAAGTAGTGTATAGGTAAGAATTATGTTTATCACTATTTACTAATTGACAGATGTGGCATTGAGCAATAATATGAGTAGCATCTTTTTTAAGATTGGGCCAAAACACCTTATCTTTTATTATGACTATTGCCTTGCCACAATTGAAGTGACCAAACACATCTCCTTAATCTGTTTCTTTGATAAAAAAATTTCCAAGTGAAAAAATCTAGATACATAGTTGTATCCCGTAAAAGAGATAGTCATCTTATATTTGATAATCAGAGTTAATAATTAGTGCATCAAAATTCAAAGATACAAAATTAGAGAGGAATATAAGATTGTTTGGTAATAAAATTTAGGGGTTTTTACATACATACCACGGAAAACCATTCGATTTACTCGTTTAACACAGTAAACTTCAATATTACCCGTATACCACGCCAAATATTACCGTAACTCATTTCTACCACTCCGTAACTCTTCCGTGAGCCTGGAGACGGAGAAGTAAAGACGGACTCATTCCCGGACATTTGTTTCGAGCTCATTGGCATTTTTTTCTCTTTCGTTTCTGCTGCTTGTGCATTTTGACTCCTCGAGAGTGAGAGAGAGAGTGAGAAAGACGAGGACCGCCGTGGGGAAACAGCCCCTCATTCTCTCAATCCCGAATCAAGATTCGCCCCTCATTCTCGTTCCGTCCGTGCGAGCCTCTCTCCCGTCTCGAGCAGCAGGCGAGACAAGATCCCTTTGTTTCCTTCGGAGTTCAGAATGGAGACTTCGACACAAATAACAGCGGGTCAGGTAATTGCATTGAGAAAAATCAGAAAATTTGTTCATAGCTTTACGGTTTTTGTCATTCTTCTTGTGAATTGCTTTGATTTCGCGAAAAATTTATCTTCCTTGGCAGTTTGATTTATCCTTTTCAGTGATATGTTTCGATTCTTCTCGATGTTTGGTTTGTTGCAAGAAAGTGTATTGAATAAACAGAATGCAGATTAAATGATTATTTTTTTTTACTTTTTTTTAATAGCCTCGTTTTCAAATGCCCGCAGAAATGCTTTGTTACTTGAGTCACTTTGAGGGACTGTTTGGCTACAAGTAGGAGTTGCATTTAGTAAATCCTTACTTATATTTGCAACACTTGGGATTTGAATGAAGTAGAAGACGAAGCACAATAAAGACAAGTGGTGTAAATCTCTTAAATTTTCTCTCCTCTGTAACGACATGAGGAAAATAAGATTTATGAAGATAGTGAGTATTAAATTAGTAAGTAGGATTTATGTGGCTCAAAAATATGTTTAGCAAGATTATTCTCTAATCATGGCTAAATCTTGAAACCAAACAACCCCATTGCTTTCCATTGTCTTGCAAAACAAGTGGAACCGGATTGCATGTGTTTGATTGAATTTATCAAGTTTAGGGAATCGACAATTCATTGTTTCCTCCAAATTTCACCAGTAATTCTACATATTTTCTTCATTTTTGAAATAAATATATATTTTTGTGCGGGTTAAAAGCTCTGTCTGATCTGATATTCTGACGATGGGAAAGAGAGACTGCTAAAATGCTCATTTCCTGGGCAGAACATTGAAAGATTTTTATATATATTCAGCTGAAAATTGGGATGTGGAAATATTATCTTTTGATACTGTGGCAGGTGTCTTTTTTACTCGGTTACATCCCTATATTTTTAGTCTGGGTGTACTCGGAGCTATTGCAGAACTGGAGAAGAAAATACAATTCAATGCTGTGAGTTATTGGCAAACACACATACTAGTCATCAATGCGATCGTGATAATATCTGATTCTACTAACGTTTTGAGATTTCAAAAATGGTATTGTCTTTCTTTCAGTGGAAAACATTCTGATGCAGATTTGGCTTCTCTGAATCTCAGGCAAGATAGGGAAGATGCTGAAACTCATCTGCTAGAGGGAGGCCTTGTAGCAGATTCTTCAGAAACCTGCAAATTTTTACCCCTTGTCAGGTCTTCTTTATAATTTGCTTCTGGTATAAAATAATTTACTTCTGGTTGAAACCATGCTCTTATGTTGGATTGTTTAGGTTCTTCTGTTTGGACAAGGATTTCTTGATTGAGAATCGCTTGATCTTAAGAGCCATGTAAGCAGAGTTCGCCTTTTGGATTCAATTATAGTTTGCAGAGTGAGATTGCACTGACTTAATCTGAATGACAATTTACAGGGTGGAATTTGGAGCTCTTCTATTGTACTATTATATTTGTGACAGGACTGATCTTTTTCAAAAGTCGGCAAAGGTATTGTTGAAACATGGTCTTCCATGAATTTTTCTGCAATGATATGAAACATAGTTTTCCATAGATATTATTGACTAGGAATCGTCAAAGATGAAAACTTTTATGTTAAATTTTGATGGCAACGACCATTCATAAATTCATTGTATTCTTTACAGGCAGATCAGCATTTCTACCATTAATAACATATGAGAAGAGTCATTGAAAGAGAATATAGGGAATTTTTTTGATGACATGCAATGCAATTCTAAGACATCCCTAAATGCAATGGTAATAATGATGATCACATTAAAGAAAAATACCCAAAAGAAATGCTACTGAGATTCCTGGAGGGTGCTTTTTGAGATTACCAAGTCCAATTATTTGCTTTGTCAAGCTTTTTTGTTCATTGAGCTGTCGTAGACCCATTGCACCTTAAAGATTTATGCCATTAACAAGATTTTAACTTGTAATTAGATCTAAATTACAAATTCCTCTCCCATTGTTATCGTCACATCAAGCCATACTCTGCCACCACATAATACCAACCTTATTACAATATCTTGCAAGTTCAACCAACCAATCTACTTCCTCTTTACTTGTCATTCAATTACAAATATCTATGTTGTTTTTTATAAAACATAACAGACAAACAAAAGGCAGTGAGCATCATTTGAAGAGCATATCAAATTTCTCATGAACAGAAAATCGATAGATGAAGCTTGTCACAATCTGGTCTTCTGTATGCTGGCTGCTAGTCTTGTCATTAAGGTAGCTTCAATTTTAACAGAAAATTTCTGGAAACATGCATAATACGAATATGCATAACCATTTGCAAGATATTTGAACTTTATTGCCATCTCAAGTAAATCACCAAAATAATGAAGTAGAACTCTCTTAATCATTGAGCCATTTGTCCTGTAATGTCTTGGCGTTGGCCTGGAACTCCATGTTAGGAGTTCTGATATTGGAACAAATGGGGTACCTAGATGGATGAGTGTTTTGGCTAAGACAAGTGTGTCTTCCTTACTCTTTCCAGTTCTGTCAAGTGGTTGAGTGCTACTATATATATTTCTGATGTAAACTTTGCTAGATTCCAACACAAGCACACAATAAACAAATCTGAAATAAGAAATTTCAGCATTCTGGATATGCTAGATTCCAACACAAAAAAAATCATATACTGAATTTGAGTAAAACTATAGAAATGAAAACTTCCTTTATAAAATATGCATGCACATGAAATGTTAAATATACAAGGCACTCTTAATATTCAGTTTGAAATCAGAGTGAGTACACCGACCACCTCACCCACAAGCTCAAGCACCATCAAGGCCAAATTGAAGCCGCCGCCATCATGGAACACATACTCGAAGGTAGCTTCTACATGAAAATGGCTAAAAAACTCCGTGAAATGGATCCTCTTCAGAAGCCAAAGCAAGACCGATATGCTCTACGCACTTCAGACCGGTACGGTTAGGGAGGAGTTGAATGCAGCTAGAAGGATTCAGCTTGCAACAGTGGGTAGGAGCTGCTGCTCGGTTGGGAAGGGGGTATATGAAAGTCTCGGCTGCTGTATACCTGAGAGCTGTGGCCAGAAATGGGGAGGAAGGGGACTGATAGGGTAAGCTGCTGCTAAGTTGGGGCTGGAGGGAATATGCTCGGCTGTATCGAGCTGAAATAAGAGCAGACAGACGAACGAAGAGGGAACTGAGAGAAATCGAGCAATCTCCGGCTAGAAATGCTTTAGCTTGCAACAGTGAACTTCAAATCTGAATTAGAGTGGGTGCTTTGGAGCGGCTTCTTCGGCTAGAAATGCTTCCTTCCGTCTCGTCTCCACGCTTCCTTCCGCTTCCGCTGCCGACTTGAATGCGAGTGAGGAGCATAAACGCTCGACGAACAGAAATGCTCGCGAAATAAGTCCGTCTAGACGTTTCCATCGGAATGCTTACGGAATGCTTGCGGAATGGCAAAATTGATTTACGGCGTTGTTTAGCATGGTATACGGGTAATATTGAAGTTTACTGTGTTAAACGAGTAAATCGAATGGTTTTTCGTGGTATGTATGTAAAAACCCCTAAAATTTAAGCGAGAGCTTTGACTCAACTCCAGCAAGATAGCATCCCATAAAGCAAGTTTGCATGGTTAAAGCCGGACTCACAAAGTCCAGTCGGCGGATGCATTCACGGGATTCATACAAGTTGGAGCATTCAGAATTCTGTGAACGAGAGATGAGGGGAGGATCGACTTCTACAGGAACATGCGAGAGAGAGGGAAGCGGAAGAAGAGAAATACCTGCAGTCTAGACGAGTCGGTTGGAGCGATTGGAGAGACGGCTTCGGCGCCCTTGTGGAGTTCTGCCGACTTCGGCTGAAAGAGGAAGAAATGGAGAGGGGAATCAGCTCTGCTGGGCGGAGAGGAGTGATGGCTGCGGCTAGCAGCAGGGACGGACGGGCTCGTGTGGGAGGGAGTGCTTCGGCTGCATTCAGAATTCTGTGAACGAGAGATGAGGGGATGATCGACTTCTACAGGAACATGCGAGAGAGAGGGAAGCGGAAGAAGAGAAATACCTGCAGTCTAGACGAGTCGGTTGGAGCGATTGGAAAGAGGGCTTCGGCGCCCTGTGTGGAGTTCTGCCGACTTCGGCTAAAAGAGGAAGAAATGGAGAGGGGAATCAGCTCTGCTTGGCGGAGAGGAGAGATGGCTGCGGCTAGCAGCAGGGACGGACGGGCTCGTGCGGGAGGGAGTGCTTCGGCTGCTGTGCGTGGAGCTCGTTCCCTAAGTGCAGATACGAGCGAGGGATCGGCCGAATGGAGAGGGAGGAGGAGGGTTCCGAGCGTTCGTTCTCTCGGGTAGGTCGGGCCGAACGAGGGGGAAAATAGCGAGGGTTAGGGTTAGATAGAGAGAGAGAGAAGAGATATATATATATATTAATCTTAAATTATTCTGATATTTTGGACCTTGACAGTCTTATTCGTTTTGTGATAGAAGGTTGTTTGGTTGTCGTCATGAATCTTTTTTTAGTTCAAAATTATGCGTTGTAGCTTATGACCACTCCACATTCGTATAAACTCATCCATTTAGTGCGAAACGATTTGTTGATATGTTTCAATATTTTGATGTTAACAACGCTATCAATTTCACGAACGGAGGTCTTTGAGCATCATCGCAACCTCCTGACTTCGATATGAGCGTAGGCGTGTCGACGAATTTTCTTCTTGATCGGTCGGCCGTCAAATAGTGTAATATGTGGCGGACTTGATGAGGTATTGGTTTTGATCTGTGCTTTGTGTTTTTAGATCATTTCAAAATAGAATTGGATGTCACCTTATAGGCAATGCAAAGTTTGATTTGAGGCAGCTTTTGGTTGAGAGTTTTTCCTCGATCATGGTCCATCAATTAAGTATAAAGATATCTTAGATTTTACTTATAGTCAATAAGTTGGATCTAGCCAGATCAATAACTATCATCATTATCGACGCATGAGCTCTTTCACTATAGCCTTTTCTTATAGTTTGTTGAGTAAAAAGAGTGTCAGCGACTAGGCTATTTGTAGGCTTGTTGAGTCTGACCTTTAGAACATACTCTAATCTTTGACTTAAGGTGTGATAGATTGATAGTTTTGTCATAAGATTAACGAACTTTCACTATGCCTTTTCGCTTGAGTGAGGAGAGCGTCAGCAACTCAGTGATTTATGGGCTTGTTGAGTCCGACTTTTAGAATTCATCTGTGTCCTATACTTGAAGATGTATAGATTGATATTTTTCTAACTTAATTGATTGAAGCTTCCAAAATTGAGAGTTCTTCTAACTTGATCTTCAAAATTTGATGAATCTTTGAGATAAACTTTGATATTTATAGTTGTCTTTTCATTCATGAAATTGATTCTTTATGTTCTTGCAAGAGTATGTAACTTTGACCGCAATAATTATAGATATATTCAGAGATTTCAACATAAAGCTCGATAATAACTTGAATATATATATATATATATATATAGGAAAACCTCCTGCTTCACAGGAGAAGATGAAACAATTTTGATCATGAAAAAACACTTCCTATTTAATAGGAAATTGTAGACTAATTCAAATATATATTACAAAATTTAAACTTTTAATATAAATAAACATAGTTTATTTTGATCGTCATATATATTTATCTGAGGATCTCACCAAAAGATATTAACTTAGCTAAATATATAAAAAAGGCCCCATGTGGGCTTTAAATAATAACAAAAATGTGTTCATGCTTTACAAGAGAATCTTCAAGTGACATTATATGTGTATTTGGTTTAAAAGCCTTACTAGTAAAATTCATTTAAGTATTTATATACTTATCCATAGTTAGTTGTGATATTTCTTGAGATATTGACCATTGATTGGTGGTATCGGTCATTGGCCATTTATGTTAATAAGCTGGTAGGCTCCTCCTTCGTACACTTTCTTTATGACGTAGGGACCTTCCTAATTAGCTTCGAATTCATCAACGATCTTACGATGAGAGATGAATAGTTTTCTCAGCACTATAACTAATTCACATTTCTGGAAAGTTCGAGGATGTCTGACTGAATGCTTTGGACATCCTTATTCGATAGATTTCTAAAATTTGTTTAGCTTAGAGTCTAACTTCATCAAGTGCATCCAACTCTTACATTTGCGCGAGTTCTCATCTTGAGTAAGATTTGAATTTTCAGTGATGGTAGCTCAACTTCTAGTGGTAGAACAACTTCAACTCCAAATGCTAGAGCATAAGGAGTGGCCTTAGTCAGCGTCTTATAAGTTGTTTTATATGCCCATAGTGCTTCCATCATTTTAGTGTGTCACTCTCTTTTATTCTTTATGAGAATCTTTTGATCGAGTTTACAAATATCTTAATGAAAGCTTCAGTTAAACCATTAGCCTTTGGATTGTAGATTGATGAGTATCGCCAATCAATTTTATGTCGTTCAATCAGATCTTCACACTCTTGAAATCCAGGCCGTTGACTGAAATGATTCATCGTGGCATCCCAAATCCATAGGCAACATTATTGGTAAAGAAGTCAACGACTCAATCAGTAGTGACTTCCTTGAATGATGTTCAGCCAACTTGGAAGTAATGGTATGCTAAAATGAATCGATGTTCAGGTGATGATGATCGATCGACAATTATATTTATGCTAATGATAGAGGATCGATCGGGTATGATATTGAGGTATGATTCACTCTTTTGAAAGATAGAGATATCACCCTTCAATTGACCTAATCACCTAATAAGGACTTTGTGGTGTTTATTTTTGGAATTCATTTTGTATGTGGGGGGCACACCACGTAGATCTTAGAGTGTACATATTGAGGTGATCGTGTATGACATAGAGGAATAGTGTACTATCTCGAAAGATAGAAGTCGCTACCCTACAATAGACTTAATCGTTTAATAAGGACTCCTAAGGCATGATGGATGCTCGAGTATACCTGAGATTTTGTTCCTACTTTACATAGATGAATAAAGTAGAGTTTATTTAAATCAGGTTCTAAAATTTCTTATGGGGGGCAAACTCCCATAGTTAATCACATCTTAAGGAAAATAAATCTATTAAAAATACTCTTGATTAAAGTAGGCGATTGTTGTCTCCAAAGAATTCAAAGATAAGACTATCAACAAATTGGTTGTATTTTAGAAAATCAAGTGAGAAAGATCAAAAGGGAAGAGTTATTATTAAAATCAAAAGAGATGAGTAGGGAGTGCTCATGATACTAGGAAGCTTAATGAGCACTCTAATTTATCCTATGGTTGGTCTTTACATAATTGAAGTTGAGGAGATTTATTTATTTAAGTTGAAATTTTATTATAAATCTATGACTTATAATTCCACAATAGAAGATTGTGAAAATGCCTAAGAGATAATGATTTATGTTCGTAGCCCCACAGAGAAACATCAACCATTAATTCTAAATCTAGGGAGCTTTGGAGAGGGCCAAAGCACTCCCTAAATTTAAGGCAAAATGGGTATATGATTTACCTCCACAAGAGATGATAAATCACCCGATCGCTGGACTTATAACCACTTAGAGTGACAGTCAGCTAACTCCTCCCTTGTTTCAAATCTATGTAGGCAAGTCTTATGCTTTTGCAAGATGACTAGGTTGTTATTATTTAGAAAAGAAATTAAGTCCTTAAACCTACTCCCTAAGAGACTAGAGCATGAGGGATATGAATAATAACTTAAATCTAATACAAATTTTTATCAAATTTTGTTTGATTTTGGACATTTTATTTTGACACAGGCTATGAGATTTTATATCCCTAAATGTATGAGAAGTTAATTATGAGCCAAATCAAGAGGGAATGAGGTGTTCTTACATCATAGGCTCTCAAAGGTTAAGCCCATTCTATCTGGCACAGATGGAAGCCCTCTCTAATCACGAGTGAAATAACATGATATGTGTGATGTTAAATATACAACATCTAGTTAAGGGGTTACTAAATATTTTATTATCTTGATTTGATACCTAAGCTTTAGGTGAGGTTATGAGTTGTTTTAAAAGTTTAGTTATGAGTTTGTTAGTGTGATAGAAAATTTATTTTTATCCTAAGAGCCTAATTGTATCCAGGCCATACAATAATCACCAATCATAAACAAATTATGAAAATGCATACTTTTTCTAATACACAAACTAAACAAAATATCAAACAATTTTATAAAGCTATCACAAAAAAATAAAAGGTCGATCATTGGTACCACCTTATAACCCAAAAGAAATGTGGGTAGCTTCCCTTCCTTATACAACGGATTACAAAAAAAAATTATAAATGATGAATGCTATGGGGTCTTCATTCTTCATTTCTTTACTTTAGTTTACTTCATTTGATTTGCTCCATTTCTTTCTTCCTTTTGGCTTGATTTGAATATGGTTGCTCCAAAGCATCACATGGTACATAAGACTTGGTCTTCTACCCAATTCTCATCCTAATCCTCCATAATAATTATCCTAATACTAATGTAAAATTATATTAAAATAATAAAAGTAAATCTAGCTACACCTAAAAAGTAAATGTTCGCTAAACACATCATACAACTCAAACAATTATATGAATAATTTAGACTTAGCACCATAAGTAATCAAGCTCACATGTCCTAACTTGGGTTATGCTTAAGGGCTAAGCAACCAACATAGTAAAAAGTATTTATATTTTTATTTAACGGCCCCTTAAGCACAACTCCCTGCATAAAGCATGATTAGACTAATATCAGCTTAACATCGAGACTGCACACATAAATCCTAACATCAAGTCTACAACATTACATCACAAAACAAACATATATTAAACCATGCATCGCCCTAACATAAAGCTAGAAATAGTGACTTAGTCCCAATGTGTATGCATTAAAGCTTGTGTCATAAGCCAGCTTTAGAGTTGTAATTTGCCAAGTGTGAGGGATTTAATTCATAAAAGGGTTGATTTCTCTTTAAGTGATTTAATTGAATTGGAGATTTTACTTAATATTTTTTCTTTTATATGGCATACACTTAACATCTAAGTGTTATAAAGAGAAGAAAGAAAAGGAAATCTCTCTTTCATCCCCACCTTTTAGGGGAGTTTTGTACCTATACTCTCTATACTCTCATGAGAGTACAGAGCATTTTAGTCATTTCTTCCAGTTTCTTTGGCCTGGTTGTTGAGATTATATTCATTACATTTTATTGAAAGCAATTTGGAGGCAATTTGGATGGTTTTTCGGGGGAGTACTGAATCTGTACTCTCTGTACTCTCATAAGTGTACAGGATATTTTGCTAATATTTTTCCACTTTCTTTGGCATGTTTGGAGGAAATATGTTCATTACAATCCATTAGGAATAATTTGGAGACTAATTATTTAGTTTTTAGGGGAGTTTAGCATCTGTACTCTCTGTACTCTCTATATTGTCTATACTCTCTATACTCTCTGTACTCTTTGTACTCTCATGAGAGTACAGAGGATTTAGCTCATTTTTTCCACTTTCTCTGGCCTGTTTGGATGAAATATGTTCAGTAGATTTTAGTAGGAATAATTTGGAGGCTGATTGGTAGTTTTTATGGGTGTTTTGCATCTGTATACTCTCTATACTCTGATGAGAGTACAGAGCATTTTATTAATATTTTTTCACTTTCTTTGGCTTATTTGAAGGAAACATGTTCATTATAACCCATTAGAAATAATTTGGAGGCTGATTGCTTAGTTTTTAGAGGAGTTTAGCATCACTCTCTATACTCTTTATCTTATCTATATTATCAGTACTCTCAGATTCTCAGTACTCTCATGAGAGTACATAGGATTAGCTCATTTTTTCACTTTCTCTGTTTGGATGGAATATATTGAGAGATTTCGGTAGGAATAATTTGGAGGTCGATTGGTATTTTTTTGTGTTTTGTATATGTACTCTCTGTACTCTCATGAGAGTACAAAGCATTTTGTTAATATTTTTTTCACTTTTTTTTGTACTATTTGGAGGAAATATGTTCATTACAATCCATTAAAAATAATTTGGAGGCTGATTGTTTAATTTTTAGGGGAGTTTAGCATATGTACTCTCTAGATGCTCCACCCTTAGATATGCTTATAGAGGATCAGCCCAAGGTGGACTACAATGTCCTCTCTCATCTAAGAAAGTTTCCATCTAAGCTAAGCATATTCGACGCCCTTGTCTTATCCAAAGAAATGAGGGAATCATTAATCAAGGCGCTCCTTGATCATGAAATATTCTTAGCTCAGTTGACTGCTATTGGTGAGGAGGCACATTACACAAAAGAAGCTCAGGGGATCACTTTCATAGATGAAGACCTTTTTCTAGGGGACATGGACCACAACTGTCCCTTTTACATCATAGTTGACATGGGCAGATTCAGACTTGCCAGAGTTCTCATCAATCCAGATGCATCGGTGAAAATTATGAGTCTAAAGACCCTTGTCTATTTGAGAATCGACATCTTTATACTTCAAGGAGATTGGATGATGTTGAGAGGATTCAATGAACAAGGTGAGCGGGCTTTAGGTTTTATAGTGTTACCCTTGGAGATAGGTGACTGGAAGACTGAAACCAAGTTTTACATAATTGATTCGAATACTTCATTCACTGCTTTGCTCGGTAGGCCCTGGATACAACAGAACAAGATAATTTCATCCTCCCTCCATCAGTGCATCAAGTTTAAAAAGGATGAGATTGAATATCATGTTAATGGGATGAAAAGACATTTTTAGTTAGAGAGGTTGAGATTTATGATGATGCGACCTACTAACTTCCTCAAAATACCCTTCTCTCATGAACTTGGACAAAATTCAAATACATAAGAAAATAAAAATGAAGAAAAGAAAGAGCAAAAGAAAAAGAAAAGAAAAGTGAAAATCCAAGTGAAAAAGAAAGGGGAATTGAAGAAGAAATAGAGCAGCATATCACATTCCACCCATAGTTCATTCCATCATATGGACATGTGGGTAGGATAACTCAACCTCCACTAGGTAGAGGTAAAGGCAGAAACAGAGGCAGTTCTAGAGAAGGAAGACCCCCTGGTTGGCCATCAACCAACAGGGGTTATGTTCCAGTTCGTAGAAGTACCCCTACTATTCACATAGACTTGGAATCCAGTTCAGAGGATGTTGACCTCATTTTTAGGATGAGCTCTCAACTCCTCCATCTTAGACATAGGGCTTCTCTTAGACTTTAAGAGATCCTTAGTCTTAAGACACATCTAGTGATTATGTGGACACTCAACCTAGCCCTAGAGACTTAGATGGGTTAGCCATAGGAATAGGTCATGCCTTAGGGGTGTTAGGAAAATTTTCCTTCCCTAGCTTGAACCATTCCTCACCTTCCTTCCTTCAAGTCAAATTCCAAATCAATCCTAATTGATTTTCTCAAACTCCAAATCAATCCTAATTGATTTTTTTTTCTCAAATCAATCTTGTTTGATTTTCTCCAAACTCAAATCAATATCACATGATTGAAATCCATAATTGAAATCCATGACTGAAATCCATGATTGAAATTCATGATTGAAATCCATGATTGAAACCCACGATTGAAATTCCAAATTTAAAATCTTTTCTAAGTCCTTTGAATCTCTCTTAAGGACTTAACCTAAATCAAATCTAAATTAATTCAAATTCATAAAATTTTCTCACAACTCATTTATATTCTCATTTGTATTCACATATATAAATGAAATATAAATTCAAATCAATCAAACTAAACCTAAAATTCAAGTTCAAACCACAAATCTTCCCTATGTCACTTTGATTTTCTTATAAGGACTTAGCCTAGATCATATTCAAATCACTTCAAATCCTTGAAATTTTCTCATAACCCACTTATATTCTCATTTATATTCACATATATAAATGAAATATAAATTCAAACATCCAAAACCACTTCTAGAAACTCAAATTCATTCAAAATTCAACCTAAGCCTTTCAAGTCAAAATCTTGAAATTAGCCAAATCAGCCAAACACTAAACTTTTCTTCATGGTTCAATCAATCCTTCAATCATGAAACCAAATATGAATACAAACTTCAATCACCAAATTAAAACTCAATTCAAAAATCAAGCCAAAATCAAATTCATGTCACCCTTTGAACTTGAAATTGTCAAATGAATCAAAACCCATTTGACTTCAAATCACTTGTAAATGGATTTATATTTCAATCATATGTCCATATACAAGTTCAATCAAACTCAATTCAAGCTTTGACCATTTGACCTACTTAGGCTCACTTGACCCAAAGTGACCTAAAGTACCCCTTATGAGCCAAATCCTAATCCTAACCAAATTGGATTGAACTGAGCCCATTTAAGCTTCTCATCATGATCAACAATCATCATGAGATGATCAATCAATCAAATTGGGTCAAACCAAATCAAACCTAAGGGTTGACCAAGTCAACGCTTAGCCAAAATAAAACCCAACATAGCCAAAATTCACCATATGCCAAATTGATTGAAACCATTGATCTAAGTTCATTCACCAATGTTTGAACTGACCAAGTCAACATTTGAGCCTAACCTAGCCTAATTACTTGACCCAAGTTGACCCAACTTGACCTAAAAAATCAAAATATGTCAAAACTTGATCTAAGCCAAATTGATTGAAACCAATGGATCAAGTTTATTCCAAATCACTTATTGAACTTGACCAAAGCCTCAATTGGCCAACTAGCCAATTGTTGACCTTAAACCCAACTTGACCTAAAGGGTCATACTGAGCCAAATTCAAACTTAACCAAAATTGATTGGAAATAAAGATATCAATCCCTATCATATGACCACCAAACCTAAACTTACCTATGACCTAGCTCAAATAGGTCAAATGGGTCAATTTGGTCAACTTGACCCATTTGACCTAAATGAACTTAAATGAACCAAATTCAAACCTAAACCAAATTGAATCAAATAAACTAAAACATTTCAAATGACCATATAACTTTGACCCAACTATTGGTTTGACCAAATTTGACCAATTGGTCAACTTGAGACCCATTTTTTAAATGGGTCAACATGAGCCAAATCACATCAAACAAACTTCAAATTCAATGAAACTTGGCCAAACATATTTTATCATCATACCAAACATGCCCAAACTGAAATAAAGGTCAAATGACCATTTTCCCCTAGGCCATATGGTAAAGTTTGGCTAATTCCACTAATTTGGTCAAATCCTCTTCATACCCACTTGGCACCTTCTTAGTGGATCAAATGAACACTATGGAGTGTGGTGCACCCAACCCAATGGGTATGGATCAGCCTAATCTAGCCCAATGGCCAAATCGAGCACATGCTTTGAAATGGCCACATGGGAATCATGCTTCCACTCAATTCAATCACATGGGGAGTTCACCATTCCACACCTCTGACAAAATTGAACTCAAGGACATCCTAAATGGCCGAACAAATCCACTAAATCAAGGCAATTGATTAAAAATGGCATGGTAAGCTTCGGCCATATGATTTCCTTGGGGAGATATACTCCCTAATTTGATTCCAACATTCCTCATGATCCTGGGGAAGTCAGAAGTCGACCTCCCCAAGCTTCCTAGAGTGATTTCAAAACTTCATTTCTCAATTTTCATAGCTTGAAAATGGGGTGTCCCATTGAAGAGCCAACTTACTCCACAATCAAAACCAGTGCAATTCCCTTTGCACACTCCCTCAGGGACCCCAATCGAACTCACCCAAGCTCTTTCCTAAGTTCCTAAGGAAAGGGAGGAGCCATCTTGATCAAGATCGAGCTCAAGGCAAAGGGGAGTTGGTCCATAGAAGCATCCACTCAATTTCAAGAGCTCAAATCTGCTTCCTCAACCCATGAAGCTTCTCCAAGGGAATCGAGCACCGTGATCACCCAGGTTATCCATTTTCAAACTTAATCTATCTATGGTTTAGGGCTTTATGAAGTGAATGTTAATCCCATATTTAGCCATTATATGTGATCTAGGTTGCATGTTGATGGTGTGGGTTGATTTTCATCCCAATCAGCTCAATCGAGCTTCATGGCTTCAAACATGGACCATGGCTCGCATAGTGAGAGTGGGATTAATCGGTCGTCATCTACGCATTTTGGATGGATGGCCGAGATTAAAATGAGCCATGAATTTACCCTTAATTTATTATAATTTTGATCTCAATATTAGTTTATTATTTTAGATTATTAGTTAGTTTTAGTTTATAGTTATTTGGTTTAGTTATTATTGGTTTGATGATAGCCTCGGAGGTATGGATCAAAATCGAAGGGGAATTTTTTTTGGCACTTTTGTGGAATTGTAATCCCATTACATTTTGATCATTAGATCTTCATCTCCTTTCATGATGATGGTGTTAAATTTTAGCTCAATTTGAGCTCAATCGGATCAAGTCTAAGAGATGGATGATTGCCTTCTCCCGCATCTGAGCTCAGAGATGAATCATGGACCGTCCATCCCGTGTGTTTTGGATGGACTCTCCTGATAAATCCATGTCATATCCACATTTTAATCCCTTTAATACCTCGTTTAATCTTGATCATGATCTTTTGATTGACGGTCCAAGGGAAAGCACGTAGCGCCACCGACTGACTATGTAGCCGATGTGATAACTTAAATAACCAATCTCATCTTGCCACATAGAAAGAAAGCGCTGCATCTGCGGTCCATGTGGTGCCAACGGTATTAGTTATATAATTAGGCTATTTAATTAAGTTTTAATCAAAGAGTCTTCAAAAATATATAACTAAATGTAGAAAAATTAGAAAAATACAAACTTAAATGCATTTTGAAGAAATTTCAATGGAGAATAATATAAAATTAAGTTTAATTGATTTTGGGTAAATTTCATACAATTTGAGTTTTATTATTAATTTAATTATGTTAATTACTCTTAATTATTCCACCAATCAATTCCAAACTTCTCATGTTTGTTTAGTGGGATAACTTCTGCCTCTCCTAATTTTCTTGGAATTTATTAATGGTTTAATTAGGGTAATTGCTTGATTCATTCCTAATTACTCTCTTAATTAATTAAATGATTAATTAACCTATTAAATAGTGATAAATTCATTAATTAAGTTTGCTAATTACCTTAGAACTGTGAATGGACTTGGGAATGAGATTAGAGTCCTCTCCCAAATATTTGCCCTAAGTTCATTTCATTTGGATAAAAATCTAATTAAGGTGCAAATTAATTAAATAGTTTAATCATTTAATTAAATTGCTTAATTAATCAAAATTATAAAATCATATCTAACCCATAACGGTGGGAAGGGTTATGAAGGTATTTAAATTAAACCCTTTAGCTTAATTAATCATTAATTGTTTAAATGCATCTTAGGTGCATTGCTAATTTAAATTCCTTATGATTTTATGTCATACATTGGCTCATAATTATTTAGTTAAATATATTAAAGTGTAAGGTAATTAATGGACTTAATGTACACCTTATCCTAAGTAAAATATAAAATAAATCTAATGGTTCTAAAATTAAACTAAAATAACATACACTGGTGGAGATGGGTTAGACCAGAAACCTTCTCACATTTTCTAAATTCAAATCAAACTCAAAACAAAATCAAAATTTCCTTAATCCAACTTTGATTCACTTTAAATAATCTTATTCCATAAGATTGACTTTAGGAATTAATTAGAGTGAGTGAAGTTACATGCTTACATCACTCTGTTTCTTTCCTAGCATACTAAATGTGTATGTCATATGAAAATCATGTATTCATATCGTTTGAAAAATAAATTAAAATGAAATATTTTCTTCATGTCAAATTGCATATTTTGGCTAAAGTAAGAATATGAATAGCTATTTTCACTACTAAATTCAAAACTATTTTCAAAACTTATAAATTAAATATTGCAAATGAAAATCATGTTATTTATAAGTACTTATAAACTTGCATGTAAATAACATAAAATGTGTTATGTGATTTCCTTCTCTTTCTTAACATAGGTTTGTATAGGATTTGCCAAGTATATAGTCCATTTGAAAAGGATATAACACTTGCTTAAATCCATTCCTATACACTCCTATGTCATGACTTAAGAAGCAAATCCACATCACACATGTAAACTAAACAATCAAATCAAATTAAACAAACACAAACTTTTTGCATGATTCTTTTTCCATTCATTTGCCTTTATACATGCACATGTATTTAAGAAAAGTGGTATATTAGGACATCCTTTTGAGGCTTTAAGTAGCCCTCTCTCCTTATACCCTTGGTGTAGAAAATAGTGGCGTCGTACTCAGTTATGTCTTTCATATATGTAAATGTGCATATGAATAGTGGATAAAAGAATCCTTCTTTTCTACTTAACAAAATCATGCATACATGAAACATTCCAAAAAAAATTTTCTTAAACAAACCCTCTTAGCATTCATCATGAAGGTGTGCTAAAATTTTTTATTTGCATATATAGATATGCTTAGGATTCATCCATATGTATGTTACACATGTTGGGGAACAAAATAAAGTGTCGTGTATTTTGTGATAGTAATTAACTTTACTTAATCTTAAAATGCCTTTCTTTTTGAATAGGTTTGTTTAGGAGAAATATAAACTTAGGATTAATTAAAACACATAATAAAACATTCATTAAACAAAATCAATAATGAATCTACCTTAAAAATTACTTAAGGTAGGGAAGAAAGAGAAGTTCTCTTCTCTTTCCATCTCTTTATAACACTTAGTAATTAAGTTGTAAGTTCATTCAAACCTAATCAAATCATAAAATAAAATCAACCAAATCAACTAAATTACTTAAATAAAACAACCCTCTAAGTTGAACTCTTTCACACTTAGAAAATTTTAACCTTAAAGCCTAACTAAACATACCACACAAATCTTAAATAGCACACACATTAGGCTAAGTCACCACTTCTAGCTTTAGGTTAGGGTGATGCATGGTTTGATGTTTACTTTTATTTTGTGATGTGATATTTTTAGTCTGCATGCTAGGGTGTATGTGTGTAGACTGAATGATAGGGTGATCTTAGTTTAATCATTGTCTTGTGTAGGGGATTGTGCTTAAGGGACACTGTAATAAAAATATAAATGCTTTTGTTGTGCAGGTTGCTTATACCCCTAAGCATAATCTAAAATAGGCCAGGTGGACTAGGTTACCCATGTGTGGGGTGCTAAGTCCAATTTATCCAATATACATGCTTGAGATTATTTGGTTTTGTTTAGCTAATCTCTGTTTTAGAGGATTTAGTTAGATTTACTTTTCCCATTTTCATGTAATTTTGCAATTAGGATTTAGAATGATTGTTATGGGGGATTAGGATGAACATTGGTCATCAGACTATGTCTTATGTACCATGTGAAGCCTTTGGTGCAACCACATTCCAACCAACTAAAAGAAGAAAGGAGAAAGAAAAGAGAAGAAAGAAGAAAGAAAGAAGAAAGAACCAAATGAGGAAAGAAGAATGAAGAATGAAGATCCCCATAACATGAATTCATTTTTGTAATTAATTCATTTGTAATCTGGGTTATATAAGGGTAGAACTCAGCTACCCAATTTGTTTTTGTGTTTGTGCAATGGAGTCCGACCAAAAGGTCTCTCTTATTCTTTGCGCTAGTTTTATAAATTGATTAATGTTTGTTTAACTTAGCATTAAGATGGCATCCTTTTCTAATTTCTTTCTTTCTTTGATGTATGGTCTGATCATGATTAGGCTCTTAAAAAATAAATTATTTATTCAATTAATCAACTCAAAACTAAATGCTAAACAACTCATAACCTCACCAAAATCCTAGATTACAAAAATCAAGATAAAATAATTAGCAACCCCTTAGCTGGACGTTGTATTTTCTTTCTCACATCATGCATAAAAAGCATATTATTTCACTCTTGATTTGGAGGGCTTCCACCAATGCCAGAGAACTTGACTTGACTTTTGAGAGCCATGGTGGAAAAACACCCCCTTTCTCGCTGATTTTGGCCCATAATCCAATTTCTCATGCATTAGACATATGAATCCTATAAGCCTGTGTCAAATCAATAGTCCAAAATAAAAATAAATTGTAACAAAATTTGCATTAGATTTAAGTCATTAAATCATGCCCTACATGATCTGATCTCTTAGGGAGTGTGCTTAAGGACTTAGTCTCATTCTAAACAAACAACAACTGAGCTATCTTGCAAAAGCATATGACTTGCCTACACGTATTTAAAATCATAGGAGGAGTTTTTTGGCGGCCACCCTCAGGCGGTTGTAAATCCAAACAATCGGGTGGTTTATCCTCTCTTGTGGAGGTAAACCAAATACCCATTTCACCTTAGATTTAGGTCTTGCTTTGGCCCTCGACAAAGCTCCCTAGATTTAGGTTCAGAGGTTGCTACTTCCCTTGCTGCTACAAGAACAAATCCTCACCTCTTAGACATTTCCATCTAGTGTCAGAATCGTAAGTCTTAGATTTCTAACAAAAATTCAACTTAAACAACTAATTCCCTCAACTTCAAAACATAAAGCCCAATCCAGGATAGCTTGGGATGCTTATTAGGCTTCTTAATATCTAAGCATCCCCTACTTATCTTCCTTTGGCTTCGATAATAACTCCCTCCTCTTGATCAATACCAATTGATCTTTTAAAAATAAACTAATTGATTGATAGCCCTATCTTCAAAATCTTTGGAGACAATGATCATTTACCTTAATCGAGAGTATTTCTAAGGAATCCTATTCCTTAGAATGTAATTAACTATGGGGGCTTGCCACTATAGGGAACTTAACGAACCCGATTTAAAATAAACCATGCTTTACTTTTTCATGTAAAGTAAGGGAAGAATCTCTAGTACATTTTGAATACCCATAGTCTTTAGGAGTCTTTATTCAGGTGATTAGATCCATTGTAGGGTAGTGACTTCATCTTTCGAGATAGTACACCTTTCCTCATGGTCATACGATCACTAATAAAAATATCTGCATCTACGGTGTCCCAACAATGGTGGTATATTTATGTTTTCATTTATCCCTTCTAAAGGGATAGATGAAGGCAAGAATCTATTTTCACCTCAGATTTTTCTGATGACTCCGCTGGGGAAGGTTCCTCTCTCCAACTTTGGTAAATGATCGTTATATTGAAGTATTGATGGTGGGTTTTTATTATATATGAATCTAAGACTATCTTTCTTTTCCGTTGGCACTTAGTTTATTTCATCCTTAAGCAAAGCTAGCCAACATCTTTAGGTTTTAGGATCTCACTTCGTGTGGGTCTTAAAATCCCTTGTTGGGTTCCCCAATGGTTGAAACTAAAAATCTAATAAAAAGAAATAACTAAAGTCTTCATTCTTACCATTTCAATGGTAAGGTAAGGTTCATTCCAAAAGCAAAAAAAATAAAATAAATCCTTTATGAAAACATCAATCTCCAAAAAGCACTTTTTTAAAATGCACATAATTAAATGTTTGCACAAAAAACACCCTCATCCAACAATCTTCATGATTGTTATATGTAGGATCATTTTCAAAAATATAATGTTTGACTCAGGATTGTAGAATTCATATGCCTAATGCATGAGAAGTAAAATTATTGGCCAAAATTAGCGAGAAGGGAGGAGGTGTGTTTCCACCATGGCTCTCAAAGGTCAAGCCAAGTTTCTCTGGCAAAGATGGAAGCCCTCCAATCAAGAGTGAAACAAGATGCTTTTGTGCATGATGTTATAAAAGAAATACTCATCCAGCTAAGGGGTTGCTAATTCTTTTATCTTGATTTTAGCATAAGCTTTAGGTGAAGTTTTGAGCTCTTTATTTTTAATTTTGAATTGCTAAATTTGGTAGAAGATTTATTTTTTCTTAAGAGCCTAATTCACATCCAGGCTATACATCAAGCAAGAAAGAAACTAAGAAAAAAATGTCATCTTAATGCACAAGCTAAACAAATCATCAATTAATTTATAAAGCTAATCGTATAAGAATAAGAGATCATTATGGTCGGGTACCACCGCACAAACCCAAAAATAAGTTGGGTAGTCGAGCTTTACCCTTATACAGTCTGAATTATAAATGAATTAGGTACAATTAAGCAAGGAACTCATTGTTATGAGGGTCTTCAAGCTTCATTTCTTTATTCTTCTTTTCTTCTTCTTCTTCTTTGATTCTTTCTTTTGGTGGTTGGAAGTTGCTCCAAAGGCCACATGGTACATAAGATGAGATCTTATGATCAATGTTCATCCTAGTCCCCATAATAATCATTCTAAAATCTCAATTGTAAAAATTACATAAAAAGAAAAAGTAAATCTAACTAATACCTACAAAAAGAGATTAACTAAACAAACCACACAAGTCCCAAGTATGTGTATTAGACTTATCACCCCCATATGAGTGACTAAGTTCACCTGGCTTATTGAATTATGCTTAGGGGTATAAGCACTGCAATAAACAAAGTATTTATATTTTATTTATCACAACACCCCTTAAGAACAATCCCTTATAGAAAATATATATCACAAAATAAAAGCAAACATCAAATCATATATCACCCTAACCTAAAGCTAAAAGTGATGACTTAGCCTAATGTGTGTGTTTTAGTGGTTTGTGTGATATGCTTAACTATGGCCTTAAGTTAGAATTTTTTAAGTGTGAAGAATGTTCAACTTAGAGGAGGGTTTCATTCAAATGGTTTAGTTATTTTGAGTTGATTTTATTTTATGTTTTGATTGGGTTCAAGTGAATCCTACATTTAATTACTAAGTTATAAAGAGAGGGAAAGAGAAGAGAATTTCTCTTTCCTTCCCTAACTTAAGTAATTTTTAAAGTAGATTCATGTTTTGGTTTTATTTAGTGAATGTTTTATTATATGAACTCTAAACAAACTTATTTAAAAAGAAATGTATTAAGATTAAGTAAAATGAACTAAATTCATAAAATATACATCACTTTATTTCTTTCCCAACATGTATAACATGCATATGAATGAGTCCTAAACATATTTATACATACAAATGGGAATGTTTAGCACATTTTATGATGCATGCTAAGTAGTTTACTTAAGAAAATTTTAATGTTCATGATGCATAATTTTCATTAAGTAGCAAAGGGTTTCTTATCCAATTTTCACAAGCACATATGAATGCATGAAATGCATAAGTGAGTACGACACCATTGTTAACCAGGGGTGTAAGGTACAAGACCTACTAAGGGCTACTTAAAGCCTCACAACTCTGGGGTTGTCCAAACTAATATACCACTTTCCTTAAATACAAACATGTGTACAAAAGAAATGAATGGAAAAGAAAGAATGCAAAAAATTTATGTTGGTTGATTTATTTTGTTTATTATAATTTATATGTACAAGTATAGGTATCCTTCTTAAGTAATAGCATAGGAATGAATGAGAGATGAAATTAGGCAAGTGTTAGGTTCTTTTCAAATGAACTATACACTTTTCCAAATTCTATTCAAAACTATACCAAAAGAGAGGAGAAGGAGAACTATACTAAGCACATCCGTATATTTTACTCACATACAAGCTTATAAGTAAGATATAAGTAATACACTTTTAGTTTTGATAATTGATTTATATTTTTTTTTAAAATAATAATTTGGATTTAATAGTGATAATAGCTACTCACATTCTTACTTTAGCCAAAACATGCAATTTGACATAAAGGAAACATTTTCATTTTAAATTTGATTTTTGAAAAGCATGAATGTATGAAATCATATAACATAAATATTTAGCATGTTAGGAAAGAACTAAAGTAATGAAAGCATGTAAACACATTCACCTTAATTAATTCATAAATGCAATCTTATGAAATAAAAAAGCTTGAAGTAAATCAAAGTTTGTTTAATGTGATTTTTGTTTGATTTTGAGTTTGATTTAATTTGGAGAATGTGAGATGAATTTGCTGTTCCTAGCCCATTCCCACATGTGTTTGATATTTTTGTTCAACTTTTAGGTGATTAGATTTATTTTATATTTTGATTGGATTAAGATATGAATTAAGCATGTTAATTATCTATTACCTACACCATCTTAGCATAATTAATCAAATAATTATGCCAATGAGATGACATAAAATCTCACAAGGAATTTAAATTTGCAATGCACCTAGGAAGGAAAATGCCTAATGTAATTTGGCTCATGATTAATGATTAATTAAGCTAAGGAGTTTAACTTAAGTAATTTCAAAACACCCCTCATACATATGAGTTGAATCTTGATTTTCTTAATTGTACTTAGGCTCTTGAACACCTAAGTATCTACCCAAGAATAATTAATTGAGTTCTAGAAAGTTTTAGAATTTTATGAAATTAATTAAGGGGGTAATTAATGAATTAACCCTTAATTAATGATGGATTAAGGAAGAAAAAGGGTTAAACCACTAATTACAACCTTAATTAACCTTAATTATATTAAGTGAGTAATTAAGGAATGAACTAGTAATTCCCCAATTAAGCCACAAATAAATCCCAAGAAATTAGGGGAGGTAGATAACATCCCTCTAATTCCAAAAAATTTGAGATTAATGGGATTAATTAGGAGTTAATTAACAAATTAATATTCCTAATAAAACCCAAATTCGAGAAAAGAACTATTCAATATTAATCAAAATCAATTTTAGAATATTCAGTGTTCAATTATCTTTCTAATACAATTTATTTCATTTTTTTGTATTTTTCTATGTTGAGATATGAATTTCAGAGGTTTAGGTAATTAATTAGAATGATTTAAATCCTTAGTCCCTATGGGCGCCACACATGCAGCTGACACGACATGCACTTTACACACGGCATGCTCTGATTCATTATTTAAAATGTTACATCGTAACGCCGCGTGGTGGCAGCACTACGTGCTTTCTCCTCAGCCACCCGATCAAGGATCGGACGATTTAGATTAAAGCCACAGATCAGGGGATTTAAAAAAGAATATATCACGCATTTTAATCTCGGCCATCCATCTAAAATGCACGGATGGACGGCCAGAGATCTGTCTCTATAAATGCCTGTGAGCCATGGAGACCATCCATGTTTGAGGCCATGATCAGAGCTCGATTGAGTTCAGATTGGGATGAAACACAACCCACACCACCAACATGCATCCTAGATCACATCTAATGGACAAGATCCTATGCCATTAACATTTCTTTCACAAAGCTCCACACCACATTGAGTTTAATGCTCGAAAATGGCATATCTCAGGAGGTGATTTCCAACGCCGCTTCCCTTGGAGAAGCTTCCCTGGTGACAGCTTTCTTGAAAGTTTGAGGGGCTGAGGTTGAGTGGATCCTCCTATGGGTCACCTCCTCCTTGCCTTGAGCTCGGCCTTGATCAAATTGGAACTCCCCTTACTTCAAGAACTTGAAAGAGAGCTTGGGAAAGCTCGATTGAGCTCACTGATGGAGTGTGCAAAAGGAATTGCACTGATTTTGAGTATGAAGTGAATTAGCTTTTCAATAGACCTCCCTTATTTTCAAACTCTGAAAATTGAGAAATGAAGTTTTCAAATCCTCTCTAGGAAAATTTGGAAATAGTCTCTAAGGCTTGCTTTGAGTTCCTAAGCTGCAATCAATAGAGGGAAAGTTAAGAAATGAATTGGGGAGTATATCTCCCCTTTAGCAATCGACATGTAGAGCATTTGTCATTTTGATCCAATTTCCTTGATTCAAAGGATTTTTTAGGCTATTAGGACTATCGTTGATTTGGCGAGGAGTGGGAATATGAACTCCCATGTGCTCAAAATAAGTGGAGGCATGATTCACATGTGGCCATTTGGGGAGTGGTTTTGGCCATTGGGTCAATTTGGGCTGATCCAAACCAATTGTTGGGTGCACCACCCTCCCTAGTGGTCACTTGATCCACTAGGAGAGTATTAAGTAGGTATGAAGAGGATTTGACCAAATTCCAAGTGGAATTGGCCAAAATTTACTCTATGGCCTAGAGGTAAAATGATCATTTGGCTGATTTTTGAATTTGAGTATGTTTAGTATGTTGAGAAAATAGGTTTGGCCAAGTTTCATTGGATTTGGAGTTCATTTGGTATGATTTGGCTCATGTTGACCCATTTTGGTCAAAATGGGTCAACAAAGTTGACCAAGTGGTCAAATTGGTTCAAGTTTATATGGCCATTTGAAATATTTTGGTGGCTTTGGCTTTATTCAATTTGGTTTAGGTTTAAATTTAGTTCATATGACTTCATTTAGATTAAATGGGTCAAGTTGATCAATTTGACTCATTTGACCTATTTGAGCTAGGTCATGGGTAGGTTTAGGTTTGGTTAGTCATGTGTAGATTAGTATCTTTGTTTCCAATCAATTTTGGTTAAGTTTGAATTTGGCTCAATATGACCCTTTAGGTCAAGTTGGGTTCAAGGTCAATTGGGCAGTTAGGTCTAATTGGCCAATTGAGGCTTGATCAAGTTCAACAAGTGATTTAGAATGAACTTGACCCATTGATTTCAATCAATTTGGCTTAGATCAAGTTTTGACACATTTTAACTTTTTAGGTCAAGTTGGGTCAACTTAAGTCAAGTGGCCAATTTGGTTAGGTTAGACTCAAATGTTGACTTGGTTAAGTTCAAACCTTGATCATGAATGAACTTAGATCATTGGTTTCAATCAATTTGGCCTATAGTGGATTTTGGCTATATTGGATTTCATTTGTGGTGACTAGTCAACACTTATGTTTGACTTGGTTTGACCCAATTTGAGTGATTAATCATCTCATGATGGTAGTTGATCATGATGAGAGGCTTAAGTGAGTTTGATTCAATCCAATTTGCAGTTAACATATTTTAATAATTCTAAACAGTTTTTTGTCATAATTTTTTTAAAAAAATTAATAGGTAAACATAATTACAACTATTTTTTGAAAAATAAAATAATTAAAAAGTTGCTCCAAATGTAGCCAAACAGTATTTAAGAACTTGAAAATGCAGTAATCTATTCAATACTCCACCGGATCATTTTAATATTAAATATTGCCATTTAGTTTGAATTGGATGACCAATGGGTGACACATTTAGCATCTACGATTGCATTCACTGTCGTTAATTTTAAAATTATCTCTTGCAAATCAGATTTGACTTATGAGATTAGGCCTTTGAATTTACCAATAAACTGAAAGATACTCCAAATAAATTAAAATTTAAAGTCCTTCGCATTATCGCAACGCAGGAATTCACGGAAAAGAATCTCATGTATTTTATTTCGATATGTATGATTATATATTTTATGATTTTTTTAAATTTGTCATTTATCATACGTGTAGTATTACAATTCATGATCATTTGTGATGACTTGTTCCACTTTCTCAATTATGAGCGTTACTTTTTTAATGATAAGTTTTAATGAGGATTTTGCATGATTCAATTATTTTAAATCTTCTAGAAGCTTTTTTTTACGGAGTTTTTAATGAGTATGATTGTGATTGATCATCAACCATAAATGGCCCCATGTCTTATATTTGTGCATGCAGGTCAAAATTTAATGTTAAACTGAAATGACTTAAATCTCCAAAGCTAATTGCTCATGTCATTAGTTGAACGTCGACACTACATCAGTAGAAAACAAGAAAATAACAACAACAATACTATATGTATTTATATATCAATCAGTAACAATACAATGTGAGCTATTTATATATATACAAGAAGGGTATTTGTAGTATTGTATATGCTGAGATGTAAGAGGTTGTTGGAACAATCCATGTGGGTTGTTATTAGTTCCCCTCAAGCTGATGTGTAGCTAGGCGAAATGTCAACTTGTGTCGAAGGAGTTGAAATCATATATTGGGCAGGGATTTCATGAGGAGATTGGCGAGCTGATCGGTAGTGTGAATATATTGAAGTTGAATGTTGTGAAGTTGTATTTGATCTCAGATATAATGATAGCTGATCTCTATATGCTTTGTTCGTGCGTGAAAGACTAGATTTTTGGCAATGGCCATAGTAGAGGGATTGTCGCAGTATAGGGGAGTGGGACCTATAACGGGGATTTCAAAATCTTGGAGTAGGAGTCGTAACTAAATGATGTCAATGGTAATAATAGCTAGGGTGCAGTATTCTATCTTAGTGGATGATCGAGTGACTGTTGCTTTTAACTTGCCAAAAAATGAGAGTATGATAAAAAAAAAGAAGCAGTAGCCTCTAGTAAAGCGACGATCATGAGAATCGCTAGCCCAATTGGCATCAGCATAGGAGTGTAGGGTGAGGGATCCAGGGATGATTGGGATGCCCAAGTGGATAGTGGAGATTGTGAAGGAGATGTTTGAGGTGGTGGATGTGCTATAGAGACAAATGATGCTTGTGTTTGCTGAGAAGATTGATAGGGAAAGAGATATTAGGTCGAGTTATGGTGAGGTATTGAAGAGCTCCATTCAATTGTTGATAGAGATAGGAGTGTTATAGTAGAGTGATGTTAGTAGTGGCAAGGTTGATTTTGAGGAGAGGGGTTGAAACCAACCTACATTTGAGCAATCTAGCTTTCAAAAGGATTGTGTTGGCATAGGTGGATTTGTGAAGTAGAAAGCCATGGGAGATGAAGATGAATGCCAAAGAAGGAGAGGGTGTGCCTAGATTCTTTAATTTGAATCTATGTTGGAGGTTATAGAGAATAGAGTTGAGTATGTTAGGATTTGAGCCAGTGAAGAGAATATTGTCTACGTAGATGACTAGAAACATTGTTGTTTGGTGATCAACATAGATAAAGTGGGAAGGATCAAATTTATTGATGGTGAAGCCCATATGTAAAAGATGTTGGGTAAATGTATTGTACCATTGTTGAGAAGCTTGCTTAAGGATGTAGATGGCCTTTTCGAAAAGGCAAACATGATGAGGGTATGATCAGAAAAACTTGGAGATTGGCGATATAGATAGTTTCATTAAATGTGTGTGGTGAAAAATATTTTCGCCTTCATCTATCCTTTTGGAAAGAGAATAAACGAAAATAGAAATATACGACTTGTGGGACACCACACAGATCCGCAGATATTTTTATTAGGGTGATTGGGTACGACATTGAGAAAATGTCTACTATCTCGAGAGATAGAAGTCACCACCCTATAATGGACCTAATCACCTCAACAAGGACTCCTAAAAACTATAGGTCTTCGGAATGTACCAGAGATTCTTCCCCTACTTTACATGAAAAAAAGTAAGCGGGTTTATTTTAAATCAGTTAAGTTTCTTATAGGGCAAGCCCCCATAGTTAATTATATCATCAAAGGATTCCATAGGAATACTCTCGATTATGGTAAATGATCGTTATCTCCAAAGATTTTGAAAAGGTAGGACTATCAATCGATTGATTTATTTTTAGAAAGTCAAGTGGGATCAATCAAGAAGAGGGAGTTTTTATCGAAGCCAAATGAAAATATATAGGAGATGCTTAAGATACTAGAAAGCTTAGTAAACATCCCAAACTAACATATGGTTGGGCTTTACATTTTTGAAATTGAATCAATTTATTTGAGTTGAATTTTTATTAAAATGCTAGGGCTTATAATTCTATGATACGTGAAAATGTCTAAGAGGTGAGGATTTATGCTGATAGCCCGCAAAGGGAAGTAGCAACATCTAAACCTAAATCTTGGGAGCTTTAACGAGGGCCAAAAGCTAACCTAAATCTAAAATGAGTATTTGGTTTACCCCCACAAGAGAGGATAAACCACCAGACTATTAGACTTACAACTACATGGGAGTGGCCGCCAACTAACTCTTCCTATGATTTTAAAATATGTAGGCAAGTCAAATGCTTTTGCAAGATAGCAAGGTTGTTATTTATTTAGAAAGAAACAAAGTCCTTAAACACACTCCCTGAGAGACTAGATCATGTAGGGAATGTTTTAATAACTTAAATCTAATGCAAATTTTATTACATTTTTATTTTCATTTTGGACAATCAATTTGACATAGACTTTAGGATTCATATGCCTAATGCATGAGAAATTAGATTATGGCTAAAACAAGAAGATAAGGAGGTGTATTTCCACCATAGCTCTTAAAGGTCAAGCCAAGTTCTAGCTAAGGTGGAATCCTCCAATCAAGAGTGAAATAATATACTTTTATGCATGATGTTAGAAAGTAAGACAACATCTAGCTAAGGGTTGCAAATTCTTTTATCTTATTTTATAACATAAGCTTAAGGTGAGGTTATGAGTTATTTATTTTAATTTGAGTTGATTAATTTGGTAGAATATTTCTTTTTTCTTAAAAGCCTAATTATCATCAGCCATACATCAAAGTAAGAAATAAACTAGAAAAATATGCCATCTTAATGCATAAGTTAAACAAACAGCAATCAATTTATAAAATTAGCCCAAAATAATAAAATGTCATTTGTGGTTGGGCACCACCGCACAATCTCGAAAAACAAATGGGTAGCCGAGCCCTACCCCTTATACAACCCGAATTACAAATGAATTAAGTACAATTAATCAAGGACATTCATGTTATGGGGGTCTTCATTCTTCATTTCTTCATTTCTTTATTCTTCTTTTCTTCTTTCTTCTTCTCTTCTTCTTTCTTCTTTGGTTCCTTTTTTTGGATGGTTGAAATGTGGATGCTCTAAAGGCTTCACATGGTACATAAGATGAGATCAGCCAAATAAACCTAATTGTAAAAGTACATAAAAATAAAAAAAATAAAATCTAACTTACACTTGCAAAATAAAGATCAGCCAAATAAACCATATAATCCCAAGCATGTATATATATAAATTAGACTTAGCACCTCACATATGGGTAACCAAATTCACTTGGCCTATTTTGGATTATGCTTAGGAGTATAAGCACCTGCACAGCAAAAGCAATTATATTTTTATTACAACGCCCCTTAAGTATAATCCTTTGTAGAAGACAATGGTCAAACTAAGATCACCCTATCATTTAGTCTATGCACATGCACCCTAACATTTATACTAAAATATAATATCATAAAATAAAATAAACATCAAACCATATGCCTAACCTAAAGGTAGAAATTGTGACTTAGCCTAATGTGTATTTAAGGTTTGTGTGGTATGCTTAGATAGGCTTTCAAGTTAAAGTTTTCTAATAATGTTCAACTTAGAGGGCTTGTTTAATGTAAGTGATTTAGTTGCTCTGGTTGATTTTATTTTATATTTTGATTTGGTTTAAGTGAATCCTACAATTAATTACTATATTATAAAGAGAAAAAGGGTAGAGAACTTCTCTTTCCTCCCTACCTTAAGTATTTTTTAAGGTAGATTCACATTTGATTTTTGTTTAATAAATGCTTTATTATGTGTTTTAGTTAATCCTAAGTTTAGATTATCTCTAAAAAACCTATTAAAAAAGTTATTTTAAGATTAGATAAAGTGAAATACTATCATAAAACATACATCACTTTATTTCTTTCCCAACATGTGTAACATGCACTTGAATGAATCTTAAGTATATCTATACATGCAAATGGAAATTTTTCGCACATTTTAATGATGAATGCTAAGAGAATTTATTTAAGAAATTTGAATGCTTTTATGATGCATAATTTTGTTAAGTAGAAAAAGAGGGATTTCTTTTATCCATTTTTTATATGCACACATACATGTATGAAAGGAATAAGTGAGTACGGCGCCATTATTAGCACCAGGGGTGTAAGGTACAAGACCTACTTAGAACTACTTAAAGCCTCACAATCCAAGGGTTGTCCAGACTAATATTCCACTTTTCTTAAATACATATACATGTACAAAAGAAATGAATGAAAAAAAGAAAGATGCAAAAGTTTATGTTTATTTGATTGTTCAATTTATATGTGTGATGTAGAATTTGTTCTTAAGTCATGACATAGGAGTGCATAGGAATGGATTTAAGCAAGTGTTATGTCTTTTTCAAATGGACTATACACTTTGTAAATCCTATACAATTTTATGTTAAGAAAGAGAGGTAAAATCACATAAGATATTTTATGCTATTCACATGCAAGCTCATAAGTACTTATAAATAGCATACCTTTCAATTTTGATGTTTAATTCATAAGTTTAAAAAATAATATTTAGATTTAATAGTGATAATAACCATTCATATCCTTACTTTAGCCAAAACATATAATTTGACATAAAAAAATATTTCATTTTAATTAGATTTTAAAAAAGTATGAATGCATGATTATCATATGGCATACACATTTAGAATACTAGAAAAGAAATAAGTGATGAAATCATGTAAATTCATTCACCTTAATTAATTACTAAAGACAATCTTATGAAATAGAATTATTTAGAGCAAATCAAATTTGGTTTTAAAAAAATTTGTTTTGTTTTGAGTTTGATTTCAATTTGAGAAATGTGAGAAGGTTTGCTGGTCTTAGCCCATTCCCACATGTGTATGATATTTTAGTTTAATTTTTAAGTGATTATATCAATTTTATGCTTTAGTTAGGTTAAGGTGTGAATTAAGTGTGTTAATTTCCCTTACCTATACCACTTTAACATACTTAATCAAATAATTATGAGCCAATGATATGACATAAAACTACACAAGGAATTAAATCAATAATGCACCAATGATATGACATAAAACTACACAAGAATTAAATCAATAATGCACCTAGGAAAGAAAAGGCCTAATGCAATTGACTCATAATTAGTGATTAATTAAATTAAAGATTTTAATTTTCTTTAGCTACTTATGTTATTGAATACTTAAGAACCTACCCAAGATGAATTGATTAAGTTCTAAAATATTTTGAAAATTTTATTATGTTAATTAAATAGGTGATTAGTGGGCTAGCCCTTAATTAAGTTTAGATTAAGGAAGGAAAGGGGTTAGGGAATAGCTTAGGAAAAATTTCCCAAATCCATTCCATAAACCTCTTCTTCACTTAAGCAAGGCATAATTAACTTAAAAAGGGGATAAACCACTATTCACATGCTTAATTACCTTTAATTCTATAAGAAGAGTAATTAAGGATTCATTAATTGATCTCCCTAATTAACCCATCAATATATCCCAAGAAAATTAGAGGAGGTAGAAGGCACCCCCTTAAATGTACATGAGAAGTTTGGAATTAATCAGTGGGATAATTAGGGAGTAATTAGGGTTATTAAGTTTTCAATAAAACCCTAATTAAGGAAAATGTACTATTCAAAACCCATTGGAAATAATTTTAGAATATTTTCCTATGAATTATCTTTATAATAAATTTTACCTTCTATTTTTATGATTTTTCTAGAATTAGTTATGTAATTATGAAGTTTCCATGATTATTCAATAATTAAATAGCCTAATTAAGTGATTAATCTTGTCGGCGCCACATGGAGACTGACGCGACACGTGCTTTTCATGTGGCGTGATGGAAGAGGCCATTTAAATTGTCACATCATAGCACCGCATCAGCGGCAGCGCTACGTGCTTTCTCCCCATCCGTCTGATCAGAGATCAGACGGATGAGATAAACTCACGATATTAATAGAATAAATTAGATATTCATACGTGTCTTAATCATGGTCATCTATCCAAAACATGCGGATGGATGACCCATGATCCATCCTTGAGCTGCCACGGAGATGGCCATCTTCCATGGCATGATCTGAGCTTGAATGAGCTTGGATTGAGCCCAAACTCAACCCACACCATCATCATGCAAGGGGATGAAGATCCAACATCAAGTTTTACATGAAGTGAAAGTTCCTTTCACAAAAGACCACACACACTCTCTAGTTTAAGCTCGATTTTGATTCATACCTCGCCGGAGGCTATCACCGGCGCTCAAATCTGATGAGGTAGCTTCATTTAGTGGAGACGAAGCTCCGTTGAAGATTTGAGGTGATTTGGTTTAGTGGATCTTCCTATGGACCAAGCTCTCCTTCAATTGGACTTGACATTAATCAAAGTCCCACCTCCCTTACCTTTAGAGCTTGGAAGAAGCTTGGGATGAGTTCGACTAGGCCCTCTAAGGGTGCTCAATGGAGGAATTGGATTGATTTTAGGTATTTGTTAAGTTGGAATAATGGAGGAGCTCCCCTATTTTTAGTCTAAGAAAAACTGAAAATGGAGATTACGAATTCACTGTAGGAAGCTTGGGGAGACTTGCAAATGCTTGCTCTGAGTTCCTTTAGCTCAATCGAGTGTGGCTCTTATTGAATGAAGTGAAATTAATTGGAGTATATCTCCCTCTAGGTGAATTGGATGGCCATGAAGAGCTTTGCCATTTTTATCCAATACACCTTATTCAATGGGTTTGTCAGGTCGTTAGGACTTGCATATGGTTCATTTTTGAGTGTGGAGTGGAGTAGTGAAGCTCCCATGTGCTTTAATTGGAGTGGAATCCCATGTGCTCAATTCTTAAGTGGTGGTTGATTTTAGCCTCGTTGGGTTGGGTTGGCTCAAATCAATTAGTTATGTGCACCATGTCCATTAATGACCATTTAGTCCGTGAATTGACCAAATTTCAAGTGGTTTTGATTTTAGGTTACCCTATGGCCTAGGGGTAAAATAGTTATTTAGCTTGGATTTCATTTTGAATATGTTCGGTATGATTGAAAATGGGTTGAAGTTTCATTGAATTTGGAGTTGGTTTGATATGATTTGGCTCATGTTGACCCTCTTAGGTCAAAATGGGTCAACTTGGGTCAAGTTGACTAATTGGTCAAATTGGGTCAAACCAAGGGTTGGGTCAAGTTCATATGACCATTTGAAATATTTTGGCATCATTAGTTTAGTTCAATTTGACTTATAGTTGGATTTGGTTCATTTGATTTCATTTAGGTCAAATAGTCAAGTTGAACAATTTGACCCATTTGATCTATTTGGGTTGGTCATGGATGTTTAGGCTTCATTGGCCATATGAAATGTATTGGTATCTTTATTTCCAATCAATTTGATTTATATTTGAATTTGGCTCAATTTGACCTTTTAGGTCAAGTGGGTTCAAGATCAATTAGTTAGATTTAGTTGGCCAATTGAGGCTTTGGTCAAGTTCAATAAATGATTTGGAATGAACTTGACCCATTAGTTTCAATCAATTTGACTTAGATCAAGTTTTGATACATTTTGACTTTTTAGGTCAAGTTGGGTCAACTTTGGTCAAGTGGCCAATTGGGCTAGGTTAGGCTCAAATGAAGACCTGGTCAAGTTCAAGCATTGATCATGAATGAGTTTTGATCAATGGTTTCAATTGATTTGGCCTATGGACTTATGTTTGACTTGGTCAACACTTAGGTTTGACTTAGTTTGACCCAATTTGAGTGATTGATCATCTTATGATGATCACAATATAAGGCTTAGGTGGGCTTAGTTCAATCCAATTTGGTTAGATTAGAATTTGGCTCATAAGGGTCACTTTATGTCACTTTGGATCAAGTGAGTCTAAGTAGTCAAATGGCTTGGTCAAAGCTTGATTTGAGTTTAATTGAACTCACATATGGACTTATTGAAATATAAATCCATTTGTAATGAATTCATTTGAAGTCAAACTTTTGACATTTGATAATAAGTTCAAAAGGGAACATTTTGATTTTTGATTTGATTTAATTGTTTTGTTTGATGATGAATTTAGTTTTATCATGATTATATTTAGATTCATGATTCAATTGATTTGATTAAAGGGTTTGACAATTTGAATTGATTTGAGTTTGATTTGGCTAAGTTCAAGAGTTTGAAAAAGAATTGAATTGAATTTGAGTTTGAATTTTAATTGATTTGATATTTAAATTTATATTTTATTTATATTTGTGAATATAAATAAGAATATAAATGGGTTATGAGAAAATTCCTTGAATTTGAATTGATTTAGATTTTATTTAGTCTAAGTCCATAAGATAGAATCAAAGGACTTAGGAAATATTTTGGAGTTTGGGATCCAATCATGGGCTTCAATCATAAGTTTCAATTATTTGGAATTGATACATGATTTGAGAAAATCCATTGAATTGGTTCAAGGTTTGAGTTAATCAATTAAGTTTGGAATTGATTTGAGTTTGAAGTTGATTTGGTATTGATTTGATGTTTGAAGTTGATTTGGTATTGATTTGATGTTTGAAGTTTTGACTTAAAGAAGGAAGTGAGGAATTTGGTTCAAGCTATAGGGTAGGCAAATTTTTCTAACACCCATAAGGCATGACCTATTCCTATGGCTAAATTTTTTAAATTTCTAGGGCTAGGTTGAGTGTCCACCTAATCACTAGATGTGTCTTAAGACTAAGAAACTCTTAAAGTCTAAGAGAAGTCATATGTCTAAGATGGAGGGGTTGAGAGCTCATCCTAAAAATGAGGTCAACAAGGTGCCATCGAGAAAGGTATTAGATATGTTGAGTTGATGAATTTGCCATTGGGGGTGAAAGTGACTGTGAAGAATACACAAATTGTGGGAAATCAAGCAATGGGGCTAAATGTATTAGTATAGTCAATTCTATGTTGTTGGTATCCTAGTATAAGGTGAGCTTTATAATGAGCAATGAATCCATTGTTGTTTAGTTTAGTTTAGTTTTGTAAGTCCAAAGGGCAACCGAGAATGGGGACCTTTTTGGATGGAGGAGGGACTTTGACCCAAGTTGCTTGGGATTGTAGAGCTGAGTATTCCTCGGACATTACAAGGCACCAATGGTGGTGCTTAACTGCAACAAAATATGAAGGAGGATCGGGTGAAGGAGATCGAGGATGACGTTAGGTTTAAGAGATTAGGCTCTTATCACCATTCAATGATGTGGTGGGGAGAAGAATGGAGCTAGAGATGGTGAGTTAGGAGGGGTAAAGGAGGAGGTGATTGGGGTGGGTGGGGGAGGAGTGGAGGATCTCGTGATGGTGGAAATAGAATTTGTAAGAGAAAATACTGACATGAGAGAGGTGGGAGTTAAAAAGTTTGGATTATGGGGATGAGATATGGAAGTGGCTTGATTTGAAGAAGTGGTGGTAGAGAAAGGAAAGGATTGCTCATCAAATACTACATGTTAAAAAATAATATTTTTTTATGAGAGTGTCTGCATTTTCAGCCTTTTTGGTTGGAGGACTACGAAAGGAAAATGCATTTTGTGGAGTGAAGTGAAGTTTAAGGCATTGGTTACCGAGTATCCAAGGAAAACAAGCACAATCATATATCCTAAGATGATTTTAGGATGGCTTAAGTTTATGGAGAAGTCGAAGGGGATTTGTAAGTAGATGTATGGCTTGTAGAGATTCTAAGAAAGCAATATATGATTAAAAAAAATTTAGCTTTTAGTGATTTATACAATGAGATACCCAAGAAGGTGAAAAATGTATGTATAAGCTAGCCAACCAAAGAGATGGGAGAAGTAAAGACATATGTCAAGTGAGGTATATTAAGGATGAAAATAATAAAGTGTTTTTCTTAGAAAAGGATATTGAAAATAAATGGACGAGATATTTTGATAAACTTTTCAATGAAAGATCTGAAAGTACGATTGATTTTAGCAACCTTAATAACCTAACAAAAAATAGAAAATTTCATTTTTATCATCGTATTAGTAAATCTGAAGTTAGAGAAGCCTTAAAGAAAATGAAATGTAAAAAAACAACCTGATAATATTCAATAGAAGTGTGGAAATGTTTAGGAGATCAAGGAATTTCTTGGCTTATAAATCTTTTTAATATTATTTTAAAGACTAAAAGATGTCGATGAGTGGAGAAAGAGTTTGTTGGTTCCTATATTCAAGAATAAAGGTGATGCACAAGAGTGTGCAAATTATAGAAGAATTAAGTTAATGTGTCATACATTAAAATTATGGGAGAGAGTAATTGAGCATAAGTTATGATGCGATACAAAAGTTTCTTACAATCAGTTTCATGCCGTGTAGATCTACTATGGATGATATACATTTGTTAAGAGGTTTGATGGAGAAGCATAAGTAAGGAGGATCTACATATGATATTTATTGATTTAGAGAAAGCTTATGATAAAGTTTAAAGAGATGTTTTCTAGAAAGTAGTTAATATTGGTTATTAAGTCATGATATGTATACTATACTTGTGTCCAAACACAAGGGGATTGACAAAATATTTTCCTATTTCAGTTGGATTACATCAAGGATCAACATTAAGCCCTTATCTTTTTACTTTAGTTATGGATGTTCTTACGAGGCATTTACAAGAAGATGTACCTTGGTGTATGCTTTTTGCTGATGACATTCTTCTTGTTGATAAGACTAGAGAGGGAGTCCAACATAAACTTGAATTATGGAGGTCAACTTTAGAGTCTAAAGGTTTTCGTTTAAGTAGATCTAAAACTGAATATATGTTATTATTAATCAATTTTTTGTTTTAAAATAAAAAAAATATATTATAATCTATTAAAGAGAAGAAAATATATTGTTGCTAATGTTTCTTCTTTTTCGATACATTGCATTGACTTGAGAATTGTCCTTTCTTCTGGAAATTACAATAGACAATATTCTTATGATTTTTAGACTTACCTATAGACTTTAGATCTTTCATGATTCGAGTTTGCTTTCTTTGACTCTACCTATACTTTCTAGATTTAAGGTAGGGTAGAACATTCACCACCCACCGAATGTCCTCACTCATAATCAAATCTCGTACACCATTCAACTTCAGTTTGGTGCTTCCAGATGAACCGTTAATCATACTATAGCACAATTGTCCAACAAAGATGATAGCAAAATCAATGCATTGATTTCATCATCAAATGTGATATCTACAGAGCTCAAATTAGTCATAATCACATTGAACTTGTTGATGATATGCAATTGATGCACCTTCTCCATTCTTTAAATTAAATAAGTTTACACATTATAAATACCTTATTTGATGATGGCTTCTCGTACATGTGAGAGGTTTCATCAAATCTACCGTCCTATCCTTGATGATGTTGAAGATGATGTTTCTTGCCAGTGTCAAACGAACAACTCCAAGTGCTTAGCGATCTCCCAATCTTCTTGCTTCATTATTTCAAGATTTCGTTCGAGAAGAGGTTCATAGAGTTTCTTCTGGTATAGATAATCTTCTATCTGCATTTTCTAGAAACCAAACTGCTTGCCATCAAACATTTCAATTCTGACCCTCCTTCATCAGTCATTTCTCCTCCTCTTTCTTACAAACCAAGCTCGATATTAATTGTTAGAAAGAGAAAGAGAAAAAAATCTTGAAACGAAACAATCACACACAAAAGGACACAAATAACACCTAAATAATAAAGGAGCAAAATACTTTGATTCAACTCTATTTCTTTTTTGGAATGGTAAGCAATAAATTGTAAACTATGTGGCTCAAATCTAGCATCTTTGAGGAAAAACTTTATTGTCTAATCATTGGGCCGCAGATCCTTTCACGAACTCTAATGTTATGCAGTAAAAAATTTATTTTATTATCATTATTTTACAAATTTTTTCATGTGATTGGCAATCATGAAATCTTAATGCAATCATTAAAAAAACAAAAAGTAAACTAAAATCAAAATAAGCTATTAGACTTGTATAATTCTTAAATCAACAAGTTCAATTACACTGCAACAGTGGAAATTATATTTCTAAATTGAAAATATTACAACAACAACAACAAGCCTTAATCCCACTAGGTCCTACATGAATCCTTCGTCTCCATTGTGTCCTATTATGTGTCAAATTCTCATTTAATTCAAGTATATTAAGATCATTTTTTATACATCTTAACTAGTCTTTTTAGGTCTACCTCTACCTTTCTTAGCATAAGGCAAATCTAATGCATCTACTCTCCTAATAGGGTCATCGGACGGCCGACACTTTATGTGGCCAAACCATCTAAGGCGACTCTCCCTAATCTTATCTACCACTGGAGCTACTCCAACTTTTTCCCGAACATACTCATTTTACATTCTATCTTTAAGAGTAAAGCCACTCAATCCACCTGAGCATCCTCATCTCAATTTACTTAACTTTTATGCTTCTCTTTTATTGGCCAACATTCTGCACTAAGTCATCTTACCACCATTTTATAAAATTTTCCTTAAGTTTAAGTGAAAATTTTCTATCACATAATAGTCGATGCATTCCTCCACTTCAACCATCCAACTTGAATTCTACTAATAACATCTTCATCTATTTCACCATCATTTTGAACAATAGAGCCTAAATATCGCCACTCTTATTAATAACTTGATCACCTAAAGTCACAACACTATCACTAAAACTTCTACAACTAAAATTACACTCCATATATTCGCTTTAGATCTACTCAAACGAAAACCTTTAGACTCTAAAGTTGACCTCCATAATTCAAGTTGGACTCCTCTCTAGTCTTATCAACAAGAAGAACGCAAAAAGCATACACCAAGGTACATCTTCTTGTAAATGCCTCATAAGAACATCCATAACTAAAGTAAAAGATAAGGGCTTAATGTTGATCCTTGATGTAATCCAACCGAAATAGGAAAATATTTTGTCAATCCCCTTGTGTTTGGACACAAGTAATAGCTCTAATATACATATCTAATGACTTGAATATAATCAATATTAACTTCTTCGTTTCTAACTCTTCAAAGAACATCTCTTGAGGCTTTATCATAAGCTTTCTCTAAATCAATAAATATCATATGTAGATCATTCTTACTTTCTCTATGCTTCTCCATCAAACCTCTTAACAAATGTATAGCATCCACAAAATCCACAATCTTTTTCTGTTCCACAGCACTAAAAACCCAAGTATGAAGTTCAATACCCTCCAAAATATTCACTAATTTTCCATCTATTCCTCATGGCAAACAAAATACTTCTTCCTTCCTACGCTTGTAAATCGTATCCGCTCTCTCTGGTCTCTAGAAATCTCGGTTTTCGTTAGCCTCACCTTTCCTTCCCATCCTCCAAACTGTTCCTCCTGGCCTCCTCTTCTTCAAATTCCGCCCAGGCCATGCAACTTAGGCGACACAGTCGCAGGATCTGAATCCCAACCCGTGGCCTTGATATTCTCCCATCCCCCAGTCGAAGCTTCAAAGCAGTCATCAACCCTTTCGGCCACACCCGATCCCTCCTCATCGGCACCTAAGCCTGATTCTTCCACCGCCCTCAACCTCTTCTGCATTGGGATCATCTCGATTCTGCTCATCTACCGTGAAAGCGAGATTCATGACAAATCAGAGGATAAAAAAATGATAAACCCTAAAAAATGAGGAAGAATTCGAAAATGATGCAAAATCGGATGTGGGAACCTGGACTGAGTGATCGGATTCGGTCAATAAGAGAGGATGCACAACTCTCGCAGAGATCCTTGGTGAGGAAGGGCAATCAGTTGGTGAGGAACTCTTTCGCAATTTGGAGATCGGATGAATCAAAGCTTTGCAGGAAGGGTTCTGCTTCCATCTCTCTCTTTCTTCCTACCTAAACTCAACTTCTCCTAATTGCTTCCATCTCTGCCGATTATTCGTTGAGCGACAGAGGTATATATAATAGAGAACACAAATTCATTATAACTTCAGCTCACTTAATAAATCCTTAATGAATTTGAGATTATTTAGATCTGATCAAAACGAAAAGTTAGCTGAGCCTGTAATAGGGGCTTAGATGAATTTGAATAATTAATCGAGTTTAAGTTTGCATTTCAACTTTATTTTATGAGTTTGAGTCTAATCAATTAGTATGAAAAAGATAAAAGGATAAAAAAACATATATTTACAACTATTAAATTATAATGTTTTAAATATATTATATAAATATATAGCAACATTTAATTGAGTTTAAGCCACCGCATCAATGTTGGATCATCCACCGCTAGCCATCATCGCCATAATGACCGCCACCCACTATTGCTCGATCGTTATCGAAAGATACCATATGCGTAGCCTTGTCGCTTTATTATTATCTTTTGGTACCATAATTTTTTCTTTCTTACATAAAAATTATTATGTTTCAAACTTTATTATGTCGAAAACTTTCGCAACGCTACATATCAATTCTTCTACTTTTACCGAATTCAATCTTAAGACCTAATAATAATATTTTTAAATATATTTTTTAGTATATTAGACGACTAGTTCCTGAGTTAACTCGTCGAGTTCAAACTGTCTTCAGCTTGACTTGTTAATTCATCGAGCTCACAGCACGAGTTAAATTTGACTCACACACCTAGCCTATAGTAAGTTAGCTCTATTTTTTCCTTTTATTGGACTGTATTACAGGTCTAACCTAGGTTTTATTTGATATTATTATCTAAAAATAATAATATCTATTTAAAGGCTTTATAAGATAAAATTCAAATCTTAATTAATATAAAATAAGAAAAAATATAATTAAATTGCATATCATATCACAGCAAATTTTAACTAAATCTGAATTTATTACCTCAAGGCTTCAGTGAGTTCATGAAGGGAAGGGTGAGAACTCTGTCCTGTATGGATCGAGGACCGCCTCTGAGACTGGCAAGTCTTTATCTTGCTCCATTACTCCTATAAAATTAAAAATAAAAAATAAAAATAAATTAGATCAAAATCAAATATTATAATCATAACAATAATATTAAATATTTATTTTTTTAAAAAAAAAATTTAGCATTAACTGACCATTTTCAGTGATGTAAATTTAGCATTAACCTCACCAAAATCCTAGATTATAAAAATCAAGATAAAATAATTAGAATTATGGACGTTGTATTTTCTTTTCACATCATGCATAAAAGCATATTATTTCACTCTGATTTGGAGGCTTCCATGGTGAGAACTTGACTTGACTTTGAGAGCCAAAAACACACTTTCTCACGATTTTGGCCCATAATCCAATTTCTCATGCATTATATGAATTATGCTAAGCCAAATCAATAGTCCAAAATAAAATAAATTGTAACAAAATTTGTATTAGATTTAAGTCATTAAATCATGCCCTAATGATCGATTCTGTGTGCTTGACTTAGTCTCATTCTAAACAAACCACAATGTATCTAAAAAGCATATGACTTGATGATTTAAAATCATAGAGGAGTTTTTGGCCACCCTCAGGGTAAATCAAACATCTATCCTCTCTTGTGGGTAAACCAAATACCCATTTCACCTTAGATTTAGGTCTTGCTTTGGCCCTCACAAAGCTCCCTAGATTTAGTTAGAGGTTGCTACTTTCGTGCTACAAGAACAAATCCTCACCTCTAGACATTTCCACCATCTAGTGGTAATCGTAAGTCTTAGATTTCTAACAAAAATTCAACTTAAACAACTAATTCCCTCAACTTCAAAACATAAAGCCCAATCCAGATAGCTTGATGCTTAAGCTTCTAATATCTTAAGCATCCCTACTTATCTTCCTTGGCTTCTATAATAACTCCTCCTTGATCAATCACAATTGATCTTTAAAAATAAACTAATTGATTGATAGCCTATCTTCAAAATCTTTGGAGACAATAATCATTTACCTTAATCGAGAGTATTTGAATCTATTCCTTAGAATGTAATTAACTATGCTTGCTACCATAACTTAACTAACCCATTTAAAATAAACCATGCTTTACTTTTTCATGTAAAGTAAGAATCTCTGGTACATTTTGAATACCCATAGTCTTGGGGAGTCTTTATTCGTGATTAGTCCATCAAGTGGACTTCATCTTCGAGATAGTACACCTTTCCTCATGGTCATACATCACCCTAATAAAACATTGATCTACATGGTGTCCCAACAATGGTGGTATATTTATGTTTTCATTTATCCTTCTAAAGGGATAGATGAAGGCAAGAATCTATTTTCACCTCAGATTTTTCTGATGACTCCGCTGGGGAAGGTTCCTCTCTCCAACTTTGGTAAATGATCGTTATATTGAAGTATTGATGGTGGGTTTTTATTATATATGAATCTAAGACTATCTTTCTTTTCCGTTGGCACTTAGTTTATTTCATCCCAAGCAAAGCTAGCCAACATCTTTAGGTTTTAGGATCTCACTTTGTGTGTGGGTCTTAAAATCCTTGTTGTTCCCAATGGTTGAAACTAAAAATCTAATAAAAAGAAATAACTAAAGCCTTCATTCTTACCATTTCTATGGTAAGGTAAGCTTCATTCCAAAAGCAAAAAAAATAAAATAAATCCTTTATGAAAACATCAATCTCCAAAAAGCACTTTTAAAATGCACATAATTAAATGTACAAAACACCTCATCCAACAATCTTCATGATTGTTATATGTAGGATCATTTTCAAAATATAATGTTTGACTCGATTGTAGAATTCATATGCCTGCATGAGAAGTAAAATTATTGGCCAAAATTAGCGAGAAGGGAGGAGGTGTGTTTCCACCATGGCTCTCAAAGGTCAAGCCAAGTTTCTCTGGCAAAGATGGAAGCCCTCCAATCAAGAGTGAAACAAGATGTGCATGATGTTATAAAAAAAATACTCATCCAAATTGCTTTTCTTTTATCTTGATTTTAGCATAAGCTTTAGGTGAAGTTTTGAGCTCTTTATTTTAATTTTGAATTGCTAAATTTGGTAGAAGATTTATTTTTCTTAAGAGCCTAATTCACATCCAGGCTATACATCAAGCAAGAAAGAAACTAAGAAAAAAATGTCATCTTAATGCACAAGCTAAACAAATCATCAATTAATTTATAAAGCTAATGATAAGAATAAGATCATTATGGTCGGTACCACCGCACAAACCCAAAATAAGTAAATGAGCTTTACCCTTATACAACCAATTATAAATGAATTGTATAATTAAGCAAGGAACTCATTGTTATGAGGGTCTTCAAGCTTCATTTCTTTATTCTTCTTTTCTTCTTCTTCTTCTTTGATTCTTTCTTTTGGATGGTTGGAAGGTGGTTGCTCCAAAGGCTTCACATGGTACATAAGATGAGATCTTATGATCAATGTTCATCCTAATCCCCATAATAATCATTCTAAAATCTCAATTGAAAAATTACATAAAAAAGAAAAAGTAAATCTAACTAATACCTACAAAAAGAGATTAACTAAACAAACCACACAAGTCCCAAGTATGTGTATTAGACTTATCACCCCCATATGAGTGACTAAGTTCACCTGGCCTATTGAATTATGCTTAGGGGTATAAGCACCTGCACAACAAAAGTATTTATATTTTTATTTATCACAACACCCCTTAAGAACAATCCCTTATAGAAAATATATATCACAAAATTAAAGTAAACATCAAATCATATATCGCCCTAACCTAAAGCTAAAAGTGATGACTTAGCCTAATGTGTGTGTTTTAGAGGTTTGTGTGATATGCTTAACTATGGCCTTAAGTTAGAATTTTTTAAGTGTGAAGAATGTTCAACTTAGAGGAGGGTTTCATTCAAATGGTTTAGTTATTTTGAGTTGATTTTATTTTATGTTTTGATTGGGTTCAAGTGAATCCTACATTTAATTACTAAGTTATAAAGAGAGGGAAAGAGAAGAGAATTTCTCTTTCCTTCCCTAACTTAAGTAATTTTTAAAGTAGATTCATGTTTTGGTTTTATTTAGTGAATGTTTTATTATATGAACTCTAAACAAACTTATTTAAAAAAGAAATGTATTTTAAGATTAAGTAAAATGAACTAAATTCATAAAATATACATCACTTTATTTCTTTCCCAACATGTATAACATGCATATGAATGAGTCCTAAACATATTTATATACATACAAATGGGAATGTTTAGCACATTTTATGATGCATGCTAAATAGTTTACTTAAGAAAATTTTAATGTTCATGATGCATAATTTTCATTAAGTAGCAAAGGGGTTTCTTATCCAATTTTCACAAGCACATATGAATGCATGAAATGCATAAGTGAGTACGACACCATTGTTAACCAGGGGTGTAAGGTACAAGACCTACTAAGGGCTACTTAAAGCCTCACAACTCTGGGGTTGTCCAAACTAATATACCACTTTCCTTAAATACAAACATGTGTACAAAAAGAAATGAATGGAAAAGAAAGAATGCAAAAAAAATTTATGTTGGTTGATTTATTTTTGTTTATGCAATTTATATGTACAAGTATAGGTATCCTTCTTAAGTAATAGCATAGGAATGAATGAGAGATGAAATTAGGCAAGTGTTAGGTTCTTTTCAAATGAACTATACACTTTTCCAAATTCTATTCAAAACTATACCAAAAGAGAGAGAAGGAGAACTATACTAAGCACATCCTATATTTTACTCACATACAAGCTTATAAGTAAGATATAAGTAATGCACTTTAGTTTTGATAATTGATTTATATTTTTTTTAAAATAATAATTTGATTTAATAGTGATAATAGTTACTCACATTCTTACTTTAGCCAAAACACATGCAATTTGACATAAAGGAAACATTTTCATTTTAAATTTGATTTTTGAAAAGCATGAATGTATGAAATCATATAACATAAATATTTAGCATGTTAGGAAAGAACTAAAGTAATGAAAGCATGTAAACACATTCACCTTAATTAATTCATAAATGCAATCTTATGAAATAAAAAAAGCTTAAGTAAATCAAAGTTTGTTTAATGTGATTTTGTTTGATTTTGAGTTTGATTTAATTTGGAGAATGTGAGATGAATTTGCTGTTCTAGCCCATTCCACATGTGTTTGATATTTTGTTCAACTTTTAGGTGATTAGATTTATTTTATATTTTGATTGGATTAAGATATGAATTAAGCATGTTAATTATCTATTACCTACACCATCTTAGCATAATTAATCAAATAATTATGCCAATGAGATGACATAAAATCTCACAAGGAATTTAAATTTGCAATGCACCTAGGAAGGAAAATGCCTAATGTAATTTGGCTCATGATTAATGATTAATTAAGCTAAGGAGTTTAACTTAAGTAATTTCAAAACACCCCTCATACATATGAGTTGAATCTTGATTTTCTTAATTGTACTTTAGGCTCTTGAACACCCAAGTATCTACCCAAGAATAATTAATTGAGTTCTAGAAAGTTTTAGAATTTTATGAAATTTATTAAGAGGGTAATTAATGAATTAACCCTTAATTAATGATGGATTAAGGAAGAAAAAGGGTTAAACCACTAATTACAAACTTAATTAACCTTAATTATATTAAGTGAGTAATTAAGGAATGAACTAGTAAATTCCCAATTAAGCCACAATAAATCCCAAGAAAATTAGGGAGGTAGATAACATCCTCTAATTACACTCAAAAAATTTGAGATCAGGATTAATTAGAGTAATTAACAAATTAATATTCCTAATAAAACCCAAATTCGAGAAAAGAACTATTCAATATTAATCAAAATCAATTTTAGAATATTCTGTTCAATTATCTTTCTAATACAATTTATTTCATTTTTTGATTTTTCTATGTTGAGATATGAATTTTGAGGTTTAGGTAATTAATTAGAATGATTTAAATCCTTAGTCCCTATAATCCACACATGCATGGTTACAGACATGCACTTTACACAGCATGCTCGATTCATTATTTAAAATTACATCATAATGCAGGTGGTAAACTACGTGCTTTCTCTCACCACCCGATCAAGGATCGGATGACTTAGATTAAAGCCACAGATCAGGGGATTTAAAAGAATATATCACGCATTTTAATCTCGGCCATCCATCTAAAATGCACGGATGGACGGGCAGAGATCTGTCTCTATAAATGCCTGTGAGCCATGGAGACCATCCATGTCAGGATGATTAGAGCTCGATTGAGCTCGAATTGGGATAAAACACAACCCACACCACTAACATGCATCCTAAATCACATCTAATGGTCAAGATCCTATGCCATTAACATTTCTTTCACAAAGCTCCACACCACATTGAGTTTAATGCTCGGAAAATGGCATATCTCGCCGGAGGTGATTTCCAACGCTCGTTTCCCTTGGAGAAGCTTCGTCTGGCTGAGACGACGCTTTGCTGAAAGTTTGAGGGGCTGAGGTTGAGTGGATCCTCCTATGGGTCACCTCCTCCTTGCCTTGAGCTCGGCCTTGATCAAATTGGAACTCCCCTTACTTCAAGAACTTGAAAGAGAGCTTGGGAAAGCTTCGATTGAGCTCATCGATGGAGTGTGCAAAAGGAATTGCATCGATTTTGAGTATGAAGTGAATTAGCTTTTCAATAGACCTCCCTTATTTTCAAACTCAAAATTGAGAAATGAAGTTTTCAAATCCTCTCTAGGAAAATTTGGAAATAGTCTCTAAGGCTTGCTTTGAGTTCCTAAGCTCAATCAATGAGGGAAAGTTAGAAGCAAATGAATTGGGGAGTATATCTCCCCTTTAGAATCGATGAGAAAGCATTTGTCATTTTGATCCAATTTCCTTGATTCAAAGGATTTTTTAGGCTATTAGGACTATCGTTGAGTTCGATTTGGCCAGAGGAGTGGGAATATGAACTCCCCATGTGCTCAAAATAAGTGGAGGCATGATTCACATGTGGCCATTTCAAGGGGAGTGGTTTGGCCATTGGGTCAATTGGGCTGATCCAAACCAATTGGGTTGGGCCACCCTCCCTAGTGGTCACTTGATCCACTAGGAGAGTATCAAGTGGTATGGAGAGGATTTTGCCAAATTCCAAGTGGAATTGGCCAAAAATTACTCTATGGCCTAGGGGTAAAATGATCATTTGGCTGATTTTGAATTTATGTATGTTTTGTATGTTGAGAAAATAGGTTTGGCCAAGTTCCATTAGATTTGGAGTTCATTTGGTATGATTTGGCTCATGTTGACCCATTTTGGTCAAAATGGGTCAACTTGGGTCAAGTTGACCAAGTGGTCAAATTGGTTCAAGTTTATATGGCCATTTGAAATATTTTGGTGGCTTTGGCTTTATTCAATTTGGTTTAGGTTTAAATTTAGTTCATATGACTTCATTTAGATTAAATGGGTCAAGTTGATCAATTTGACTCATTTGACCTATTTGAGCTAGGTCATGGGTAGGTTTAGGTTTGGTTAGTCATGTAGATTAGTATCTTTGTTTCCAATCAATTTTGGTTAAGTTTGAATTTGGCTCAATATGACCTTTAGTCAAGTTGTTCAAGGTCAATTGGCCAGTTAGGTCTAATTGGCCAATTGAGGCTTTGATCAAGTTCAACAAGTGATTTAGAATGAACTTGACCCATTGATTTCAATCAATTTGGCTTAGATCAAGTTTTGACACATTTTAACTTTTAGGTCAAGTTGGGTCAACTTAAGTCAAGTGGCCAATTTGGGTTAGACTCAAATGTTGACTTGGTTAAGTTCAAACCTTGATCATGAATGAACTTAGATCATTTTCAATCAATTTGGCCTATTTTTTTTTTGGCTATATTTGTTGACTAGGTCAACACTTATGTTTGACTTGGTTTGACCCAATTTGAGATTAATCATCTCATGATGAGTTGATCATGAGAGCTTAAGTGAGTTTGATTCAATCCAATGCTTAACATATTTTAATAATTCTAAATAGTTTTTTGTCATAATTTTTTTAAAAAATTAATAGGTAAACATAATTACAACTATTTTTTGAAAAATAAAATAATTAAAAAGTTGCTCCAAATGTAGCCAAACAGTATTTAAGAACTTGAAAATGCAGTAATCTATTCAATACTCCACCGGATCATTTTAATATTAAATATTGCCATTTAGTTTGAATTGGATGACCAATGGGTGACACATTTAGCATCTACGATTGCATTCACTGTCGTTAATTTTAAAATTATCTCTTGCAAATCAGATTTGACTTATGAGATTAGGCCTTTTGAATTTACCAATAAACTGAAAGATACTCCAAATAAATTAAAATTTAAAAGTCCTTCGCATTATCGCAACGCAGGAATTCACGGAAAAGAATCTCATGTATTTTATTTCGATATGTATGATTATATATTTTTATGATTTTTTTAAATTTGTCATTTATCATACGTGTAGTATTACAATTCATGATCATTTGTGATGACTTGTTCCACTTTCTCAATTATGAGCGTTACTTTTTTAATGATAAGTTTTAATGAGGATTTTGCATGATTCAATTATTTTAAATCTTCTAGAAGCTTCTTTTTTACGGAGTTTTTTAATGAGTATGATTGTGATTGATCATCAACCATAAATGGCCCCCATGTCTTATATTTGTGCATGCAGGTCAAAATTTAATGTTAAACTGAAATGACTTAAATCTCCAAAGCTAATTGCTCATGTCATTAGTTGAACGTCGACACTACATCAGTAGAAAACAAGAAAATAACAACAACAATACTATATGTATTTATATATCAATCAGTAACAATACAATGTGAGCTATTTATATATATACAAGAAGGGTATTTGTAGTATTGTATATGCTGAGATGTAAGAGGTTGTTGGAACAATCCATGTGGGTTGTTATTAGTTCCCCTCAAGCTGATGTGTAGCTAGGCTAAAATGTCAACTTGTGTCAAGGAGTTGAAATCATATATTGGGCAGGGATTTCATGAGGAGATTGGCGAGCAGATCGGTAGTGTGAATATATTGAAGTTGAATGTTGTGAAGTTGTATTTGATCTCAGATATAATGATAGCTGATCTCTATATGCTTTGTTTGTGCGTGAAAGACTAGATTTTTGGCAATGGCCATAGTAGAGGGATTGTCGCAGTATAGGGGAGTGGGACCTATAACGGGGATTTCAAAATCTTGGAGTAGGAGTCGTAACTAAATGATGTCAATGGTAATAATAGCTAGGGTGCAGTATTCTATCTTAGTGGATGATCGAGTGACTGTAAGTTGCTTTTTAACTTGCCAAAAAATGAGAGTATGATAAAAAAAAGAAGCAGTAGCCTCTAGTAAAGCGACGATCATGAGAATCGCTAGCCCAATTGGCATCAGCATAGGAGTGTAGGGTGAGGGATCCAGGGATGATTGGGATGCCCAAGTGGATAGTGGAGATTGTGAAGGAGATGTTTGAGGTGGTGGATGTGCTATAGACAAATGATGCTTGTGTTTCCGAGAAGATTGATAGGAAAGAGATATTAGGTCGAGTTATGGTGAGGTATTGAAGAGCTCCATTCAATTGTTGATAGAGATAGGAGTGTTATAGTAGAGTGATGTTAGTAGTCAAGGTTGATTTTGACGGAGAGGGGTTGAAACCAACCTACATTTGAGCAATCTAGCTTTCTAAAGGATTGTGTTGGCATGGTGGATTTGTGAAGAAAGCCATGGGAGATGGGAAAGATGAATGCCAAAGAAGGAGAGGGTGCCTAGATTCTTTAATTTGAATCTATGTTGGAGGTTATAGAATAGAGTTGAGTATGTTAGGATTTGAAGAGAATATTGTCTATGAGATGACTAGAAACATTGTTGTTTGGTGATCAACATAGATAAAGTGGGAAGGATCAAATTTATGATGGTGAAGCCCATATGTAAAAGATGTTGGGTAAATGTATTGTACCATTGTTGAGAAGCTTGCTTAAGGATGTAGATGGCCTTTTCAAAAAGGCAAACATGATGAGGGTATGATCAAAAACTTGGAGATTGGCGATATAGATAGTTTCATTAAATGTGTGGTGAAAAATATTTTCGCCTTCATCTATCCTTTTGGAAAGAGAATAAATGAAAACAGAAATATACGACTTGTGGGACACCACACAGATCCGTAGATATTTTATTAGGTGATTGGCACCACATTGAAAATGTCTACTATCTCGAGATAAAGTCACCACCCTATAATGGACCTAATCACCTCAACAAGGACTCTAAAACTATAGGTCTTGAATGTACGAGATTCTTCCCTACTTTACATGAAAAAAAAAGTGGGTTTATTTTAAATCAGTGTTAAGTTTCTTATAGGGGCAAGCCCCATAGTTAATTATATCATAAGGAGGGATTCCATAGAATACTCGACATAGTAAATGATCTTATCTCCAAAGATTTTGAAAAGGTAGGACTATCAATCGATTGATTTATTTTTAGAAAGTCAAGTGGGATCAATCAAGAGGGAGTTTTATCAAGCCAAATGAAAATATATGGAGATGCTTAAGATACTAGAAAGCTTAGTAAACATCCCAAACTAACATATGGTTGGGCTTTACATTTTTGAAATTGAATCAATTTATTTGAGTTGAATTTTTATTAAAATGCTAGGGCTTATAATTCTATGATACATGAAAATATCTAAGAGGTGAGGATTTATGCTGATAGCCCGCAAAGGGAAGTAGCAACATCTAAACCTAAATCTTGGGAGCTTTAACGAGGGCCAAAAGCACGACCTAAATCTAAGGCAAAAATGAGTATTTGGTTTACCTCCACAAGAGAGGATAAACCACCCGACTATTAGACTTACAACTACATGGGAGTGGCCACCAACTAACTCTTCCTATGATTTTAAAATATGTAGGCAAGTCAAATGCTTTTGCAAGATAGCAAGGTTGTTATTTATTTAGAAAGAAACAAAGTCCTTAAACACACTCCCTGAGAGACTAGATCATGTAGGAATGTTTTAATAACTTAAATCTAATGCAAATTTTATTACATTTTTATTTTCATTTTGGACAATCAATTTGACATAGACTTTAGGATTCATATGCCTAATGCATGAGAAATTAGATTATGGGCTAAACAAGAAGATAAGGAGGTGTATTTCCACCATAGCTCTTAAAGGTCAAGCCAAGTTCTCTAGCTAAGGTGGAATCCCTCCAATCAAGAGTGAAATAATATACTTTTTATGCATGATGTTAGAAAGTAAGACAACATCTAAGGGGTTGCAAATTCTTTTATCTTATTTTATAACATAAGTTTAAGGTGAGGTTATGAGTTATTTATTTTTAATTTGAGTTGATTAATTTGGTAGAATATTTCTTTTTTCTTAAAAGCCTAATTATCATCCAGGCCATACATCAAAGTAAGAAATAAACTAGAAAAATATGCCATCTTAATGCATAAGTTAAACAAACAACAATCAATTTATAAAATTAGCCCAAAATAATAAAATGTCATTTGTGGTTGGGCACCACCGCACAATCTCGAAAAACAAATTGAGCCTACCCTTATACAACCCGAATTACAAATGAATTAAGTACAATTAATCAAGGACATTCATGTTATGGGGTCTTCATTCTTCATTTCTTCATTTCTTTTTTCTTTTCTTCTTTCTTCTTCTCTTCTTTCTTCTTCTTTGGTTCCTTTTTTTGGATGGTTGAAATGTGGATGCTCTAAAGGCTTCACATTATAAGATGAGATCACCAAATAAACCTAATTGTAAAAGTACATAAAATAAAAAAATAAAATCTAACTTACACTTGCAAAATAAAGATCGCCCAAATAAACCATATAATCCCAAGCATGTATATATATATAAATTAGACTTAGCACCTCACATATGGGTAACCAAATTCACTTGGCCTATTTTGGATTATGCTTAGGAGTATAAGCACCTGCACAGCAAAAGCAATTATATTTTTATTACAACGCCCCTTAAGTATAATCCTTTGTAGAAGACAATGGTCAGACTAAGATCACCCTATCATTTAGTCTATGCACATGCACCCTAACATTTATACTAAAATATAATATCATAAAATAAAAATAAACATCAAACCATACACGCCTCTAACCTAAAGGTAGAAATTGTGACTTAGCCTAATGTGTATTATTTAGGTTTGTGTGGTATGCTTAGATAGGCTTTCAAGTTAAAGTTTTCTAATAATGTTCAACTTAGAGGGCTTGTTTAATGTAAGTGATTTAGTTGCTTTGGTTGATTTTATTTTATATTTTGATTTGGTTTAAGTGAATCCTACAATTAATTACTATATTATAAAGAGAAAAAAAGGGTAGAGAACTTCTCTTTCCTCCTAACCTTAAGTATTTTTAAGGTAGATTCACATTTGATTTTGTTTAATAAATGCTTTATTATGTGTTTTAGTTAATCCTAAGTTTAGATTATCTCTAAAACCTATTAAAAAAGTTATTTTAAGATTAGATAAAGTGAAATACTATCATAAAATATACATCACTTTATTTCTTTCCCAACATGTGTAACATGCACTTGAATGAATCTTAAGTATATCTATACATGCAAATGGAAATTTTTCGCACATTTTAATGATGAATGCTAAGAGAATTTATTTAAGAAATTTGAATGCTTTTATGATGCATAATTTTGTTAAGTAGAAAAAGAGGGATTTCTTTTATCCATTTTTTTATATGCACACATACATGTATGAAAGGAATAAGTGAGTACGGCGCCATTATTAGCACCAGGGGTGTAAGGTACAAGACCTACTTAGAACTACTTAAAGCCTCACAATCCAAGGGTTGTCGACTAATTAATATTCCACTTTTCTTAAATACATATACATGTACAAAAGAAATGAATGAAAAAAAGAAAGATGCAAAAGTTTATGTTTATTTGATTGTTCAATTTATATGTGTGATGTAGAATTTGTTCTTAAGTCATGACATAGGAGTGCATAGGAATGGATTTAAGCAAGTGTTATGTCTTTTTCAAATGGACTATACACTTTGTAAATCCTATACAATTTTATGTTAAGAAAGAGAGGTAAAATCACATAAGATATTTTATGCTATTCACATGCAAGCTCATAAGTACTTATAAATTGCATACCTTTCAATTTTTATGTTTAATTCATAAGTTTAAAAAATAATATTTAGATTTAATAGTGATAATAACCATTCATATCCTTACTTTAGCCAAAACATATAATTTGACATAAAAAATATTTCATTTTAATTAGATTTTAAAAGTATGAATGCATGATTATCATATGGCATACACATTTAGAATACTAGAAAAGAAATAAGTGATGAAATCATGTAAATTCATTCACCTTAATTAATTACTAAAGACAATCTTATGAAATAGAATTATTTAGAGCAAATCAAATTTGGTTTTAAAAAAAATTTGTTTTGTTTTGAGTTTGATTTCAATTTGAGAAATGTGAGAAGGTTTGCTGGTCTTAGCCCATTCCCACATGTGTATGATATTTTAGTTTAATTTTTAAGTGATTATATCAATTTTATGCTTTAGTTAGGTTAAGGTGTGAATTAAGTGTGTTAATTTCCCCTTACCTATACCACTTTAACATACTTAATCAAATAATTATGAGCCAATGATATGACATAAAACTACACAAGGAATTAAATCAATAATGCACCAATGATATGACATAAAACTACACAAGGAATTAAATCAATAATGCACCTAGGAAAGAAAAGGCCTAATGCAATTGACTCATAATTAGTGATTAATTAAATTAAAGATTTTAATTTTCTTTAGCTACTTATGTTATTGAATACTTAAGAACCTACCCAAGATGAATTGATTAAGTTCTAAAATATTTTGAAAATTTTATTATGTTAATTAAATAGGTGATTAGTGGGCTAGCCCTTAATTAAGTTTAGATTAAGGAAGGAAAGGGGTTAGGGAATAGCTTAGGAAAAATTTCCCAAATCCATTCCATAAACCTCTTCTTCACTTAAGCAAGGCATAATTAACTTAAAAAGGGGATACCACTATTCACATGCTTAATTACCTTTAATATAAGAAGAGTAATTAAGGATTCATTAATTGATCTCCTAATTAACCCATCAATATATCCCAAGAAAATTAGAGGAGGTAGAAGGCACCCCTTAAATGTACATGAGAAGTTTGGAATTAATCAGTGGGATAATTAGGGAGTAATTAGGGTTATTAAGTTTTCAATAAAACCCTAATTAAGGAAAATGTACTATTCAAAACCCATTGGAAATAATTTTAGAATATTCTCCTATGAATTATCTTTACAATAAATTTTACCTTCTATTTTTATGATTTTCTAGAATTAGTTATGTAATTATGAAGTTTCCATGATTATTCAATAATTAAATAGCCTAATTAAGTGATTAATCGCCTACACATGGAGACCGACGCACACGCTTTTCATGTGGATGGAAGAGGCCATTTAAATTGTCACATCATAGCACTCGGCACGCTTTCTTTCATCCGTCTGACCGTGAGATCGATAAAAAGCTCGCGATAATAGAATAAATTAGATATTCATACGTCTTAATCATGGTCATCTATCCAAAACACGCGGATGGATGACCCATGATCCATCCTTGAGCTCGCCTACAGGAGATGGCCACCGTCCATCTTCCATGGCATGATCTGAGCTTGAATGAGCTTGGATTGAGCCCAAACTCAACCCACACCATCATCATGCAAGGGGATGAAGATCCAACATCAAGTTTTACATGAAGTGAAAGTTCCTTTCACAAAAGACCACACACACTCTCTAGTTTAAGCTCGATTTTGATTCATACCTCAAGAATCAGCTCAAATCGATGAGGTAGCTTCATTTAGTGGAGACTAAGTCGTTGAAGATTTGAGGTGATTTGGTTTAGTGGATCTTCCTATGGACCAAGCTCTCCTTCAATTGGACGACAATCAAAGTCCCACCTCCCTTACCTTTAGAGCAAGAAGCTTGGGATGAGTTCGACCAGGCCCTCTAAGGGTGCTCAATGGAGGAATTGGATTGATTTTAGGTTGTTAAGTTGGAATAATGGAGGAGCTCCCCATTTTTAGTCTAAGAAAACGAAAATGGAGATTTCACCATGTAGAAGCTTGGGGAGACTTGCAAATGCTTGCTCTGAGTTCCTTTAGCTCAATCGAGTGTGGCTCTTATTGAATGAAGTGAAATTAATTGGAGTATATCTCCCTAGGTGAAGAGCTTTTGCCATTTTTATCCAATACACCTTATTCAATGGGTTTGTCAGGTCGTTAGGACTTGCATATGGTTCATTTTTGAGTGTGGAGTGGAGTAGTGAAGCTCCCATGTGCTTTAATTGAGTGGAGGAGGAATCCCATGTGCTTCTTAAGTGGGTGGTTGATTTTAGCCTCGTTGGGTTGGCTCAAACCAATTATTAACCATGTCCATTAATGACCATTTAGTCCGTGAATTGACCAAATTTCAAGTGGTTTTGATTTTAGGTTACCCTATGGCCTAGGGGTAAAATAGTTATTTAGCTTGGATTTCATTTTGAATATGTTCGGTATGATTGAAAAATGGGTTAGGCTAAGTTTCATTGAATTTGGAGTTGGTTTGATATGATTTGGCTCATGTTGACCCTCTTAGGTCAAAATGGGTCAACTTGGGTCAAGTTGACTAATTGGTCAAATTGGTCAAACCAAGGGTTGGGTCAAGTTCATATGACCATTTGAAATATTTTGGCATCATTAGTTTGGTTCAATTTGACTTATAGTTGGATTTGGTTCATTTGATTTCATTTAGGTCAAATAGGTCAAGTTGAACAATTTGACCCATTTGATCTATTTGGGTTTGGATGTTGATGTTTAGGGCCATATGAAATGTATTGGTATCTTTATTTCCAATCAATTTGATTTATATTTGAATTTGAATTTGACCTTTTGGTCAAGTGGGTTCAAGATCAATTGCTAGTTAGATTTAGTTGGCCAATTGAGGCTTTGGTCAAGTTCAATAAATGATTTGGAATGAACTTGACCCATTAGTTTCAATCAATTTGACTTAGATCAAGTTTTGATACATTTTGACTTTTTAGGTCAAGTTGGGTCAACTTTGGTCAAGTGGCCAATTGGCTGGTTAGAGCTCAAATGAAGACCTGGTCAAGTTCAAGCATTGATCATGAATGAGTTTTGATCAATGGTTTCAATTGATTTGACCTATGGACTTATGTTTGACTTGGTCAACACTTAGGTTTGACTTGGTTTGACCCAATTTGAGTGATTGATCATCTTATGATGATGCTCACAATATAAGGCTTAGGTGGGCTTAGTTCAATCCAATTTGGTTAGGATTAGAATTTGGCTCATTGGGTCACTTTATGTCACTTTGGATCAAGTAAAGTAGGTCAATAGCTTGATTTGAGTTTAATTGAACTCACATATGGACTTATGATTGAAATATAAATCCATTTGTAAGGGATTGAAGTCAAATGGACTTTGATTCATTTGATAATTTAAGTTCAAAAGGGTGAACATGAGTTTGATTTTTGAATTTAGTTTTGGTTTGATGATTGGTGTTCATGTTTATATTTAGATTCATGATTGAAGGATTGAAGAAGATCAAGATTGATGATTTGTAAGTTCAAGAGTTTGACAGAGAAATTTGATTGAATTTGAGTTTGAATTCTTAATGATTTGATATTTAAATTTATATTTTATTTATATTAAATAGAAAAGGTTATGAGAAAATTGAATTTAAATTGATTTAGATTTGATTAGCTAAGTCCATAAGATAGAATCAAAGTGACTTAAGATTTTTAATTTGGATTTGAATTTAATTTATTTGATTGATTTGAATTTATTTATATGAATTTAAATGAGAATATAAATGGGTGAGAAAATTTTGAATTTGAATTGATTTTTTGATTTAGGCTAAGTCCATAAGATAAAATCAAAGGACTTAGGAAATATTTTGAGTTTGGGATCCAATCATGGGCTTCAATCATAAGTTTCAATTATTTGGAATTGATACATGATTTGAGAAAATCCATTGAATTGGTTCAAGGTTTGAGTTAATCAATTAAGAATTGATTTGAGTTTGAAGTTGATTTGGTATTGATTTGATGTTTGAAGTTGATTTGGTATTGATTTGATGTTTGAAGTTTTGACTTAGAAGAAGGAAGTGAGGAATTTGGTTCAAGCTATAGGTAGTAAATTTTTCTAACACCCATAAGGCATGAATTCCTATGGCTAAATTTTAAATTTCTAGGCTAGGTTGAGTGTCCACCTAATCACTATGTGTCTTAAGACTAAGAACTCTTAAAGTCTAAGAGAAGTCATATGTCTAAGATGGAGGGGTTGAGAGCTCATCCTAAAAATGAGGTCAACAAGGTGCCATCGAGAAAGGTATTAGATATGTTGAGTTGATGAATTTGCCATTGGGGGTGAAAGTGACTGTGAAGAATACACAAATTGTGGGAAATCAAGCAATGGGGCTAAATGTATTAGTAGTCAATTCTATGTTGTTGGTATCCTAGGGCGATAAGGTGAGCTTTATAATGAGCAATGAATCCATTGTTGTTTAGTTTAGTTTAGTTTTGTAAGTCCAAAGGCAACCGAGAATGGGGACCTTTTGGATGGAGGAGGGACTTTGACCCAAGTTGCTGGGATTGTAGATGAGTATTCTGACATTACAAGGCACCAATGGTGGTGCTTAACCGCAATGTAATATGAAGGAGGATCAAAGAAGGAGAGATCGAGGATGACGTTAGGTTTAAGAGATTAGGCTCTTATCACCATTCAATGATGTGGTGGGGAGAAGAATGGAGCTAGAGATGGTGAGTTAGGAGGAGGAAGGAGGAGGTGATGGGGTGGGGAGGAGTGGAGGATCTCGTGATGGTGGAAATAGAATTTGTAAGAGAAAATACTGACATGAGAGAGGTGGGAGTTAAAAAGTTTGGATTATGGGGATGAGATATGGAAGTGGCTTGATTTGAAGAAGTGGTGGTAGAGAAAGGAAAGGATTGCTCATCAAATACTACATGTTAAAAAATAATATTTTTTTTATGAGAGTGTCCGATTTTCAGCCTTTTGGTTGGAGGACTGAAAAAAATGCATTTTGTGGAGTGAAGTGAAGTTTAAGGCATTGGTACCAAGGAAAACAAGCACAATCATATATCCTAAGATGATTTTAGGATGGCTTAAGTTTATGGAGAAGCTGAAGGGGGATTTGTAGTTGTTAGTAGATGTAGTGGCTTGTAGAGATTCTAAGAAAGCAATATATGATGCAAAAAATTTAGCTTTTAGTGATTTACAATAGATACCCAAGAAGGTGAAAAATGTATGTATACCAACCAAAGAGATGGGAAAGTAAAACATAAGTGAGGTATATTAAGGATGAAAATAATAAAGTGTTTTCTTAGAAAAAGGATATTGAAAATAAATGGATGAGATATTTTGATAAACTTTTCAATGAAAGATCTGAAAGTATGATTGATTTTAGCAACCTTAATAACCTAACAAAAAATAGAAAATTTCATTTTATCATCATTAGTAAATGTTAGAGAAGCCTTAAAGAAAATGAAATGTAAAAAAAACAACGATAATATTCAATAAGTGTGGAAATGTTTAGAGATCAAGGAATTTCTTGGCTTATAAATCTTTTAATATTATTTTAAAGACTAAAAGATGTCGATGAGTGGAGAAAGAGTTTGTTGGTTCCTATATTCAAGAATAAAGGTGATGCACAAGAGTGTGCAAATTATAGAAGAATTAAGTTAATGTGTCATACATTAAAATTATGGGAGAGAGTAATTGAGCATAAGTTATGATGCGATACAAAAGTTTCTTACAATCAGTTTGGTTTCATGCCAGGTAGATCTACTATGGATGATATACATTTGTTAAGAGGTTTGATGGAGAAGCATAGAGAAAGTAAGGAGGATCTACATATGATATTTATTGATTTAGAGAAAGCTTATGATAAAGTTTAAAGAGATGTTCTTTGGAGAGCTCTAGAGAGTTAATATTGGTTATATTCAAGTCATTAAGGATATGTATACTAGAAGCATTTGTGTCCAAACACAAGGGGATTGACAAAATATTTTCCTATTTCAGTTGGATTACATCAAGGATCATCATTAAGCCCTTATCTTTTACTTTACTTATGGATGTTCTTACGAGGCATTTACAAGAAGATGTACCTTGGTGTATGCTTTTGTCGATGACATTCTTCTTGTTGATAAGACTAGAGAGGAGTCCAACATAAACTTGAATTATGGAGGTCAACTTTAGAGTCTAAAGGTTTTCGCTTAAGTAGATCTAAAACCTGAATATATGTTATTATTAATCAATTTTTGTTTTAAAATAAAAAAATATATTATAATCTATTAAAGAGAATAAAATATATTGTTGCTAATGTTTCTTCTTTTGATACATTGCATTGACTTGAAATGTCCTTTCTGAATTACAATAGACAATATTCTTATGATTTTAGACTTACCCATAGACTTTAGATCTTTCATGATTCGAGTTTGCTTTCTTTGACTCTACCTATACTTTCTAGATTTAGGGTAGAACATATTCACCAATCTACCTTCTAATGTCCTCACTCATAATCAAATCACACACCATTCAACTTGGTGCTTCCGATGAACTGATGCATTCCTATAGCGAATTTTGTCCAACAAAGATGATAGCAAAATCAATGCATTGATTTCATCATCAAATGTGATATCTGAGCTCAAATGATAGTCATAATCACATTGAACTTGTTGATATGATATGCAATTGATGCACCTTCTCCATTCTTTAAATTAAATAAGTGACACATTATAAATACCTTATTTGATGCGATGGCTTCTACATGTTTGAGGAGCTTTCATCAAATCTACCGTTGTCCTATCCTTGATGATGTTGAAGATGATGTTTTGCCGTGTCAAACAAACAACTCCAAGTGCTTAGCGATCTCCCAATCTTCTTGCTTCATTATTTCAAGATTTCGTTCGAGAAGAGGTTCATAGAGTTTCTTCTGGTATAGATAATCTTCTATATGCATTTTCTAGAAACCAAACTGCTTGCCATCAAACATTTCAATTCTGACCCTCCTTCATCAGTCATTTCTCCTCCTCTTTCTTACAAACCAAGCTCTGATATTAATTGTTAGGGTTGAAAGAGAAAGAGAAAAAAATCTTGAAACGAAACAATCACACACAAAAGGACACAAATAACACCTAAATAATAAAGGAGCAAAATACTTTGATTCAACTCTATTTCTTTTTTGGAATGGTAAGCAATAAATTGTAAACTATGTGGCTCAAATCTAGCATCTTTGAGGAAAAACTTTATTGTCTAATCATTGGGCCGTAGATCCTTTCACGAACTCTAATGTTATGCAAGAAAAATTTATTTTATTATCATTATTTTACAAATTTTTCATGTGATTGGCAATCATGAAATCTTAATGCAATCATTAAAAAACAAAAGTAAACTAAAATCAAAATAAGCTATTAGACTTGTATAATTCTTAAATCAACAAGTTCAATTACATCAATGGCAAATTATATTTCTAAATTAAAAATATTACAACAACAACAACAAGCCTTAATCCCACTAGTGTCTACATGAATCCTTCGTCCATTGTGTCCTATTATGTGTCAAATTCTCATTTAATTCAAGTATATTAAGATCATTTTTATACATCTTAACTAGTCTTTTAGGTCTACCTTTACCTTTCTTAACATAAGGCAAATCTAATGATCTACTCTCCTAATAGTCATCTGGACCGACACTTTATGTGGCCAAACCATCTAAGGCGATTCTCCCTAATCTTATCTACCATGAGCTACTCAACTTTTTCCCAACATACTCATTTTACATTCTATCTAAGAGTAAAGCCACTCATCCACCTCGAGCATCCTCATCTCTCGTAATACTTAACTTAGTCTTATGCTTCTCTTATTGGCCAACATTCGCATATCAGTCTTTGTCTTACCATTTTATAAAATTTTTCCTTAAGTTTAAGTGAAAATTTTCTATCACATAATAGGATGCATTCCTCCACTTCAACCATCCAACTTGAATTCTAAATAACATCTTCATCTATTTCACCATCATTTAAACAATAGAGCCTAAATATCAATCGCCACTCTTATTAATAACTTGATCACCTAAAGTCACAACACTATCACTAAAACTTCTACAACTTACACTCCATAGATCTTTCAAACTAAAAACCTGACTCTAAAGTTGACCTCCATAATTCAAGTTTCTTTGGACTCTCTCTAGTCTTATCAACAAGAAGAATGTCATCAGAAAAGCATACACCAAGGTACATCTTCTTGTAAATGCCTCATAAGAACATCCATAACTAAAGTAAAAGATAAGGGCTTAATGTTGATCCTTGATGTAATCCAACCAAATAGGAAAATATTTTGTCAATCCCCTTGTGTTTGGACACAAGTAATAGCTCTAATATACATATCCTTAATGACTTGAATATAACCAATATTAACTTCTTTCTAGAACTCTTCAAAGAACATCTCTTGAGCTTTATCATAAGCTTTCTAAATCAATAAATATCATATGTAGATCATTCTTACTTTCTATGCTTCTCCATCAAACCTCTTAACAAATGTATAGCATCCACAAAATCCACAATCTTTTCTGTTCCACAGCACTAAAACCCAGTATGAAGTTCAATACCTCCAAAATATTCACTAATTTTCCATCTATTCCTCAAAACATCCTTCTTCCTTCCTACGCTTGTAAATCGTATCTCTCTGGTCTCTAGAAATCTCGGTTTTCGTTTGCCTCACCTTTCCCATCCTCCTCCAAACTGTTCCTCCTGGCCTCCTCTTCTTCAAATTCATCCGCCCAGGCCATAACTTAGGCGACACAGTCGCAGGATCTGAATCCCAACCCGTGGCCTTGATATTCTCCCATCCCCAGTCGAAGCCAAAGCAGTCATCAACCCTTTCGGCCACACCCGATCCCTCCTCATCGGCACCTAAGCCTGATTCTTCCACCCCGCCCTCAACCTCTTCTGCATTGGGATCATCTCGATTCTGCTCATCTACCGTACGAAAGCGAGATTCATGACAAATCAGAGGATAAAAAAATGATAAACCCTAAAAAATGAGGAAGAATTCGAAAATGATGCAAAATCGGATGTGGGAACCTGGACTGAGTGATCGGATTCGGTCAATAAGAGAGGATGCACAACTCTCGCAGAGATCCTTGGTGAGGAAGGGCAATCAGTTGGTGAGGAACTCTTTCGCAATTTGGAGATCGGATGAATCAAAGCTTTGCAGGAAGGGTTCTGCTTCCATCTCTCTCTTTCTTCCTACCTAAACTCAACTTCTCTAATTGCTTCCATCTCTGCCGATTATTCGTTGAGCGACAGAGGTATATATAATAGAGAACACAAATTCATTATAACTTCAGCTCACTTAATAAATCCTTAATGAATTTGAGATTATTTAGATCTGATCAAAACGAAAAGTTAGCTGAGCCTGTAATAGGGGCTTAGATGAATTTGAATAATTAATCGAGTTTAAGTTTGCATTTCAACTTTATTTTATGAGTTTGAGTCTAATCAATTAGTATGAAAAAGATAAAAGGATAAAAAAACATATATTTACAACTATTAAATTATAATGTTTTTAAATATATTATAAATATATAGTTACAACATTTAATTGAGTTTAAGCCACCGCTGACTGCCGCCGGATCATCATTGCCGCCTCATCGCCTACTAATCGACCACCACTATTGCTCGATCGTTATCGTAATCCGCCTACCATATCGTAGCCTTTGTATTGTTATTATCTTAAGTCTAGCCCATAATTTTTTCTTTCTCGCAATGTAAAAATTATTATTTTCAAACTCTTTATTATGTAAAACTTTCGCAATGCCAAGCATATCAATTCTTCTACTTTACCGACCCGAATCTTATTGCACCTAATAATAATATTTTTAAATATATTTTATATTAGTATTTATTAGACGACTAGTTCCTGAGTTAACTCGTCGAGTTCAAACTGTCTTCAGCTTGACTTGTTAATTCATCGAGCTCACAGCACGAGTTAAATTTGACTCACACACCTAGCCTATAGTAAGTTAGCTCTATTTTTTCCTTTTATTGGACTGTATTACAGGTCTAACCTAGTTTTATTTGATATTATTATCTAAAATAATAATATCTATTTAAAGGTTTTATAAGATAAAATTCAAATCTTAATTAATATAAAATAAGAAAAAATATAATTAAATTGCATATCATATCACAGCAAATTTTAACTAAATCTGAATTTATTACCTCAAGGCTTCAGTGAGTTCATGAAGGGGAAGGGTGAGGAACTCTGTCCTGTATGGATCGACGACCGCCTCTGAGACTGGCAAGTCTTTATCTTGCTCCATTACTCCTATAAAATTAAAAATAAAAAATAAAAATAAATTAGATCAAAATCAAATATTATAATCATAACAATAATATTAAATTTTTTTTTTTTTTTAAAAAAAATTTAGCATTAACTGACCATTTTCAGTGATGTAAATTGCATGATTGTTGTATCTTTTCTTTGTGTATAGAAGAAGTTCCCTGAGACCTGTAGGATATACATTGATCCAACTCCCAGGCTGCAAGTTAAAGATAAAATAAATTATTATTAAGTAATTTAAATATTTCAAATATATTATAATTATTAATACTGAGAAATATATTAACAAAAATAAGAGAAAATAATGAGTGAAAATACAGTTTTAGTATTTTACCTCTGCATGTTCATTGGAGACACCTTTCTTCTCAACTGCAATAATTTGGAGAGTGAGAAAGTAAGATCCTGAAATAAATAAGAATAGATCATCTCAAGTTTATATATATATAAAGAGAGAGAGAGACCAAATAGATGCTACAACTATTTATAGAAGATTAAAATAGTCTCAGATTAAATAAAATGATCAATTTAATCTCTGACTTTTGAAAAGGATAAATTTGATCATAATATTCAAATTTACCATTTAGGTGTTAAAAATAAAGACATCTTTTGAATTTTAAAAAATTTTTCTTTGTGCTGATACAATAATATTTAAGAACATTAGATTAATATTATGCAGATTTTTTAGTAATTTTTTTTTATTTTTTATTATATTAAACATTATTATAATATTAACTTATTTTGTAATTTGATATTAACTCACATTCTCCTTTACATATCTACTCATATCATTTAAATCCAATTGATAGGATTAAATTGATCCATTTTCAAATAATTAAGAGATTAAATTTGAGATTATTTTGATCTTCTACAAATAGTTTCAATTTGATCCTTAACACACAACACACACACACATTCTCTCTCTCTCTCTCTCTCTCTCTCTCTTTATTTTTTTTTATTTTTTATTTTTTTTATTTTTTTTTTTAGGGAAACCCCATTATACGGGGGTATTTTATTGCCACAAAAAACAAGGTTACAAGATCCTTAAAAGCACTCAACTATTGCTCAAAGAGCTACAATCAACCTAAGGAGAAAACCCCAATCTAAATACATCCAAAATCCAAAGAAAGCATTAAAACAATTAAAAGTAAAATAAGTAACTGAGCAAACATGAAAAACAATAAGAGAACAAAGAAAAAGATATAGGTTAAGGTAATGCCGAATAAGTGGAGGAAAACACAAAGTGAGAATGATATTAAGGAAATGTGATAATAGGCTCAGCTCAATCACATCTTAGTGATGCAAGTATGAGCATCCAACTTCGTGAAGGGTTACATCACGAGCAACTACCAACCAGGAAGTGAGATCGCCACCGCCATCATAGCCAACAAACCGAGGGAAGGCAACATCCCTTGTTGATAGATAAGTGAGCTTTATAACCCAAAACCTAATCAAGCTCATCTCGAGATTAACACCATCCTAATAGAATATATCGGCACAAAAGCCCAGAAACCCTCCCCTTATAAATGACCTTGGGATAGAGTGGTAAAGTAAAGCATTGTATTTCAGATAGGTAATACAAACATCCAAAATACGCATCCAAGATTTAGAGAATACCAATAAGAGCATTCATGGGTGCCATATAGGTAATTCAGTCAAAATGAACCATAGAGAATGAGTAATCCGGAGAATATCATCATCAGATGATATTCAACCGGCGAAACAAGAGCTATTCACGGCCAGACGGCTTTTTCCAACCGATGAGAAGGCAAAGATAACCAACATATTAAAGAAATGAAAGCTAATTTAACCCAAGAATCATAGGTGACAAAATTATATTATATGCGATAAATGTAACAACTAACCAAAGTATAAACCCAAATTTTAGAGCAAGAATTCCCATATGAATATTCGTAGAACAAGCACCGATTTAGAAAAAATTTTAGATCTAGCCAAGATTCGCCATAAGCAAAAAATGAAAGCCAACTCAACCCAAGAATCATGCAAATGACTGCAAGAAGGTAATATGTGCGCCAAATGTAACAACTAACCAACGATAAAACCCAAAGTGCACTTAGAGCAAATTCCCATATGAACTAGTAGGAACAGCAGCCACAAGATTCCAAAAAATTTGTATAGATCTACAGATCCAAGCATTAAACCATAAGCGTAATAATTTTCCGATAATTCATATAAAATCGATCCATAAAAAAGGACAATATAAGCACTATAAGCACCAAAGAAGAATTGCATCCACAAGCAAGAAACCGATAACAATTACTCACCAAAGGAAACTTTTCCAAATGAGATTAGAAAATAGCAAAACCAATGCATGATGAAAGTAGGGCCAAAATAATAAATCTTTCATAGAAAAGCGAATAACGAATGCATCATCCATTTGTAACAAACAACCCAAAAAATTATCCGTAAATATCGTTAGAGCGGCCAAGCCAGATAGGTTGTAATCCAGATCAAAATTAACCCAGAACAATATTCCCCGCCGACGATAACATCAAACGTAAAAAGTTCCATAAATCGAGATATTCACGTGAGCCAACAGTGCCAGATCTTGAATGAAAAGAGGCAACAATGCTTAATGGGGACCAATCCAAATCAACAATAACATAAAGGATAGGTGCTTCAAAGATTCGAAAAATATGAAGACAAGATGCAAATTCTGCCAAAAATGTCATGATCTAATGTAAGGCAAACCCGTCTTGTCCAGGTTAACCAATCCTTGTAAGTGTTTAGGAATAGAATGGTTATCAAAATTAGTGGGCTCATTCAATCTAGTTCCTAAGTTAGCAAGGTAATCAACACAAGCATTTCCTTCCCTCCATATATGAGTGATTTTGTAACAAAATTGATTGAGCAAAATTTTAGTTTGCTTGATTAAATAATATAATTCCACATTGCCATTTTTTCGATTGCAGGAGATCAATTAGTAGTAAGGCATCCACCGATATTAAGCCAACCTTTCTGTAATGCAATGTTAAGAGCATTATACACTGCCATTAGTTCAGCAAAAGGAACTGAAGTTAGTAATAATAGGATTAGCAAAGGCCATGAGAACATCACCCTTGAAATTTCTAAAGATGCCACCACAAGAAGGGGATACAGCCATCGGTGTTAATTTTGATAACGTTATCATGTGGTTTGGCCCAATAAAGTATTTTGGCTTGATTAGAGTTGTTTGTTTCGTGCAAACCCAATTTAGAGGCACAAATTTACACCCTTTAAGTGTTTATATTTAATAAGGTTGGCTTTAAATAGATCATGATTTTGAATTTAGTTTTGGCAATTATTTTGGAATGATTCATAGAAATATCGTTATGCTTAGCATCATTTCTAGCCATCCAAATGAACCAGAGAATAATGATCGCAAGAATAATTTTAATATGACCTTTTATATTGTTTTCAAAATATATCTCGAGGAGTTGATAAATAGAAAGCCGTTATATTTGTCAATGGAGAAAAGATTATCGTACCAAATCTAAAGTTTAGATGCAATCGCTCCACTCATGAATTGGTGATTTACATTTTCAATATGGGAGCAACAATGACATTTTTATGGGAGGTAAAAACCTTTACCCCACATCAAGGAATCAATAGGGACAAAGCTTTTTAAGATATGCCAAGTGAGTATGGAATATGAGGTGGGAATATTATTATGCCAAAGTCAGCATACACTTTGGAATAATCGAGGTTCTTTGATCATAAGCCAAACATTTTTAAACCAATTCCATTTTGAGAGAGTTTAAAAGAATCGGTCTTTTATTGGATGTAATGTTTATGTTATTAAGTTTGTCTAAAAGGATGAAGGGATATAATCAATGAGCCTGGAAAAGTTCCATTTATTATTATTCCAGAAAGATTTGACTTTGATGGTATCAATAGAACATGAGGAAATTAATTCATCAAAAGAGTTATTTCCAAGCCAATTATCTTGCCAGAAGAAAGAGTTGCCAGAGTTAATGCCCCAAAAAATTAAAGATTCCGCCTTCCATTTGATTTTACAAAGTCTTTTCCAAATAGGAGAAGCGTAGTTTTATAAGAGTTCAATGGGTGCTTAGATAGGCAATATTTGTTTGTCATGAAGTTAGCCCAAAGGCTATTGTTGTTTCTAAAATTCCACCGAGTTTATAAGAGAATGCGTTGATGGTGTCTTTGATAGATTTGCACGCACCACCTTCCTCGAGATGATTTTGTGCCAAGAGGACCGGTATTTTTGAGGAAGAGGTATTAGACCCCAAAAAAATTTGTTAATTAGCCTCTCAATTCTATTAATACAAAATTGGTTGGAACGATAGTTTGAATAAGATAAAGAGGCATCAATTAAGGGTACTCTTAATCGAGTTAACCTCCCTCCAAAGGATAGAAAATGATATTCCCAAGAGGAGATACGGTTGGATATTTTGTGGATTAAATCATCAAAAGGTAAGATCTTTTATGTCCTTTGAACAGGAGTACCTAGATAATTGATCTAAGATGATGTTGATGAAAGTTAGTGATCCTCATATCGATTAATCCTATTATTGTTGATTTTATTAGCGGTTATGAAGCAACATTTATTTTGTTAAGGAGGAGACCGCTTTCTTGCCAAATTTTTTAAAGAATTTCATAATGGTTTTGACGCGGTATAGAAGCATTGCGAAAATGATAAAATCACAAAGCAAAGATGAGTAATGGGAAATCCACCTTGAGTTTTGTAAATCATACTTGGTTTATTATAGAAAAGATCGTGCCCGGATAAATCTATATATAAAAAAGCAATGGCGATAATGGATCTCCTCATGTAAGCCGTGTAGAAGTGAAGAAACCAGTCGATTCTCCATTAACGATAACCGAGAACCAAACATTAGTGATACAGTTTTTAATGATACGAATAAATTCGCTTTGAGAATAAAAGTTGGAGTAGAAACCAGGAATTCCCAAGAGAGTTTGTCAAAGGCTTTAGAAATGTCCAGTTTGAAAGCAATGTTACCTAATAGGAACATCAATATCATGAATCATTTCTTGTGCTAAAAGGATATTATCGCTATGGTTCTCCTTTAATGAAACCAGCTTTGATTCTGGGAGATAATGTTCGACAACAGAGGGTTGATACTGGTTGATTATTTTGGATATTAGCTTGTTAAAAAGGTGCATAGACTAATCGGTCCTAAAGTCATTCCGTTTTTGGATGGTTGTTTTAGGATAAGTATTATGGAGGTGCTAGAGAAGAATCTAGAAGGGGTTGCCATTGAAAAGTCAATAATAGTCATTAAATCGACTTAATAATGGACCAACATTGGAAGAATATAGTAGTGTAACCATCCCAAAGAATCAATCAATTCATGCTTTGGAGAACATTACTAATTTCGAATCCGGAGAACTACAAAGAGATGTTTTGATCGAAGTAATTTTGAGGGAATCGATGAGGGTTAGCAATAGGTTCCATGTTAATGTTGTTGTTTAACAAATTTTGGAAATGATGGATAACCGAAGTCTTTAATATCATTTTATCCGATATCCAATTATCATTATTGTTTTTAATTTTCTTAATCGAGTTTATAACTTTTCTTTTGTTGAAAAGAGCGGAAATATTTTGTGTTTCTGCCGCCATCAATATGTTTAGTAGCAGCTTTTTGCCGCCAATAAGTTTCCTCCATGTTTTGATATTTAATCAAGTTATCTCTAGCTTCGTTGAGTTCATCATTTTATTAGGTCTAAACGGCAGCTTCTTCAAGAGCACACAAGATCTTCCATAGTTTTAAGATTTGCAAAAATGTTTTTAAAATGATGTTTATTCCACCCGAGTTTGTTTTAATCTTTTAAGTTTAAGCCAAAATGGATCATGCCTTTAATGGAGTTATCGGTGAATAGGGCCCAGTTAGTCAAAACAACGACATAAAGTCATTATGTTGCAACCACATATTTTGGAAACCAAAGGGGATGCGGTATTGAAGTAGGGGTGTTTTCACAAGGATCGAAGAGGCGATCGACGTGTTCTACTTAAGTGTTCTACTGAGGTATTAGGCCATTGATCAATCCAAAGGTGGTTAACCGGATACGATCGACGCCAAAGTCTAGAATTGTTCCACGGTAGTTGGAACCGAGAACCCTATATCGGTAAGGTTACTGCCAATCATATTAGCAAAATCTTCCATAGAATTAATATTAGGAGATGACCCTCCCCTTCTTTCAGAAGTAGAGAGGATGGTGTTGAAATCTCCGCCAACCATCCAGGGTTGAGTGACAGAGGAAGCTAAAGATCTTAAGTTATTCCATAGAATGTTCCTACCGGCTCTATTACAAGATGCATAAATAAAAGAGCACAACACGGTGAAAACACCCACCGAAACTGAGCATTAATCAATTGTTGTTGGTTGTCAAGGATATTGATGTTGATAGAATTATTCCAAAACAACCAAATTTTGTTGTTAATGTTGTGAGAAAAATTAGGAAACCTAGTGTTCTAGCTGCAATCTTAGAAGAGTGGATAAGTGGTTCGTGATAGTAAGGAGAGATATGTTATGAATGACAGAGGCTTCTAACGCATAACTAGAGTAGTCCCAATACCACGAATGTTCCAAATGATGAAATTAATCATTGGAATGGAAAAATTGATTGGATGAGAATGAGGAGAAAGGAAATTATTGATGTGGTTGATGAAGATCTTGTGATTCGTTGCATTTTAGAGTTATTTTGGATTTGAATGATTTTTTTTGTTTATAACAGTTTGAAAGGGTCTGTCAGTGTCCAAGGTATCTCCGTCTGAAAAAGAGTAGTTTGTGTGATCCAAAGTTTCATTATTAAGAATCGTGATGGTAATTTCCCTTCTTCCATATCGAGAATGACTGATTAGTTATGCTATCATTTTGGCCATTCAAAGTGTTGGGGATGTAGGAATAGTTTCATCTTCTTTTCTAGATTAATGGTTTGTTTTATTTTATTTTGTTGCTGATCCAAACTAAGATTTACAATCGAGGTGATGTTCCCAACCCTAAGTTCATCAGAATTTCTTTGTTTTGGGTCATTAGTAAGTGGGGCATACCAATGGGAATAGTAGTAGGCATATTTTCTAAGTTCCCAAACCAACTGCGTGTCATCAATGTCATTGTTCAACACTAATAGCCTCCTTTGCAATTCACCGTTCTAGGTAAAGAGTGATTTTGTGGAGGATGATTATTTTGTTAGCTTTTGGCACATATGCCATTTTAGTTGGTTGTTCCACAAATAGTAGGAATAGGAAGATTGTTTTTTTGAGATGTGGATGTAGATAAAACAACTGTGTTCATGCCCATGAATTTTGCAATGTATGAAAGAGGGAAAGTTTTCAAATTCAACCTTTTGATTATAACCCATTTTTCATCCAACTGCATTTCTTTTGGATGTTTTTTGTTATATCAACTTCAAGTACAAGTATCCGAGGGTCGGATCTCACTACCGTAGCTTGATCAATTTGAAGAGGTCCCAAAGATACCCCACAAAGAACAAACCTGATAACAAAGTGTATATAAGCAAAGCCAGCCAACA